>CAUVYR010000256.1:0-100027 GCA_963556235.1 Cryptophagus acutangulus | reverse complement strand
GGCACATTTTACATGCCAAAATTAGAAAAAAATATATAAAAAACATATAATAAAAACAATATTGTAATAACAGTTTTTAATAGAATTTGTGAAATATTGGATTAATATATTACTCCAATTTTACAAAATGTTCACAAAATTGTATTGAAACAATATTTGATTTTTCTTTTAACCCAATATATAAAAAAACTTTTTTCATATTTGACCTATAATAAAAAACATTATTGTAGAAACATTTTTTAATAACAATTTGCTAAATATTGATTTAACATATCACTCCAATTTAACAAAATGTTCACAAAACTGTATTGAAACAATATTTGATTTTAATATCGAACCATTAAATAAACATTTCTTACCCAATATTTTATCTATATACTGTGCTACCTGGGTACGGTACCAAAAAGATACGGTACCAAATAAAACAATTGTGTTTTTAATTTTAATCATTAATTTTGTTAGTTTATTTAATTTTTTAGTTCTAATTAAATTATTTATTTTGACATTTGTTTTGACATAATAATTTCCGCTGAAATTTTCTACTGCTTGGTGTAATAGGATAAAATTTCCGAAAAATTTTGTTGTTGCCATGGTAATATACTCAAATGCAACGTTTCTATTGGTCCTAAATTAGTATGGTGCGATTTTCTTACCAAATACCATTCGTGCTCAAATTAATGTCCAAAATTTTTATTTTGCTTTACACTCATGCATTCGCTGCCGTCCGGAAATCTGCCCTCGTCTGCGGCTCGGGCAGATTTCCACGCAAACTAATGCATTTGTGAGCTCGACAAAATTTATGAAAATAATTTGAACATTGATGGTATTATATGTCATAATTTTTTTGTTACACGAAAATATCGTAGTTACATGGTATTCAAGTCACTTTGTGATCGGATAAAAAAGATAGTCAGGAAGGTAAAGTCTCAAATTCGACATTCTCTATACAACCAGCCAAGGAAACGCTAAATGAAAATTGGTGTTTATGCAGAATCACCGGCCGGATTCGAATCTGGAGATCGGAAATGAATCCGGAATTGCCAATATGCCAAAAAGTCACTTTTTTAAAAAAAGTATTTATTTTTGAACAATTTTAATACTTATCTTATT
Source organism: Cryptophagus acutangulus (assembly GCA_963556235.1). Lineage (NCBI taxonomy): Eukaryota > Metazoa > Arthropoda > Insecta > Coleoptera > Cryptophagidae > Cryptophagus > Cryptophagus acutangulus. The sequence continues at coordinate 98,917 of CAUVYR010000256.1, read as the reverse complement.
TTATCGGAAAACAGAAGAGCTGGATGTCTGATTTTTTCATAAAATATGAACTGAAGTGTCTTGATCATCATGGCATTGTCAGGACATTTTAAGATTAATTAAAAAAAAAAAAAATTTATTATGGTACATCAAGTTTACAACTTGTAATTTTTTCACGTATCGGACCACTATACTTATTTTTCGAAATTTTTGATACATAAATCTTATGAAATGTGTGAAAAACTTTTTGGTAAAAAAATTAAATTTAAATGTTGTCTTGGAAAAATATTACGAAGAGTAAAACACAAAATATGTTTGCGCGCCAGCCGCGATCGCTACCAATGTGGAGTCGTATCATTTTGTATATGAAAACCGCCAATGTGCTTGTTTGATTGAATTCTGGTCGTTCGGAAATATAATTCGTATACATAAAGTTATCCGGATTAATTTCCAATCTCCAGATTTGAATCCAGCATGTGATTCTACATAAGAATTAATTTTTATTAACCGTTTCCTTGCCAGTTGTATATGACCACTTTAAAAAAGCTGGTACGGAGCCTCAGCTCCTTAACTAGTAAGGTATAACGTTTTGTAAGGGGTTTCCCCTTGTTAATTTACTTCACAGCATGGTCATGAATACCACAAACATTGCAAATATGCGATTTTCATAATTAATATTATATAACTAAATTACACATGTGGATCATTCATAAACTTACATTGATTCGTCACGTGGGAAACGATGAAAACTCAACTCTGGATTTTTTATTTTAGAATTTGTACATCCAGTATAGAACAAAATGCTCTATTTGGTGCCATTTCAAATTCAAAATATTTCACACTATGATTTCACACGACAACACTAAAAATACTGCGAAAACACTACTGAAAGAATATTCAGTCTTATATCCGCACCTCAAGTCAAGTTGGATATTTTCTGACCTTATTGTATCGAATAGTATTTGGAATTGTGCATTATAATATTCTACGCTACCGGTAAAAACTTTACATGGCCTTCAATTGATTTGGTTCAGGCGGAATCACCTGAGAACCCACAGGAACAGGATAGGTCCAATCCAGCGTGCAAAAAAAATTGTCGGGAACTGAGTTTCCATAATATTTCTCTCGATATGTTAAATTACTTCTCTCGTTCTCTCGTAGAGGAATTTCTTTCAAATTTCAGTTTTTTTGCTTTTAGAATGCGTAGATTACGAAAAACGAAAAATCCAAGAAAAAACACGCGAAAAATGGAAAAATCGTTAGATCTACTTAACTTCTTTGAAATTTGTTTTCTATTAATAAACTTATATATAATTTCAACTAGTTTAATCAAAAATAGGATATAATCCTTAATTCATGTTTTTAACCCTTAACACACCCCTTACACTAATAGTGTGCTATAATTTGCTTCAAACATTATTTTATATTGGTAATTTTAAATCTTGCTTCAAATAGTCATTAAAATAGAGTACCTACAACACATTTTTCACTTATTAATCTCTTCATACACACGTTTCAACTTTATCGCTTAGAGTGGTTTCCAATTTGGTTCCTAGTTAAAATTTAAAAAACATTTTTAATTTATTAAATAATTGATGTCTCTCCACAATTTAAATAATATTTATTAAATCAATAAATAAAACGTTTTTTGCAAGAGTGTTTCGAGATTTTATAAACTCATCATCAGGCTTAGAAATTGTATAGAGTTTTTTTTATATAAGATTAGATGTAAACGTTTAATTGACTTTTAAAGTATTGATTGGAATAAATGAATTATAAATAACAAATAAAATTAATAAATTATAAATAACCCCACTTGAAGAAATGGACCAACCACTACAATTAAAACATTTTTAAATAACCCGATAAAATTTTTTCCACAAACGTTCGAAATATATTTAAGATTGTATATATTTAATTGGTTTATTTAAAATTGTTCTTAAAATTTTAACTATGAACCAAATTTGAGCAATAAAATTTAAACGAGTGTATGAAAAGCTGAATAACTGAAAATTGTGCTGTATCCTATTTAAATGAAATTGTTTATAACAAATTTGTTGTTTTCCGCTGGGCGCTGAGCGTGTGTTGATGACGATGCAATCAAATAATTATTTGGAAAAAAGCTACTGCAATATATCCAAAAATTCCGAATCCAACTAATTTCGGATGGGACTTAAAAGACAATATTTTTTTACCAAAGTTAAAACTATAAATGTTCGTCCAAATATATCTTCCGAAAATATGTATGTAAATGCAAATTTAAAAAATGTTCTAAAAATTGCAAATGTAACAAAGCTGTTGCAATGTATAATAAGATGCTATTGTAGTTGTCAATGTCAATAATAATATTATTATTTTTATTTTTACGTATGTATTAAATTTAAAATTATTACATAAGGAGATAAAATTTAGTTATTCTTAAAATTAGTAATGTAATTTATTGTGCATTTGTAACGTCTAATGCGCGCGAGCGCGTTATTAAAAAAATCATATCTTTTATACAAATGACTCAATTTATGTAACTTTGTTACTAAAAACTTCTTCATTCTTTAGCTGTAATAGTTTTTCAAATTTCTCAACTCTGAAGTTTATTTTGAAGTTGAGTTTTTCGGGATTTATTGGACAGTATGTATAATAAAAAAACTTTATAACTAAGTTCTCGTTTAAATTTTTAAATGCAAGCTTTCTTGATAAATTAATGAAAAAAAGAAAAAAAAAATAGCCGGCTATCTGTAAAGGTCTTGTGGTATTACTGTTGACTATTTGGAAGCAAATGCTCAACAAGTGATCCAATTTCTACAACATCTGTTAAATATCGAAAAAGTATCTTATGGAACATTTAATTCCCATCGATCGGCGTTGTCCCTAATTTTACCAGGAAATATCGGAGAGGATGCCAGAATCAAGAGGTTTTTAAAAGGTGTGTTCAGAATTAGACCTCCTTCTAGGAGATATAATTCCACATGGGATCCGGAATTGGTGATAAATCTGCTCAAAAGTTGGTATCCCAACGAATCGTTAACGTTGACTAAGTTAAGCCAAAAATTAGTTACATTATTGGCGTTAATTTCGGCAAACTGACTTCAAACCCTATCTTTGATTCGGTTACAGAACATCATTATTGATGACACAAAGATACAGATTTTAATTCCGGATCATATAAAAACAACAACTCCTTCGTCAATACAGCCGTGCATCCAGATTCATTTTTATACGAATCAGCCAGAGATTTGCGTTGCATCGACTCTGCAAGTTTATATGAATAAAACCCAGTCATATAGGAAGTCTAATTCGGACCTTCTTCTTGTCTCCACAAGGCCACCGTTTATCTCTGTTGCATCTCAGACCATCAGCAGATGGATTAAAAATACTCTGTCCACAGCGGGGATCAATACAAAGATTTTTAGTGGGTACTCGATTAGACATGCATGCACTTCAGCAGCAGCAAGAAAAGGAGTTTTCCTCGATACTATAAGATGAACCGCGGGATGGTCTTCAAGATCATCAGTATTTGGAACATTTTACAATCAACCTGGGGTTGAAAACTTTGCACAAACTGTATTATAGTAATAAATTCTAAGCAAAGAAATAGTACATATTTGAATTTCCAGGATCTCTAAACATCTATCAAATAATTCAAACTATTTATGAAGAACGAGATGCCAAAATATAATTTAGCATGTTGGTTCATTAGCATGAACTTTTTGGGTTTTTCTACCTTTCTTGATATAATAATTAACTTTTGAATCTTTAGATACTATCTCATAAGGCCCTATCCAAATAGTTGAAAGTTTTTTACTTCGACCTCTTCGCGGTATTTCGTCATGTAAAAGTACTTTATCTCCTATCTCAAAAGATTTTACTTTACTATTTTTATCAAAATTAACTTGATAGTTTTCTTTAATTTTACATATGTTTTCTCTAGCTATTTCATGTGATTTTTGAAATTTATATTTTAAATTATTTATATAGTCATCATAAATATACGATCAAACAAACTTACCTGTGAAGTTCGATCGTAATTATATGAGGCATCTCGTCCGAATAAATAGTTCCCCCCCCCATCTCAATTCATGGGACATTTCATTTTCCCAGGAAAATTCTAAAATAGTAATATGTACTATATCATTTATCTCTAAACATAATGAAGTTAAATAGGAATCGGCGATCGTACATCGGAATAGCGCGGGAGTTTTAAAATTTTTGCTGTAAAAATCGTGTGGTTAGGCGCGCCGAAAGCGTTCTATCAAATAATTAAAACTATTTATTCGGACGAGATGCCTCATATAATTACGATCGAACTTCACAGGTAAGTTCGTTTGATCGTATAATTATGAGGACTATATAAATAATTTAAAATATAAATTTCAATAATCACATGAAATAGCTAGAGAAAACATATGTAAAATTAAAGAAAAATATAAAGTTAATTTCGATAAAAATAGTAAAGTAAAATCTTTTGAGATAGAAGATAAAGTTCTTTTACATGACGAAACACCGCGAATAGGTCGAAGTAAAAAACTTTCAACTATTTGGATAGGGCCTTATGAGATAGTATCTAAAGATTCAAAAGTTAATTATTATATCAGGAAAGGTAGAAAAACTCAAAAAGTTCATGCTAATCGTTTAAAATATTTTTATGAATGAGTAATTTAAAGTAATATAGTAATAATAAGAACAGAATATTAATTAGGATTATTATTTTATAGGTTTATAACTGTTCTTGGTTATCTTATACAAGGGTATCTACAATTCACGGGCAATCATCAAGAAGAATTATACAACATAACAAAATACGATAATTCTCCTGGCATTCATTATGAAAGAATTGGACAGACAAGATTTTACAATAAAGAATGGAAATTAGTTACATATGTAGATATAGATTTATTTTCAAATAAGTTACAAGTATTAAAGAAACAACAAATGTTAACAAACAACATTTGCTTATCAAATAAGTTAAGTTCACTAGATCATGTATGTAACATGTCGCGCCTTCACATACATCGCTCGAAATGGAGAGGGCATATGTTCGTGTTAAAATTGTAATAATTGTATATTGTGCGCAATTTATGTGATATTTAAAAATGTACTTATATGTTGTGGGGGAGAGACAATTTCTTCTTCTTCATACTGTCTTTCAATCAACAGCAATTGTGGTTAACACTATTAGTGACTTATGTTACAAATAAAATAAGCTATTTGAATTTCCCGCTAGAATTCAATACAGTTTGAGTTGAAGTCAGTCACATATGTGAGGCCTGCGCCATCTAGGAACAAGAAGAAGAATGAAAAAAGAATAGAAGATAGATTTGAGACGGGCAAAAAAAGACACAGCGAGGCCATTCCGAGGAGAATAATTAATATCGAGTTTTATCAAGATCATCCTGTAATCTTTATCAATCTTTGATTACTAAACCCATTTTAAAGTTATTTGACCCATCTCGTAAAACGTGTTTATATACTGATGCCAGTCGATTAGGGTTAGCTTGTGTTCTGACGCAGAAAGAAGGTGAGAAAGAATTTGTAATTGGATATTATAGTCGACATACGTCCATGACTGAACAGCGATATCATTCCTTCGAACTCGAAACGCTAGCTATTGTCTTGGGTGTGAAACGTTTCAGACATTATCTAATCGGTATTCGCTTCCAAATATTTACTGATTGTAGTTCAGTTCGGTCTGCATTGATTAAAAAGGAATTAAATCAACGAATTGGTCGATGGGCGTTAATTTTGCAGGAATATGAGTTCGAAATTCTTCACAGACCGGGTACCAGAATGTTACATGCCGACGCATTGAGTCGAAACCCTCCCTTCTTGACACAACATATTAGCGCAGTCATTTTATCAGACGATGATTGAGTGTTGACGGTGCAAACGCAGGATCCTGAATTGCGATCGATTAGAGAGATTTTGTTGAATGAAGATTTGAATAATCGAAATGTTCGTCAAAATTATAGTTTAAAACATGGAAAAGTATATAAAAAAAAACAGAATGTGGCGTAAGGCTTGTAATCCCAAAAGCGTGCAGATGGCAGATAGTAAGAATGAACCATGATGACATTGGGCATTTTTCTACTGAAAAGGTTTATGAAAGAATATCTTGTCGGTATTGGTTTGCGCATATGCGCCAGTTCATAAAAAAATATGTAGCTGCATGTATTCCGTGCATGTTCCATAAGGCAACTAGTGGAAAAAAGCAGGGATACCTCCACCCTATCCCCAAATACCCCCGACCATTTCATACCATCCATTTGGATCATCTAGGCCCGTTTGTTCGGAGTAGTAGTGGTAATACACAGGTCTTAGTAGCGATCGATGCATTTACGAAGTTTTGTTTCATTTTCGCTGAAAAGAGTACCGAAAGTAAACGTGTTGTAAGTCGGTTACGGCAACTCATTGAAATCTTTGGCCCACCGCATCGAATTGTCACGGACAGTGGCACATCCTTTGATTCAAAAATGTTTCATAATTTCTGTAAAGAATTCAATATCACGCATCATCAAAACGCTGTTGGTATGCCTCGGGGCAACGGGCAGGTTGAACGATACAATAGAACCATTCTATCTAGTTTAAGTACCATGGGAGCCTCTACCGCTGATAATAAATGGGATTTAAATATCTTGAATATACAACTTGGTTTGAATAACACAATGAATACGGCGCTGGGATGTACTCCTAGTGAAGTTCTTCTAGGCTATAGAACTGGGGTGGATGTTAATCTAAATCTGAGTGATGAAACTGCCGGCGTTGTTGACGCTACCAAGTTGAGGGAGGAGGCTCATAAAAGGATTATGAATGCACAGGTCAAACAAAAAGAACGGTTTGATAAAACTCGAGTAACCCCGAGGGAATACAAAGTTGGTGATTTAGTTCTCGTTGAAATCTCTTATATTGCAAGTACTGGGGCAAGTAGAAAATTACTCCCTAAACGAAAAGGTCCTTTTGCGATTGTTAGAGTTATAGAGGGTGATCGATATGAGGTCGCGGATCTGACAGGATCGCTTAGGTCCCAAAGGAAATATCGAGGTGTTTATGCGGCGGAAAAAATAATTCCGTTTGGAGTGTTAGACGCGGTTGATTAAGTCATTTACATTTTTATTTCTTATAATCAGTTAGTTTGTTAAGTTAGATAGTTAATTTTGCTAAGTTTAATAACGTTTATTATGTTCATTTGATGTTGGGAGTCTGAGTTTGGCGAATGATTGCCGATGTTTTGGCCAAAGGTTGGCGGTGTTTTGGCGAATGAATGCCGATGTTTTGGCCAATGATTGGCGATGTTTTGGCCACAGATTGGCGATGTTTTGGTGAATGAATGCCGATGTTTTGCTCAAAGATTGGCAATGTTTTGCCCAAAGATTGGCGATGTTTTGGCCGATGTTTGGCGATGTTTTGTTCCAGGATTACAACCAAGTCCAGAAATATAAAGGTTTCACAAGGTGCATGTGGAGTCAAGCAGGATGATGAATATCAACAATGAGGCGAATGTATAAAGTCAGGACGACCGAGCTAAGTAAGATACATCTTGGATCAAATACCTACGAAAATTTATTATCGGACGATGAGGACATCTATTTGTCAGGATGGACGTGTTACAAATAAAATAAGCTATTTGAATTTCCCGCTAGAATTCAATACAGTTTGAGTTGAAGTCAGTCACATATGTGGGGCCTGCGCCATCTAGGAACAAGAAGAAGAATGAAAAAAGAATAGAAGATAGATTTGAGACGGGCGAAAAAAGACACAGCGAGGCCATTCCGAGGAGAATAATTAATATCGAGTTTTATCAAAATCATCCTGTAATCTTTATCGAAATAAAGTGTATTGGCGGCATCTTTGAATATTTTTACACCCTTTAATACTTATTATAATTCATTTTTATAATAAAACGAAGTTTCAAATTTCAACAAAATTGTTCAAAAACTATTAAATAAAGCATCATCATACAAATTCAATTATCTTTGTGTATCAACGCAGAACATCACATTTTTGGAGGTACGTCTGAAATAATATTAAACAAATTAGAATTAGAATTAGAACAATTGAAACAATATGTAGGTAACAATGCTGAAAATTCTAGAAAGAAACGTGGATGGTTTAATTTTGTAGGAAGTGGTTTTATAGTTTTATTCGGAACACTTGATTCTGACGACGCAGATGCTATAAATAAAAATATAAATAAGTTTGCAAATAACGAACAATCTATATCACAATTAATTAAAAAACAATGTAAGGTAGTTCAGTCGGCAATAGGAAATTTTAACAGTACATTAGGAACACTAGATTACAATGAAAAATTTTTAAGTCAGAATATTAAAAAAATTACTAAGCATATTAATTTAGAAATTGCAGAGATCTCGTATATTCAAGACATTGCTGCTGGTTCTTGAAATCAAAACAATATTGGTATTATAACAAGATTTTATACCAATATTGGTGTTGTATTGGTATTCTACTGTCATATTGGTATATCACGACAAGAATTGTAATTCTTGTTATTTAAGTTATAATTCCAATGTTTTTTCCTGTTATGTTGGCGTTTTATTTGACATAAGATTCAGTCCCCTCTACTTCCACAGTTGAGAACAGTCGAACTAAGTAGGTCACCAGTTTGTAATAAGCACGTGTCGATTTATAGTTCTTTGTTTTTAATTTAGTGTCATTCGTTGAAATTAATTTGAAGGCAAGTATTAATATTTACGTTTTATGACAACGAATTTATAGATAAACATGGAAATCATATACTAACATTTCTTTTAAAAAATGCAAAACACCAAGAAAAAAACTACAAAGCACCAATTGCAAATAATAATCAATTTTTTAACAGACAACCTGGTGCTGCGATATGGCAAAGGAGATGCGGAAACCAAACAGAAATGTTGGGAATCTTTAGCTGCCCAGCTAAATGCCGCAGGAGGTCCGCAGAAAGATGTGCCGAGCTGGAAGAAAGTAATAAATATATGCATTTTCATACATAGCAATAAGTTCACTGTTTTATTTTTCGTCAGACTTTTACTGAATAGAAATGTTCAACAAAGGGCAAAGCGAGAAAAGGGTTGGCATTGTCCGAATTGGAAAACCAACTCCTTGATTTAACCGGAAAATGCGTGGTGACCGGCTTCGACAATCTCAATGAACTTGGTCTTACAGGTATTTATCAAATCGTCATATCGTACGTTTTAATTACTACATAATGCATTTTAAGATGAGCAACATGAAGAAAATGCTGATTTACATGTGGATGCTATCGTAGAGAATATCGAGATTAGCGAGTCCGAAGGGACTGCAGACACGGCGACTGTATTTGTTGTGGAACAAGTCGAAAACCATTTCGAAGAAGAAGCTGCTAGTGCTTCTAACAAACAGCCCGAAAAACAATTTAAAAAATCAACAAAAAAATGTAAGTTTTTTTATACGCCAAATCAACGACGTTTTATTTAATAATATATTTTAAATATTAAATTTGTGTGGTTAACATTGTAGTATTAGTCAATTTTATAAGTTAATTCGGTACCAAAATAAAATAAATTATAGGAACAGCTGGAAACGAGTTGTTGGATTCGTTCTTGGAACATTCTGAAGCTCATAATAGTGGCTGCCATCGAATTGCTGACGCTTTATTCGAAATTGCTGCAGCAATAAGAGAGCTAAAAATTGAAAAATAATAAGGAAATATATTCGGTTTTAATTTTCGCGTCGTGATTTTTCTTGTGATTTAGAATGTAATAGTTTAGTTTTTATTTTTGACTGATTTTTTTTGACTTATATTTTGCAATATAAGGTTTTTGTATTTTTGAAAAGATATGTTTATATTCTTCAAATGTTTATTTTAATTTAATTTACCGTTAATAAAACCTAAATATTTTTAAATATGTATTATTATTTAGAAAAAACATCAGCAAATCAATACGAATTATACTTAAGTTATAACCGCACAGTGAATGAAGAGTTAACAGAAGAATTAAATAAATGCGTTGGACCAAAACGACGCCTGAAAGAATGGATGCAAGTTAGTATTCAATCCTTGCAGAAATTGAGCATTTAATATGTCATTTAATAAAAAAAATAAACATTTAATATGTCTAGGTATTTCGTGAATGGGAAAGCAAAGTAAAATCAAAGGCAAGACAAATTCACCAATATCAAATTGGAACTGGAGGTGGAATTTCGTACAAAATGTATTTTAGTGAATTAGAAGAGCGGCTTTTACAGTTAATTAGCAAAGTTTTAATTTTTGGATTCAAAGATTTAGAAGAATTAGGCTTAAAAGTTGAAAACCAAGTCCAAAAAAATGTATCTGCGAAAACAAAATATAGAACGCATTTCGGAACACACCGAGAAGCAAACATAAAAAACATGAGAAATCAACGACTTGCTAGTAAGTATTTTGAATTATTCAATACATTTTTTTTTAACAATTATTTGTCTGTTATAGAACTAACAATAAACTCAGCACGCGCGTACAAACAATACCGAAATAACCGAGAAATTGCACTAAACAGAATAGGAGAAGCGTTGTGTGAAATTAAAAATGCAATTTTAGAAATAGATATGTCGAAAATTGGTGTATTTAAAAAAAATACAAATATATAATTAGAAATGAGTATTAATTACATAATTTCTAATGTCTCTACCATTCAAAAATTGACCATTCACGTGGTCATCATTGTCTTCATTGTTATCATTTTCATATTCTGCAAAAAATATTATTCATTGATAAATATTAGTATAAAATAAAAGAATTCACCATCATAGTCGTCAAAAACATCATTTGCATCTATGCATAGATTGTGCAAAATAGCACAAGCATATGTTATTTTAGCAGCTTTTAACGGACTATAATGTAATATGCGATGTTTCAAAAGGCACCGAAAACGTTGTTTTAAAACCCCATTACACGGTTCTATAACATTCCGAATTGATTTATGGGCTATGTTGTATGCCGATTCATGGATATTCTGAGGATTCAAAACTGGAGTTAATAAATAGGGTTCCAAGGCATATCCAGAATCGCCTGAAAATATTATTAATAACAACAAGTACACTAATTATACAGAACATGTTATAAATTACCTAGTAAATAGGTATGTCGTTCTCCAGCATTAAAGCTATTTCGTAATAAGGTTTTAATATTACTTGTTTGCCATATTGCGGAGTCGTGAACCGATCCTGGAAATCGCGCATTTATGTTCAATATTTTCAAACGAGCATCACAAATCTAAAAATATTTTATTTATATATAAATATTATGGTAACTTCATAAACTTACGATTTGAACGTTTATGATATAGAATCCTTTTCTGTTATAAAAAATAACTCCTGGTTCTTCTGGGTTGTTAGTGGGTGGTGCAATAATCCCAATATGGGTATAGTCGATACATCCAACTATACCCGGAAATCCGTTATTCATTTCCATAAACCTATCAATGGCGTAAGGAAAATTATTTCAAACAAACTTATGATCCAACACTTACTGCTGCTTAACATGCAGCTTCTCGTCTATAGTTTGTGGACATTTTATTTTGTGGCTTAGCATCTCTACAATTAAATCCGATACTTCCGCAATAGCTCGACTAATAGCACTTTGACTCATACATGTTAAGTAGTTATGCCCCACACTATTCTGGTAACTTCCATGGGCAAAAAAATGTAAAGCAGCGTATATCTATATTTTAATGTATTCTATAATTTAAATCTCAAAATCTATTACCACCATACTTACTTTTAAATTATTGGGGATATGCATGTTTGGTCTTCTAGGCTCTCTCATTAAAGGAACCAGTGTCATTACTATGTTTCTAGCAACATGTTTTGATATTCTCAAAAGCCACTTAAATACCTGATCTGGCAATTCCAATGGATTGCTAGAGTCTCTCAAGAGCCTCCGTTCATAGTGGATGTTTAATCTATAAATAAATAATTTATACAAACAGGAATAGGTACAACGTAAAACTGTCAAAAATATAGATCAGGACTTACCTTAATATATCGTTATTAATGATATCAAATAACGGAATTCCAAAAAAGCCATGTTTAAGAAACTTCACCACCGTGTTTAACAAACAGCAAACGCAAATATCACTTGCTGAAATTACAATAAAAGTTCTTGTTTTATGTTTTTGATTCCAAGACTTCAAAAACCAGCAGAATACCACTATTCCAATAAAAGCGTAATTCTCAATAAATAAAACAATTATTGTAATTATTCTAAGATTATTAATCAGTAGAATAAGATTTCGCCATTTTCTTGAAATTTTTAAAAATCTTGTTGTAATACCAATATTGTTTTGATTCCAAGAACCAGCAGCATAGGGCTGATTAAGTTAAAATCAGAATTACAAGAACATACTGCACTTTTTCAATTAGTTCTTCAACAATTTCAGCTAGAAGTAATGACAATAACTAACGCAATTTTAGAAGCAAAAGTAGGAAATTTACATCCTTCAATAATGAGTCCAAATAAGCTTATTCATGAATTAAGTTCTTTATTTGATTTATTACGAAGAGAATTAGACTTACCTGTTCCCATTGATAAAGATAATATTCATTTAATGTTGTAGGGATTATTATCTAAATTATTTAAAATTATATTGCAAATTGAGTCAGGTCAGAGTAAAGTCGTACTTGTAGGAAAAAGCATCTGCCGAAGAGAGGCGAGTCGGGGCGATTTAGGGAAGAGGGTGAACAAAGTAGGTGGGAGAGAGGACATTCGGATGGTGAGCTTAAGTGAATAAGTGTGTTTTTTTTTTCTGACGAATTTTTACTTTGGTTTTTCAAAAAGTAAGGGATTTTCTTTAAATACATTTTATATTTACTTCCATATATTTCTTTACATACTCTTAAATTGTGTCTAATCTGATAACACTGTCCTGTACGCGATTTTAATATTAAATCTTGGGATTGGATTTGGGGCTAATGGCGGCGAGTGCACATGTCGTATCGTTTTTGTAAAACGTGATTTAGAATCAATTATCGTTGCAATCTCTTAATATGAATAAAGTAATCAAATATTCCTTTATTATATCTATATGTACATTTATCTGAATGACAATTTAGTGTGTTTTTACATAAACACTCTGTATATTTCAGATTAAAATGTCTAGTTTATACCTGCAAAAGGATGACTCATTGTTAATTTGTTTTAAGGTCTGTTTGTTTATCTCAAATACAGTTTTGACGATTTAGATGTTTTATATTCATTATGATATCAATAGTAATATCTCATATTATACAATTGTTAAATAGTTTTACTAGCTCTTATGACTCTGTTAAATGTGATAATGTATTAGATTGTTCTTTTTCTTGGGAAATGCTTTTTCTTGTCTTGGTACCTCATGTATTTCAACATTTTATTAATGTTATTGTTCCGTGAAAAGTCACATTGTAGTACTCCCTTCTGGATTGATGCGAGCAGCCATCGCTCCCTACCGTCCAACAATGATTATCTTTTTATACTGTTTATGTTATTTTGTGGGATTTATGTGGGACGGGACTGGCAACGGAAAGATGACGGTAGGTTACTTGTAATTGCTGGTATCAACTTTATCTGGTTTTTATATAATTATGTGGGATAGGGATTTTCAGCTAAACCAGAGGCTCCGATGTGCCCATCAAATCCATCTGGATTGACCAATCTTTTGTTATTTATTTATATTTTATTTTTACTAACTTTTAGTTGGGATTTTGCATGTGGGTTAGTTCTATTTAACTTTGTTTCTAAGAAGGGAAGAGTGTTTTACCAAGAAGATTCACTAATGTTTAATTTTGTAATGTTGTGCCAAAATGAGTCATAAGTGCAAATCAAGCTATACACAGAGGTTTCTCCGGTGGACTCTTCCTATGTGTGCTTGTTAAAGATATTTAGGTATTTATTGGAGTCTTCCGTATTTTGTACATTTTTATATTGGACTCGTTTTTTTTGTTGTTGTTTTTCCAATAGACGAAATGTATGAAGAAAGTTTTGAATTATTTATTTAACCTCATCCTCTCCTCGTTGACATGTACAGTGGCGGCCAAAAAAAACGCAACACTTTTAAACAAATAGTAGGCGTAATTTTAAATATTTTAGTGTTGTAAAATTACTTTATATTAAAATTGAAAAAATAAATAAAAAAAATTGATATTTAAAAAAAAATATATAATTTTTTTCCAGCAACAACTTCTCGCAATGACCAACCGTCTTCTAATTTGGCAATGGCTCTGGATTTTTGAAATGTGTTTAATTGAGGCATTTATTTGAAGGATTTAAGTGTTTTGTGATAATTTATTATAAAATTATTTTGACACTGACAACAAATATGTGACTAATATCAAGTATGCTAAAAAGTTGTATTTACAAAGGGCAATATTAGGTGTTGCGTTTTTTTTGGCCGCCACTGTACATTCGACACTAAGAATAACTGTTCACTTTTAAAAGTAGGGGGGAAAGGGTAAGACGTTCACGCGCCAAATTTAAATACAGGGGGTTACATTACAGAATAGTGCCGTGACCAGGATAGTGTTGAGATGGTACATGATTGTTGAGGTTCTTGGTTATTAAGACTATTTACTGCTTATATGTTTGTATTGGTTTTTCAAAAGGTGAAGTATCATATATTTGGTATCCTATTATCAAATCTATTATGTCTGCTCGACCTAATCGAAGAGTAAACCGGCAACACCGGGGACGTTAAGTCCCAAACATCAGAAGTGTGCCTGCAAGAATGAGAAACGGCAATTCCCGACGGATTTCGCCAACACCCAGTCAAACAGGATGGATGGTGACACGTTCGACAACTCCAGATGTATCTTTGGAAACTTCTCTTAACAGTAGAGATATGTTGAATCCAACTGAGATAGAGCGATTAAGATCTACGCTCTCCAATCAGCAGGCTTTGCTTGAATCCTTGGTTGATCGACAAAATCATTTTGATTTTATCCAGAGTACTCCTAGAGGTTGTTCCACTAGGATTGCTAATATTGGCCAGGGATCAGCTACTTCTCCACCAGTAGAAATTCAGAGTTCGGATGTGGTTGATCCATGGAAACAGTTGGCGTTGTCTATGGCTGGAAGAATTTCTTCGTTTTCTGTGGATAGACCAGTGTTTCGAAATTCTGACTATTCACGCCCAATACTATTTTTACGTAAGTTTGGAAGATATTTTAATTTATTACATTTGCCCGATTCCAAAAAACTGGAGATAGTCAAAACATGTTTTGATGGTCCCGCTTCAAATTGGGTGTCACTTTAAAGCGAGGGTGGGAACTGTTATGCTGATTTTGTAAATGATTTCACTGAACATTTTTGGTCAAAGGATCGACAACGGCAAATTCGAAAACAACTAACACGATCGCGTTATCAACGTAAAGATGGAACAATGTCTGAATTTTTTATGACACAATTAGAAGTATACCGTTCGTTCACTCCCGTGATTCCGGACCAAGAGATTGTTGTAGAGATTATGTCTCAATTTCAATTTAATGTTCAATCCCTTTGGCGCATAACAGGTGATAACTCAATTCGCAGTACCATTCGGTTCCTTGAGCGTCAAGAAGGAGTAGTACCCGAACCTAATATTCGTTCACAAGTGGCTGCGCCGGTATTGTTAGAAAATTCAGAACCTTCACCAGTAATATGGCCTGATTTTTCGCGTCCACCACCAGCGTTTATTCCTCTTACGGGAAACTGTCAAAGGAGGATGTAAGGAGAGAGATTCCTCCTCAACCAATGTCGTTAATCTCTCCAATTTTAAAAACTAATCGTTTAGTTTCATTTGTTAAAAAAGGAATTGAACATAATTCAATTTCCTCTTCTGTTTTAAAAAACAATCGCTTGGTTCCATTTGTTAAGAAAGGGATTGAACGTAATTCAATTCCCCCTCCAGTTTTAAACAACAACCGGTTGGTTTCATTTGTTAAGGAAGGAGTTGAGCTTGTTTCAACTCCTGCCAAATGTTTTAATATTTGTTTTTGTTTAGGTCCACATTGTTCTGTGGACGACTGTTATTTTTATTACCCCATTGGGGCTAGATTATTACAACTTCAAGGTTGGGAGCCCTCGACTGGGTTGGGACGTTCGGATGTTGTTGATCCACCGATTCAACATTATATTTATTCATATAATCAATTAGTTGTTGAACGACAACCATTTGTTGGATCTAATGTTAGTGTGTTGGGTTCGTTAACCGAGTCTATGGCTCTTGATCTAAAAAGTTGTAATATTTTTCCTTTACCTCATATTAATATTCATTGTTTCGAATTTTCATTTGCGGCGTTAATTGATTCTGGGTGTGAACTCTCGTGTATTAATTCAGAGTATGTTAATTTAATTCAATCAAAATATTCATTGCCCGTATTGCCAGTTGCCTCAACTTATCTACAGGGTGCTCTAGGTACAAAAGTACTCGAATTCGCTGTCAAGTTCTTCTCACGTTTACCCTCCCGGGAATAGAAACACCGTGTCAATTTAATTTTCTTTCGGTTACCAATTTAATTCGTCCGGTTATCGTGGGATCAGATTGGTTAGGAAGTGTTGGAGCCACTCTTGATTTTACCACTTTATCTTTAACATTGACACTTGAGGGGCGTCCGTATATTGTACCTTTAACTGGTCAACCAGAACTTCTTGTGAAGTCTGATGAAATCCGTTCGCCATTACCTTCTGACACCGCTCTTTTTACTTTAGAAGTTTCTAAACAAGAAACAATAGGACCCAAACTGTCATTTAATATAACGGATTACGTTGAACCTCCTGAACGTTTATTACAAAAGTCGTTAACCACTATAAAATTGTCAGCCGATCAACAGAACCAACTCTTTCTTTTACTAACTGAATTTCGATCATTATTTAACTTGTTTCCTGGACGTACCAATAAATACGTGCACAGTATTCGCATGTCAGACCTCAGTCCTTTTATGAAAAGACCGTACCCCATTCCATTCAGTTACCGTCCAGCAGTCGAAAAATGTTTAAATGAGATGCTTTCACTTGGGGTGATTAAACGAGAAAGTCCTCTTACAGTTACTCGGAAGAAGGACGGAACCGTTCGGATTTGTTTAGATGCTCGTACATTAAATTCCAAAATGTTTGCGGATCACGAAACTCCTACTCCTGTAGAGGAAATTTTTAATTCATGTGGTAACGTTTCTTTCATGACCAACATTTATCTGCGGAATTCTTACTGGCAAATTCCATTATGTCCCAATAGTACTCAATATACGGCTTTTTTGTACAACGGAACTTCGTACACGGATCAGGTCCTTCCGTTTGGTTTAAAAACAGCCGTTGGATCTTTCACACGTGCAATGGATATAATCTTAGGACCCGAATGTAAAGGATTTGTACACCGTTATATTGATGATCTATTGGTGGTTTCCACTTCTTTTGAGCAACATTTATGTCATCTTCGCATTATCTTTAGTAAACTGAATGAAGCCGGATTAACTATTAACTTAGACAAAACTGATTTTTGTAAAGAAGAGATTAAATTTCTCGGCCATATTCTATCTAGTGCAGGGGTAAAACCTGACCCTGACAAAACTCAAGCCATTCGAGAATTTCCAGTTCCTCGGACTAAAACACAATTAAAAGGTTTCTTGGGTCTTTGCTCTTATTATCGACGTTTTGCATTAAAGTTTAGTGAAGATCTTGCACCATTAACAAAATTGTTAAGAAAGGATGTTGTTTGGGGTTGGACCGATGAATATCAAGAGGCTTTTGAACGTGTTAAATGTTTATTTTTGAAGAATGTTATTTTGAAGTTTCCTGACTTTCGTAAGATTTTTTATCTTCAGTCTGACAGTTCCGGAGTCGCTGTTGGGGTTGAACTTTATTAACTTGATGATGAAGGAAATCATCTTGTTTTGGCTTTTGCAAGTCGAATATTACATGGTCCCGAACTTTTGTATACTGTTACCGAAAAAGAACTGTTAGCGGTAATCTTCGGTTTAAAGAAGTTTCGACAGTACCTTTTAGGACATCCGGTGATTATTCGGACCGATCATTTTGCCTTGAAGTTTTTACGTCAATGCCGGTTGTTGTCTGACAGGCTTACTCCTTGGGCTTTGTATTTAGATGAGTTTCATTATGAAATCGAGCATGTAAAAGGTACGGATAATGTGGTAGCCGATACACTGTCCCGGAATGCTGTGAGTTCTGACAATCTGGCTGTATCTTGCCATCCTATTGTTGCCAATGTTAACAGTTTTTTGCTTGCTAACTTGTTTAAATTAGACAATCTTGAGGAGGTTAGAATGCTTTTTCGAAATCTTCATCTTTCCCAAAGTTCTGATGTACTCTGTTCTGCTCTTCGTAATTACTTGCAAGGATTCTCCACCGTTCTTACTAGTACACAAATATCTTTTCTGTCTGGATCCATAATTTCAAACAATCTTCTTCTATTTAGAAGTAAATTTGACACTAATTACCGTCTTGTTATTCCTTCTGAATTAACTATGGTTTTGGTCTTGGCTTACCACCTTCATTCAGTATGGACATTTTGGTACTGGAAAATTGTATTCAATTTTAAGGCGTGTATTTTTTCCAACAAATGCGTAAAACAATTCATCGTATAGTACGCTCTTGCGATATCTGCCAGAAAGTTAAATATCCTAATAGGCATTTGGAAGGAAAAACAAATCCTATTTTAACTAGTAAACCGGGTGAATTAGTTATGGTAGATTACTATGGGCCATTGCCTGAGGGGCGGGGACGTGTTGCTTACATTTTTGTAGTCATTGACTCTTTTTCCAAATTTGTTAAGTTGTACCCTTTACGTCGAGCCCAAGCAAAAGTTTCCGCACGCCGAATTGTTGAAGATTATATGAAGTTTATTCCTGTACAAGCTATTCTATCAGATCACGGAACACAGTTCATATCCAAAATTTGGAAGGATACTCTTTCCGACCATGGTATTCGTGTCAGTTTGTCGTCTATTCGTCATCCTGCGTCAAATCCATGCCAGAGAGTTATGAAAGAACTTGGTCGACTATTTAGGACATATTGTCGAGATTCTCATGCTGGATGGGCTCATTTGCTAGCGCGGATCGAAGCATTGTTTAACAACACTCCTCATCTTAGTACTGGGTATTCTCCTTGTCAAATTCTTTCCGGTCGTAATGACGTCAATGTGCTCGATTCTTTTTTAAAGTCGGTTAAAGTTCCTACGCTAGCTGTTAAAACTGTTGAAGAGATAAGGGAAGAAGTTTGTGTCACATTGCGCAAGAGTGCTGAGGCACGTGGCAAATTCTCGGGTAGACAAGATATATTTAAGGTAGGTGATTGGGTTTTATTGCGAGAGTGCCCTACTTCGGATGCTGCTGCAAAGCGGATTTCAAAATTTTGTCCACTCTACTCTGGTCCTTATATTATTATTCGGGTACCTTATCCAAATGTGTATCGTTTGTCTGATGTTGATACTAACGTAGTTAAAGAAAACTACAATATCACAAACCTTAAATTTTATCACAGGTTGTAAATTTTTATTTGTAGAATAGGTACTTTTAAGGGGTTCTTGAAAATCTTTCTTCATCTTATCGTCTTCAGTCACATTTTCAAAGAGGCGTTCTGTAGGGATTATTATCTAAATTATTTAAAATTATATTGCAAATTGAGTAAGGTCAGAGTAAAGTCGTACTTGTAGGAAAAAGCATCTGCCGAAGAGAGGCGAGTC
The DNA here is from genome assembly GCA_963556235.1 of Cryptophagus acutangulus. Lineage (NCBI taxonomy): Eukaryota > Metazoa > Arthropoda > Insecta > Coleoptera > Cryptophagidae > Cryptophagus > Cryptophagus acutangulus. The sequence goes on along the minus strand of CAUVYR010000256.1, from coordinate 79,286 downwards.
GGGGCGATTTAGGGAAAAGGGTGAACGAAGTAGGTGGGAGAGAGGACATTCGGATGGTGAGCTTAAGTGAATAAGTGTGTTTTTTTTCTGACGAATTTTTACTTTGGTTGTGACGCTGTTTTCCGGAATTTCTGAAAATTGCTCGGGCGCCAGTTTTTAACGAGTTTGCTCTCGATTAGGTAGCGGATTCAGTCGGAGTAACAGGTAAAATTTGGAAACGCACACAGAAAACTCGGTTAATTAAACTTTATTACATATTTGAACGGTTTACAATTAATAGTAATGCTCACGAGAACGAGCGGAAAACGGTTTACAGAACAGAACGGTTATTTTACTTTGGTGAAAGTGTGGTCTCTAATTCGGACTATTGTCGTTATTTTAAAACAAAACGGCGGCGTGCACCAGGAATAGCTGGGATTCGTTAGAAACGTGTTCATAGAAAATTTGGCGGTTTGCACTCGAGCCAAAAGATCAGAAACTGTCTCATAGAACCCAGCCACCAATTACGTGACACGCTAAGCCTAAACGAGGTCGACGGAAAATTGCCGGTTTGCACTCGACCCAATCCCCAGAAGACCTTTGTGCAGAAAAACTGCGGTACCGGAATGACAAAAACACAAGAGACTTGCACCAAAATAAAATTAACAAAGACTTACTGCATAATTTATTGAAGTTGGTAAAAATGACGGTTTGAACTGGTAATCGCGATACACTACTGGTTTGCTTCAGTGGCACAGGAAAAGAGACTGAAATAATGAGCTCCTGACCTATTTATTGAATAAAATACATGCAAAAACTCATTGTTCTTCGGTGGATGAGAAGGAGAAACCGATCCCAAACTTCTGGTGCCGAATCTGCTACCCCAAATTCGAAGACAATTCGAATTTCCGCGCGAACAAACACAACCGACACTGGCGCACATTTAAACACAAAATTACCCATGATGCACTATTTAACTGCACTTCCGCGGTAGCACACGTTGTAAACAATCCCATTAACCTCTGCGGTGCACATACGTCAGGATGTTGTTCCAAACCTCATTACGAAACGAAGAAATTCCAATTGTCTCGACCAGAACTTGCTTCAGACAAAACAAACGGATAAATCGGTGCAATATTTGCAAGTCGGTTTAATTATTACAGCCAATTAAAAGCGATTCGGATTCGGTCGATTAACGCGTAGTTTAAACGCAACAGCTGACTCGTGAACCGACCGGTGCATACAGTTGACAGTTCAAACGTAAACAAAACGAGGCAGTTAGGTCGGCAGTTAAGTGTAGTGGTAAGTGCAAGGAAAAGTGCAACAAAACGATGTGGACGCCGCCCAACTCCTGCAGGAAACACCCTCTAATGGGGTAAGTATCGAAACATAGTCGTTTGTAGTAGTGATTCGCACCTAACCTCAAACATTTTAGGTGTTTGCGGGAATCCACCTCGAAGCAATTCCTCGGGCCTTCGTACGGATTTGTCATAAACATGGGCTAGGACAGGCAGCCCTACCAGTTACGGTGAGTATGTAAAGTAGTGGTACCGTGGTAAAATCTAATTTCAGTGTTTGTTTCAGGAAAAACAGCGCAAAGACCGGCGTAACGAAAACCCTTCGTTACATCCCCCTCTTACTTCGGAAAGCAAAAACAAGCGAGAATCTATCCAAGGAAAACTTAAGGAAACATCATAAAGCGGTGTTCGGAAAAAAACAAAATAAATGTAATAGATTCTATAAGCCCCAAATTTATTAAACAGCACCCCCTAATAACAACGGTAAATAAAAACAAAATAATAACAACTCCTAACTTTATCGGTCAACTAAACTAAGTAAATAACGGTAATCAAAAAAATAATAATAACAACTTCTAACTTTATCGGTTGACTAAACTAAGTAAAAAAAACGGTAAATCAATCGGATTTGCGGCTCGACTATTCGTACCACACGGTAAACGGATAGCACCGACACTTGCTAGACAACATTCCCCGACGCCCACACTTCGAGCAGAAGACTATCGGCGGGGCGGAACAATGCGTACGTCGGTGGCCTATCTCCCCGCATCGCCAGCAGAGTTCGGACCGATCCACGGGCAACGGAGTTCGCTCGAAACAAAGCTTCTGGCGGTGCATCAGACAGCTTACGTCCCGAGGGGGAAAACCCATCACTTTCAGGGCGATGGCGATTTCCCGAAACTGCGCCGGCTTGGCGTCTGGAAACGGTACGTAATACCGTGGAAGCTGGCAAGCCGTGGGGGTTCGGGTATGGCACAGCAGTCGCCACAGAGTCTGATGCGCCGGCGGGAAATCCGGTGGAGCATATCTCCGTGAATGGAGATACTCCGGTGTGTACGGCGGAGACTTTGGTCGGAACACCCCGTCGACTGGGGCTGGAACTGACTCGGGGTTGTCCAGGTACCTCCAGTATTCCGGATAGGTATGTCCGTCTACCTCGGCTATCCCTGTGGGCTTTGGAAGGCGGAAGTCAAATTCTGTTTTAGGTTTGGCGGGACCAGTGGGTTGCGGTGGCGTGGCAGCGGGTGACGCCGTAGAAGGACCAGGCTCGGGACTTCCTGATTCCACGTTGGTTTTGGTGGCCCTTTCCCCACCCGAGGAAAGGGACTCCAAGTCAGGGGAGTCCAACGTCAGGATGTCCTCGGCCTCATGATCATTATCCCCGGAAGTCCTGAAACAAAACAATGAAACATAGACTACCTCGGAGAAAAATCTTTATCGGGAAAAAGACGGACACAGAACATACGGATACGGCCACAACAAGCACAAATACGGTTTCAAACACCTTATGTCGGATACCCCGGAACGGAAAAAGTGCGACGCCTTCCGGTGGCGTCGCGGAAGCGGCAGTGGTACGGCTGATGCCGCGGACATCCAACGGGACGTAACCGTAAGGCGGCAGACAACATCTCTGGCGACCAGGGCTGTGGCGTGTCCGCGCAGAGTTGCAGCAGGTCCTTACGGGTGGGAACCCAGATGTCCGGGGACGGTACATCGTCAGCCACCTCTTCCATCGGGGTCTCCTCGTCCCTTTCTTCCGGGACCGGAGAGTTCAGAGGGGTTACCATCGAAAAAATGTCCTCAATGGTTTCTCCCTCCCCGGTTTCCTTGTCGGTCTCGGCGGACAGGAGGACGTCCTGGAGGATAATAATCCGGGGCGACTCCTCTTGGCGACATCGCGGTACGGGGATTGCGTTCACCCCATCCGGTTCGTCCCCAAACAGAACCTGCAGACGGTGGGCCATAGGCTCAGCTTTTGGGTCCCGGACCACCTGTACCCGGAGTGTTTGCCGCGTGTTTGGCGGATAAACCGGCGGTTGCGGAGCCCGGCCCAAATAACGCCCAATATCGTGGACGGGAAGGAAACGTCCCCGTAACGGATGGCGCCTTTTAGGGGTTGCGGAAAATGTTGCCCTGAAACAAAGTGGGTTTGGATCATTAGCTAGTCCGAGCTATTGACCGCGGGTTTAAGATCTTTCACATGTACACGAGGCAACCGTTTGCCTTGGGCATCTTTAAGGGAGTAGACAACAGGAGACCAAACTTTCACCACGGTGTAAGGACCGGAATATTTAGGAGCAAGCTTGGCGGTAAAACCCTGATGAGCATCGGACAGGTGATGTTCTCTTTTCATCACTTGATCACCTACATGACAACGCCAGTCCCTTCGGCGAAGGTTGTAGTTGCGACTCTGCTGGGTAAACGCCCGATCAAGATTAAGGCGCACTAACTTGAACACATCTTGTAACTCGGCCAGGCGCCGAGTGTGCGGAAGCACATTTGATTCGGTAACGTCGGCGGCATCTTCTTCGTCGTTAACAGGTGTAGGAGTTCGGTGTAACGCATGGGGCAAATTTAACTCTCTACCAAAATTTAGAAATGCGGGAGTAAAACCGGTGGAGTCTTGCTTCGCACTATTTATGGCCATCATCAACGACGGTAATTGCTGATCCCACTTCCGGTGTTCCTGGTTGCAAAACTGGGCAATCATGGTTTTCAGGGTACGGTTCGCCCGTTCCACGGGATTGGCTTGCGGTGTATACGGAGGAGTAAAACGATGACGGATTTCCAAGTCTTTTAGCAGTGTCCTGAACGTCTTACTGTTAAACTGGGTGCCGTTATCGCTGATGACCATATTCGGGCATCCGAAACGGGTGATAACTTCGTCAAACAAAGCTTTGGCGACGTTACCGGCAGTAGCTTTAGCCAACGGTTTACAATGAACCCATTTAGAAAAACGGTCTTGAAACACGACTAGACATGTGTTTCCCTTTGAAGATCTCGGCAAGGGTCCGACTAAATCGGTACTAATAGTTTCCCAAGGACGGTACACGACGGAGGGTTGCATTTTTCCGGCGGTGGCTTGCTGTTGGGCTTTAAATCTCTGGCAGGTAACACAGCCACGGACGTATTTCGTAACATCACGAAACATTCCCGGCCAGTAATAAAATTGTGCTATCCTGCAGATTGTTTTCGATATACCCAAATGACCCGCGGTTGGTTGGTCGTGTGTTTCTAGGAGAACTGCTTTGCGTCGCGGTGTAGGAACGCAAAGTTTCCAAGGCTCAGTAAATTCGGTTTCTTTGAGATCAGTGTGATCCCAGAAATGACGGTACAAACGGTTGTTACGGATCTGATAGTCGGGAAAAAAAACGGGGTCTTTTTGTACTTCCTTTATTTTTCGGTCGTACCAATTACAGCCTTCTTCAACATCCACGGTACACAGCTCACCGGCATCTTCTTCAAATGAAGCATGCGGCAACGGTTGTCGGGATAAGGCGTCTGCCACCCGGTTCAAAACGCCCTTACGGAATTGGATGTCAAAGTCATACTGCTGCAAGAAAACGCTCCATCTTGCAAGACGACCTGTCGGACTTTTGATAGAATGTAACCATCTTAAAGACTGGTGATCGGTGACAACGGTAAACGGATACAGTTCGAGGTACGGTCGCATCTTTTCTATGCCGTACACGATGGCCAAACACTCTTTCTCGGTTACGGAGTAGTTTTTCTCGGCGGGAGACAGAGTACGGCTGGCGTAAGCAATTACTCGGTCATGGCCCTTGAATTTCTGCGTCAATGCGGCTCCAAGACCATAGTCGGATGCATCGGTTTGTAACGTGAATCTCTTAGAAAAATCCGGACAAGCTAACACCGGAGCTTCGGTGAGTGCGGTCTTCAGGGAGAGAAACGCACTCTGATGGGATTCGTCCCAGATCCAACGTTGACCTTTACAAAGGAGCTTATTGAGCGGCGAGACCAGTTTTGAAAAATTCGAAATAAATCGACGGTACCAAGAAGCAACACCTAGAAAACTCCGCAATGTTTTAACATTGATTGGCGGCTTAATTTCTAAGATGGATGCGACTTTGTCGGGGTCGGTGTGAATACCTTCGGCGGTAACTACATGACCAAGGTACGTCAGAGATTTTCGGCAGAATTGACACTTATCCGGATTTAACTTTAAGTTGGCCAGTCTAAGACGACGGAAAACTTCCCGGATATTTTCCAGGTGCTCCTGGAACGTTTTGCCAAGGATGATTATATCGTCCAAATAGGCAAAGGCATGTGGCTCCATTTCGGGGCCAATTATCCGGTCCAGGAGACGCTGAAAAGTTGCAGGTGCGGAATGTAATCCAAACGGCATTACTTTAAATTGGAATAAACCTTTTCCGGCGACGGTAAAGGCGGTAATTGGCTTACTTTCGGGAGACAGTGGAATCTGCCAGTAACCCTGTTTTAGATCTAGTGTAGTGATATAGCGGGCTCCACGTAATTTGTCCAGGATGGCGTTAATGTACGGTAACGGATAAGCATCCTTCCTGGTCACATCGTTGACTTTGCGGAAATCTATGCAAAACCTCGGTTTACCATCCTTTTTGCGGACAATTACAACGGGTGAACTCCACGGACTATTCGAAGGCTCAATTACTCCTTCCGCCAACATTCGATCAACTTCCTCGTATACAATCTGCTGCATACGAGGATTTTGGGATCGGTATCGTTGCTTTATCGGCGTCTTGTCGATTAAGCTGATACTATGCTGTGCTAGAGTGGTTGGACCTTCTAGCCGCGTAAATCCTGCTAGTTCGGAGTCAAGAAACGCGGTGAGTTGAATTTGCTCAGCAGACGTCAACTGTTCGGACAAAAATGCAACGGATTTGGGGTGAGAAGACTCGCTCACCGCAATTTCGGCAGTATCAGGTGCGGGAAAATAAACTTTATTATTTACAATATCTACGGTCACTTGAAATTTCTTTAAAAGATCCATCCCTAGCACTAGGTCGGCGACAAGTGACGGCAAACATAAAAATCTTTCGACGGAAGCGGTATTTCCAAAACGGACTTCAAAATTTACCATCCCAACGGTTTGGGTGGAAGACCCATCGGCTAACCGGGTGTTACAGCGCACGTCCTCAATTTTAACAGTGGGAAAAGCGTTGATTACGGAGGAACCTATGTAGGAAACCATAGCTCCGGTATCTACTAAAGCGGTGAAAATTTTACGGTCTAGGGAAATTGGGATGAATAAACGGCCGTCGGTGCTAATACCACAAAATGAGGCCTCGTCGGATGACAACTGTTGTGGCCTCGTCATCCAACAGTTGCCACTCAGTTTCCCGAGCGGTTTCCACAAGGACAATCCCTGGAATACACACCTTCCGTCTTACAACGGGAACAGAAAATCTTTTGCGGATTCCGATACTCATTGCGTCGATGTCCCGTCTCGCCACAACGGAAGCAGATTTCGGGAGGGCGGTCAAATGGGGTTCGGGGTGAATCGAACCGAGACGGACTAGAAATGGGGTTAACCCTTGATTGGGGCGGCGTGGGCGGTAAAGGACTTCTTATCGGTGGCGGCGGTTGCGTCAGATCCATATTAAAACGGACATTAGGCGGCGCCCTCGAATATGCTCGGGCAGATGGTTCGCGAGAGCGATTAGTGGCCGCGTCCTGAGCTATTCGCTCCTGGACCACTTCCTGCTCACGCATACGGAGGAGCAATTCGTCGGTGGTATGGCAATCGGCACGGCGAATATTCTGCATGAATATCGGCCGCATGTTCCGGTAGCACAAATCAAGCTCCTGTTCCTCGGTAATTCCACCCACTCGACGGATAAGGGTACGCAGTTCAATAATATACCTTACCGCCTTTTCATGAGTACCCTGGACACGGTTGCGGACGGCTTCCCAGGCTAGGTGTGCATGATCCGGGGGTAGAAAACACCCATGAAATGCTTGACGGAAATTTTCATACGTACCCCGGTTCAACTGTCCCAAATGAAACCAACGGAGTGCCTGATCCCGTAATAAATGCGGCATTCCCCTCAGTAATTGGTTTTCGCTTAAACCATACATCTCTCGGAGCTCGTCGATTCGCTCTAGGAACGCCAGCGGATCGGACTCGCCATTAAACAAAACATTCCACCGTCTAATGGTGTCCATCGCAGCTAAATCGGCAGGGGCGAACGCGGCGGTTGAGGACGGAAAAACCGGGCTGAAAACCGGTCGCGGAGTTGTTCGCGTTAACGGTACATTTAATGAGAAAATTGAAGGCGGCGGTATACTAGTTACAAAAGTGGTAGGCGGCGGTAACTGAGGCGGCTCCGGTGACACCGAACCCAGGAACTGCATTAAACGGATTCTTAGAGCCAGTACTTTTCCATCGGACGGCAAATTCCTCGCTTCGAGCTCAGAAATTAGCTCGGATTTTCGTAGCTTATGAACCCAGGATAACTGCCTTTCTTCAACTTCACCTTCGGATGGAGCGGGCGAAGTGGGTCTTTCGGCGCCACTCAGCTGAGCATCGTTTGAAACATTTCCCTCGTGCTCGGGCATTTTGTCGAACGTAATTAGTTGTGAATAAAAGTAATATAACACACCAAAAAGAAAATACTTACTTCCCTTCGCACTTCTTTAACCCAGAACAAACTTAAAGTACTTAATCGGATTTATAATATTTTATTTCGGACAAATAATAAATTGCTAAATACTTAAAATAAAACGGTTCCTAAATTTAGCATTTTATAAACGAAACGGGCCCGGAAAAATTATTGAAAAATTTAAAAAAAAATAACGGTCCCTGCTCGGGCGCCAATTTGTGACGCTGTTTTCCGGAATTTCTGAAAATTGCTCGGGCGCCAGTTTTTAACGAGTTTGCTCTCGATTGGGTAGCGGATTCAGTCGGAGTAACAGGTAAAATTTGGAAACGCACACAGAAAACTCGGTTAATTAAACTTTATTACATATTTGAACGGTTTACAATTAATAGTAATGCTCACGAGAACGAGCGGAAAACGGTTTACAGAACAGAACGGTTATTTTACTTTGGTGAAAGTGTGGTCTCTAATTCGGACTATTGTCGTTATCTTAAAACAAAACGGCGGCGTGCACCAGGAATAGCTGGGATTCGTTAGAAACGTGTTCATAGAAAATTTGGCGGTTTGCACTCGAGCCAAAAGATCAGAAACTGTCTCATAGAACCCAGCCACCAATTACGTGACACGCTAAGCCTAAACGAGGTCGACGGAAAATTGCCGGTTTGCACTCGACCCAATCCCCAGAAGACCTTTGTGCAGAAAAACTGCGGTACCGGAATGACAAAAACACAAGAGACTTGCACCAAAATAAAATTAACAAAGACTTACTGCATAATTTATTGAAGTTGGTAAAAATGACGGTTTGAACTGGTAATCGCGATACACTACTGGCTTGCTTCAGTGGCACAGGAAAAGAGACTGAAATAATGAGCTCCTGACCTATTTATTGAATAAAATACATGCAAAAACTCATTGTTCTTCGGTGGATGAGAAGGAGAAACCGATCCCAAACTTCTGGTGCCGAATCTGCTACCCCAAATTCGAAGACAATTCGAATTTCCGCGCGAACAAACACAACCGACACTGGCGCACATTTAAACACAAAATTACCCATGATGCACTATTTAACTGCACTTCCGCGGTAGCACACGTTGTAAACAATCCCATTAACCTCTGCGGTGCACATACGTCAGGATGTTGTTCCAAACCTCATTACGAAACGAAAAAAATTCCAATTGTCTCGACCAGAACTTGCTTCAGACAAAACAAACGGATAAATCGGTGCAATATTTGCAAGTCGGTTTAATTATTACAGCTAATTAAAAGCGATTCGGATTCGGTCGATTAACGCGTAGTTTAAACGCAACAGCTGACTCGTGAACCGACCGGTGCATACAGTTGACAGTTCAAACGTAAACAAAACGAGGCAGTTAGGTCGGCAGTTAAGTGTAGTGGTAAGTGCAAGGAAAAGTGCAACAAAACGATGTGGACGCCGCCCAACTCCTGCAGGAAACACCCCCTAATGGGGTAAGTATCGAAACATAGTCGTTTGTAGTAGTGATTCGCACCTAACCTCAAACATTTTAGGTGTTTGCGGGAATCCACCTCGAAGCAATTCCTCGGGCCTTCGTACGGATTTGTCATAAACATGGGCTAGGACAGGCAGCCCTACCAGTTACGGTGAGTATGTAAAGTAGTGGTACCGTGGTAAAATCTAATTTCAGTGTTTGTTTCAGGAAAAACAGCGCAAAGACCGGCGTAACGAAAACGCTTCGTTACATGGTTTTTCAAAAGGTAAGGGATTTTCTTTAAATACATTTTATATTTACTTCCATATATTTCTTTACATACTCTTAAATTGTGTCTAATCTCATAACACTGTCCTGTACGCGATTTTAATATTAAATCTTGGGATTGGATTTGGGGCTAATGGCGGCGAGTGCACATGTCGTATCGTTTTTGTAAAACGTCATTTAGAATCAATTATCACTTGTAATCTCACAAGAGCATGAATTCTATCCGGAAATTTTTTTGAGTGCATTTCAACAACGTATTAATCGGCCCGAGTGGAACACGAGGGCCCGATTACGTTGTTGGAATGCACGATAAAAAATTTCCAGGATATGAATTCATGCTCGAGTGCAGATTCGGTAAGAAAATCGCACCAATACACTTACAAAAATTGATCAGAATTCAAAAAGTTTTTGATATTTTTTAATCAAGTTGCAATAGAATTGCGTATCTATGAGCAACGATTGTTGAAAACAAAATACTAAATCTGTCAAAATCAAAAATGTCGCGCTTCGGAAAACAGTCATTGAATGCAATTGATAAAGCTGTGGAAGATACGGTACCAAATATTACATATACGGTACCAAAAAGATACGGTACCAAATAAAACAATTGTGTTTTTAATTTTAATCATTAATTTTGTTAGTTTATTTAATTTTTTAGTTCTAATTAAATTATTTATTTTGACATTTGTTTTGACATAATAATTTCCGCTGAAATTTTGTACTGCTTGGTGTAGTAGGATAAAATTTCCGAAAAATTTTGTTGTTGCCATGGTAATATTCTCAAATGCAACGTTTCTATTGGTCGTAAATTAGTATGGTGCGATTTTCGTTGCAATCTTTTAATATGAATAAAGTAATCAAATATTCCTTTATTATATCTATATGTACATTTATCTGAATGACGATTTAGTGTGTTTTTACATAAACACTCTGTATATTTCAGATTAAAATGTCGAGTTTATACCTGCAAAAGGATGACTCATTGTTAATTTGTTTTAAGGTCTGTTTGTTTATCTCTTACAAATACAGTTTTGACGATTTAGATGTTTTATATTCGCTAGCAATATCACTAGTGGGCAAATATATTCGACGATAATTGACGAGTTAAAATCAAGGCTGGAGATGTCACGAGCCGAAGGCGAGTGGCATCTCCAGCCTTGATAATAAGGATATCAATAGTAATATCTCATATTATACAATTGTTTTTAGTCCGAGGAACTGGAAATTCTCGAATGGCTTGAGTTTTGTCAGGTTGTAATAAGCTTCTTATCTTTTTTGGTATTTTTCTGTAAAATACCAAAGCATGTTGCTAGATATTGGGGCAATGATTGTTCGTTAAATCCTTGACATAAAGCATGAATATTAGCATAACTAAAATCAGTTACAACAGACTGAAAAAGCGGCCAAACATGATTGTTTTTACAATATAATTTAAACATCGTTAGAAAATTTGATATAGTTTGAGTATCATGCTTACATGAAATCATTTCTACTACCGGGCATATTTTATTAATATTTTTAACCGTGACAACTCCACAATAATATAAAACTTGTGGTCCCTCATAACGAACTACCGTTCCTGTAGCATCAAAATACAACACATTATCAGATGAATTTTGTGCAAATTCAGTTTGCTCAGCGCTGAACATTTTAATATTTAATGGAGCTGAATATTCTTGAATATATTCCGGATGATCCAGTTTCATTAATAATGCATCAATATTCTCATCCTTATCTCGTCTTAATCTATTTCGAGCTTCATGTCTAATTTTTTTAATGGTATTATCGGATTTTATATCCTGCAAGTTACCTCGACGAATGGCACTTTTGGGAGCTTTGGCTATCATTTTTTTTTGTATTGATACGGCCTGATATTAATTAATTTGTTTTTCATTATATCCCTTTCTGTACCTCTTACTTGCCCAATAAAACCAGGCTTATGACAATGATTTAATGAAGTACTATACACATTCACTACTCTTTCATTTTGAGAATTTGGTGTTTTATTAATTAAAATTTTAAAATTCTTACACTGACTTTTGTTATGTGTACAATATGCCTGTACAACTATCATATTATTTTTTTTCAAGTATTTAACTTTATAAAATGCTAGAATACAAGAATTATTGACATAGCTTTTAATTTTTTTTTTAAAACTATTTTATAAAAATGAGTATGTAATTTATTATTACAATTATTATATAAAGTTGTCCATATACTTTCAATTAAATTAAATGATCCTTCAAAATACTTGCAAGCCGAATAGTTTGTTCTTGTTAATTTTTGGTAATTCGATATTTGGTTTTGTCAGTAATTCTGTTTCGAAAATGGGGTTATCGGTTGTTGATTTGATTGGTTGTTTTAGAAGTTGAATTCATGGGTCTGTTGGTGTATGAAGTTGCTCCGGATAGAGCTAGGCCCGAGCCTCTGTAAGATTAGCTAATTTTAGTTTATCCTTATGAACTTTCTTTAATTTATTTCTGATTTTAATGGTGCAATTTACGTTTGAATCTAATGAAATGACTTCGTAGGGCCTTTATATCGGGGTATGAGTTTTCTTGATGTACCTGGTTGCGGTTGTTTGTTTAATAGATATACTAAATCGCATACGGATATCGATGGGGTTTGCCCTTTTATCGTAATATTTTTGTTAATTGATTTTGATTCTATGCAATGATCTCTAGCTATTTTATGTGTTGTTTGTAGTTTTGTTTTAAGTTCGTCGAGGTAATCGTCATATGAATATCGAAATTGTGGTGGTTGTCTGATTGAAGATGGTAATGTAGGTATATATCCAAAAAGTAGTTCCTAAGGTGTAAATTTTGTTGACTTATGAACTGATGTGTTATATGAAAACATGGCAAAATCTAGGTATAAGTCCCAATCATTATTTGACGTTATGTAATGTTTTAGATAGTCTGCTAAAGTTAAATGACTTCTATCCAAAGCTCTGTTGTATTGTGGTCTGTAAGCTGATGTTGTTATGTGTTTGATTTTGAATAGTTTTTCTAGGTTTTTAATTAAGTTTGAATTGAAATCTTTACCTTGGTCTGTTAATATTATTTCTGGAATACCTATTTTTAAAATTAAATTCTGCATTAATGGGTTTGCAATTGTAAGAGCTTTGTGATTTGGAGTTGCTACAGCTAAAGAGAATTTGCTAAGTCAAAATTTTGCATTGTCAAAATGTATTTAATTCTAATTTTTTATTTTTTTCTAATCCTAGAAAAGACTTGATGTTTTTCTGCGTCTTCGGTATCGGAAAGTTACGTACGCTTTCTAGTTTCTTAGGATCGGGTTTGACACCTTCTCCTGTAATTAAGTGACCTAAGTATATTATTTCTTTTCTCAGGAAGTGACATTTGCTGGGTTCTAACTTAAGATTATGTGCTGAAAGTCGTTTGAATACATCGCATAATTTTTCTACATGAGTTTTTAAATTGTCAGAAAATATAATTATATCATCTAAATAAACTAATGTAGTATGTCAAACCCTGGTCTGCTATACTTTTGTAAATTACATTTAAAAATTGAATGTTATATTTGGCCCCACGTTGTGTTTTGAATGTAGATAATTGTAATTCGGGATTCAAACTCGAAATTAAAACTCAGTCAAAAAACTTAAACAAAAATATATTATTCAAAAAATATACAACAAGACAAACATACATGGAATTTATACAATATATTTGCCAGTGATTCATTGCATTAAGCATCTGAAAATCCCGTATCCTCGATTGAAGCTCCCCCTGGGATCTGAATGAACAATCTCACATTGAACAAAAATAGGTTAGGAGACTAATCTACACTAAAACTACGGGAAATGAACAAATGTGTAGACTGCCATCAGATATGAGTGCCCGTGTGTTCGAAGGGGGGAAATGTACAGAGCTCATCGACATAGCTTCAATCACCCTGCGTTAATGCAGTTTCCCACGTTGCAGGATATTTCTGATAACTCTGTTCTAAAAAACGAACTCCAGTCTTAGACTCTCAGAGTACCCAATACAACAAAACACTAACAAACATTTCAAACAAAAATAATGATGCTCGCGTGAATTTAAATACTCGGAATACAACCTGATTTATAAAATTCAAACAATACAAATAATAATTAAATAATTGTGGAATAAAAATAAACCTGCTATTTCTGAACCTTCGTCGCTCATTGTAGCGTTTTTATTCTGAATTTATTACAACTGAAATATATAAAATTAACCAATGAATTAATAAAATGACCAGTAATTAGGTTATAAGAATAGCCACTCGACAATGGGCGAGTTACCCAGGAAGTAGAAATAGCCACTCGACAAAGGGCGAGCTACCTAGGGAATAGGAGTAGCCACTCGACAATCGGCGAGTTACCTAGGGAATGGAAATAGCCACTCGACGACGGCGAGTTACCTAGGGAATGGAAATAGCCACTCGACGACGGCGAGTTACCTAGGGAAAAGGCTATGGGAGAGTAGTTTACTGGAGATCTTACCAATTCTAAAGTAAAAGTTCTACTGCTTTCTAATGCAAACCGGGGCTCCTTTTATTCCCGTCAGTTAGCGAAAATTGTCTGACGTCATCATAAAATACACAGACCGAGCCATCTCGCGTCGATGCGGAGAACAGATATTATTATTACAGATACCTACCTAGAACCATAAACTGTGTTGTGCTTTTGACACTTAAACCCCGCGACTATTTAAATGTTGAAGTGAACTACTTCACTAAGCATCTGTAATTGTTTTGTAATCCGGTTAAGGCTATATTCATCAAGCGTTGAAAAGTCGCGGGTGCTGATTTTAAACCGAAGGGCATCCGATTAAATTCGAAATGTCCTTGAGGTACGCTGAAGGCGGTTTTGGCTTTGTCTTGTGGGCTAATTTCTATTTGGTGGAAACCTGATGTGAGATCTAGTGTTGAAAAATATTTGCAATTTCCTAAATGATCTAAAACCTCTTCTATATTTGGTAGCGGGTATGAATCTCCTACTGCTATGTCGTTAAGCTTCCGATAGTCAATTACGAGTCTCTATTTTTTATTTCCGTTTGCGTCTAGTCTTTTGGGTACTACCTAAACAGGTGAGTTCCAAGGACTAAATGATGGTTTGATAATATTTTCGTCTAACATTCGATTTATTTCATCGTCGACTACTGGTTTTAAAGCTTCTGGATACCTATATGTTTTTGCATTGATCAGGGCATCTGTTGTAGTGTGAATTTCGTGGTGAATTAGATTCGTATTAGTCAGATTATCGCCGTTTAAGTGGAAAATGTGGTTGTATTCTTTACGGAGATTCAAGATCGTTTCTTTTTCATAGTTCTCTAGATGGTGGGTTTCGATCGATTCTTCTAACAGTTTTATTCTATTAGAATTGTGATTTTGATTAGGAATAGTATTGTCTGTTATATGGAAATTGTTTACGTTTTTTAATGGATCTAACTGTATCTCTAAGTTTTTGGTATCAACATTATTTTCGGATGAATTTAGGATTGTCGTTATGATAGTGTTATCTTCCTTCTTAACTTTTACTAAGCTGTTGCTTATGTACACAGGTTTTTGTATTTCTATTTTTTTGGTTATTCCCTCAATAATTTCGGGGTTAGTTACTCGAATTTTTGCAACTGTTTTGCTGCGTGCTTTGATGATTGTATTATTTTTGTTTGAGCTCCGATGGATCAAATTTTATATTTTACGATCTGTTTTATTTTTGTGATTCCTAGAATTATAATTAGAATTTAGATTTAGAATGGGATCCTCTTTGATGTCGTTGATCAAAGGGTCGCTTGGACAATCTTTGTTGTTTTTATTTGTATTAGAATTAGAAATGGAATTGGAATTCAGGTTATTACCGAGATTTCGAATGGGATCCTCTTTAATATCATTGATCAAAGGGTCACTTGGACAAGCGTTGTTGTCATTTTTTGTTTTAGGATTAGAATTATGCGGGTTGGGTAAGTTTAGTATTAGTTGGTTGTTTTGAAAGCACAAAGTTGCTTTTGTTTTTTTCAAGAAATCGAGACCAATTATACTTTCTTCTTTAATCGGAAATGTATCGGGTACCACATAAAATTTGTGTTGAATAACTTCGTTATTGATGTTTAGACTGAGGTAACAATAAGCTAGAGTTTTTATTAATGAATTTGTATTTCCTATTCCTTTGATATATAATGGTTGATCTTCATGGCATAATACCTATCCTTTGAGTTTGGGTAATTTAATGAGTTATATTTCCGCGCCTGAATCTATTAAAAATGTTGGGTTGTCGATTAAGTCGACTGATCCCAGTTTGATGGTGCTACTTTCATTTACATTGATTGGGAGGTGAAAGCCTGTAATCGTGCGGCATCCCGAGAAGTGATTAGGTTCTCGGTGCCCGATTCGTTTAAATCTTCATTATTTAACATATTAACGCGAGTTAAACTTTGTTCGATGGTATTTTGGTCGTTATTTCCGAAATTATTGTGATTTCTTTGCGGCTGATAGTGGTTATTTGGTTGTTGATTATTGTATTTTTGACCATTGAAATTGCGTTGGGTTTGGTTATTGGAACTATGATGATTAGCGGGATTAACAAATCCTGAATGGTCGTTTTGGTTGTTAAAAGGTTGCTGGTAATTAGGTCTCTGATTAGAGCGATTTTGTTGATAGAGTCGTGAATTAAATGAGTGGTTAGAAGTTTGTCTATAGTTTGGGTTGTAATTTGCGTTATTATTAAATAGTGGTCTTTGATTACTAAATGTATTGTTAAATCTTTGAGGTTGAAAATTGGATTGTGTTTGAGAGTTTTGAAAGCAATTTTGTTGTCTTTTTCGACAATCTTGGATTTCGTGACCGCGATTTTTGCAATAACTACAAAAGGTATTTGTTATGGTTGTTGTTGATCTGAACCTACATTTATCCGTGAAGTGGTTAGATTTTTTACAAATGGTACATTCGATGTTGGTGTTAGTTTGTAATTCGTATGTGTTCGAGAATTGGGACTCGGCTTTAGCGAGTGTGATTGCGTCTTCACAGTCTTCCGGTCCGCGAGATCGAATTAACATGCTCAAGTCTTTTTCTAGGCCCATGATAAAAATTCCGTTTGCTTGTGAGTTAAGTAGGCGAATATTAGCGTTACGATCATTCTCGTTTAGATCAGGACTAAGACATTGCAACAGGTCTACATAGCATTTTTCGATTCTGATTTTGAAGTTATCTAATGATTCACCGCGTTTTTGTTTACATAAATTCAAAGCTAATTGCGTTTGAGTGAAATTTAGTTTGGGCGCGAATTCGTTTTTAAGAAACGTTTTTAGTTCGTTCCATGTAGCGAGATTTCGATTACTAGTTTTCCTTCTAACTTCACCTGTGAGTTTCATTTCGATTACGGTTAGGATTCTAATTTGATCGTCTTCGCGCACTAAGTTATAAGCTTTATCACAATTTTGAATAAATTCGCGGGGGTTATTTTTCCCGTCGAAATTGACGTTTGTGAGAGTATTTGCAGCGAAATTCAATAGATCGAGATTAGCCATTATTATGAAGATGTTTGACAAAAAAACAAAAAAAACAAAAAGGTACTTACATCAAAATTATGGTTATGAGTGACATGGAAAACGTCTGCATTACTTGTTGATTCGGATGATGTCCTGTTGGGTTGATTTGGATGCTCCGCTTCTTGCAACAAATCCTACCGACTGCGCCAATTTTGTAGAGTTCGAAATTGATTTGTTTAGTTTTGGTTGATGGTTTTTGTGTATTTGAATGGACGTCGCAAGTTCCCGTTACAGGATGAGGATGCCAACAACACTTCACTTTATTATCACTTTTGATCGATTCCGAATAATAACTTTGATAGATTTATATTTTCTTGATTTGTCACAATATTGAAATTCTTCTGAGTATTAACGGTAACTCTGATATTTCGGAACTGAGGTCTTCAATAATAAAAATGGTTCAACAGTAATTGATTCTGGATAAGTGGTTTTTAATTGATCTATTGCTAATCGAATATAATTCTGTCAGCGTAATGGTTGCAACAATAGTAGTTTTTTCTGTCTTTATTCAAAAGGCTTAAATACTAATTATAATCTATATAAAATGCTAAAGTCCGACCAACCGATTTGGCTATTTAAGATAATTATAAGAAGGCAAACAATGATTCAAACAATAATAACATTTGCCCAATGATAGTATAAGCGAATACTGTTACACGACTGCACACTACTGTTCGTAGTGTGCACGACTGCACACTACTGTTCGACTGCACACTACTGTTCGTAGTGTGCAGTCGTGTCTGAAACAGTCTAATTGTTTTCTTGTGTTCAATTTACGAATAAATTGTCTGAGTTAGTTGCACTTAATGTGCACTACTGTTAATTCGCCTAGCAGCTTTGTGTTGTAAAGTGTTGTGTTGTGCATGGTGCAAACGCAATTATAAACTTCGTCTTTGACGGCGATGTGTTGTAAAAACTATCTTGTGCTTCTGCCCCTATGTACCACTTTGCCCTGTGTGTATAAACAATTGTGAAAAACATTTTATGCCTTCATTCTATTTGCCCCTTGTGTTATAAACAATTGTCCTATTTGCCCATATGTACTATTTGCCCTGTGTATAAACTACTGTGAAACTCTTTTATGCCCCATGTACTATTTTTCCC
This sequence comes from Cryptophagus acutangulus, assembly GCA_963556235.1. Taxonomy (NCBI): domain Eukaryota; kingdom Metazoa; phylum Arthropoda; class Insecta; order Coleoptera; family Cryptophagidae; genus Cryptophagus; species Cryptophagus acutangulus. The sequence goes on along the minus strand of CAUVYR010000256.1, from coordinate 61,041 downwards.
CTGTGTGTTAAATCTCCGTAAACAATCTGCCCTCCCTTTCTAACGTATATAACTGTGCTGCAATGCCGTCAAGCCTGCCCCCGATGCGGTCGCGATCCGCTAAATCTAAAACAAGAACAAAAACGTCGTTCTTAGCTCCAACTCCGTACCAAAAAAGACGAAAAGTTGTGATGACAATCCTTGATGACCCGTCGCCAAAAACTACTGCCCTCCCTGCCCCAACTACATCCAGTAAAATGGACATAACCTATCAAACATCATTACCGGTGAGTAACCAATTTAATGCTCTGTCAGTGTCTGATTACCAAGACATTGATGTTGACCAGTCTGTCTTGTCTATTGATGACTCTAGTGTCTTCAGCAAGCCTAAAGCCCTCAAAAACGCTGGTGTTTCAGCAATTTATATATTCATGGACGAGCCTGCTAAAGAGGTCATAGACCTAATTATTAGCTGTGCGGAAGAAAAACCGCTTTTTAGGTCTAAATTAGATCATATCATCTGCAAACCTATGTCAATTAAAGATCACTTCAAAATCGAAACAACCCTTAAGGAAAACAATATTCGCACCCATACTTATGATCCCAAAAACCTTCGCCCCAAAAAAGTCGTTATTAAGTATGTCCCCAAAAGTATTACAATTCCAGAAATTGAAGCGGATTTAAGAACCCAAAACATCCCTTTTATACAAGTAATCCGTCTCCAGAAAGACAAAAAACCAATAGATTTAATTACAGTTTCTGTCCTTAACACAAATTTAGACCAAATTTACAAGCTTAAATATTTGAACAATTTAATAATTAGCGTTTTTCCGTATCAAAATACAAAAATTCCGCAATGCTACAACTGTCAAACTTTTGGCCACAGCTCAGTTCACTGTACTAGAGTAACAAAATGTGTCAGATGCTCAGAAACTCATAAGCTAATCAAGTGCCCTTATGGCAGAAATACCCATGTTAAATGCGCTAACTGTGGTGGACCTCATGCAGCCAGCTACAGAGGTTGCACAACGCATAAAAATTTAGTGCAATCAAGAAAATCTCACAGTCAGGGCAAACAGGTCCATATTAAACCAGCCAGCAAAGGCCAAATTCGCACGGCTAGTTTTACTAATAACGACTTTCCCCACCTTCCCGGTACGAGCTCCACAGTACCGCCCACACCATCTCAAAACCGAATTTTTACCAACGCACCCCCTCCAACAAATGCCTGGCAATCCCGCCAACAACTCCCACCCACAGCTCCAAATACCTCGCTCCCCACCGAAAGTAATTTCTTTAATGACATTAAGGAAATATACTCACTTCTAAAGTCATTAGACATTTTCAAGTATTTACCTAAAGTAATTAGCATTCTAAAAGGATTGCAAAATCACCAGTCATCAGATGATAAAATTTCATACCTGATAGAATCAGTCCTCACCCTTATCAATTAGTATGCCTTATGCACCTAATGAGTTAAAAATTATCTCCTTTAATGCTAATGGCATTTTAAGGCAATTTCAAGAATTGCTGCTATTCATTACCAAAATTAAACCAGATATCCTGCTTATCCAAGAAACCCATACTAAACCTCATCAAAATTTTAAAATTCCTAATTACGAAGTTTATCGTAATGACAGACCCACCCAACCAGGTGGTGGAACTGCAATTGCTATTAAAAGGTGTATTAAACACAAATTGGTACCCAACCCCACGTTAAATAGTTTCGAAGCAACTATTGTTTTAATCTCTGGCAACAATAACCCTCTCCTAATAGCCTCTGTGTATAAACCGCCCCGCATTACCCTTGACACCCAAGACATTACAAACATATTCACTATTTCTCCTATTTGCCTTATGGGCGGCGACTTTAATTGCAAGCATCCAAACTGGCACTCCATCAGAGAAAATTATAATGGCACTAAACTAAATAATTTTGCGCAAAATTTACCATCTCTAAATATCATTTCACAACTTTCCCCCACCCACTATGGTTCTGAGGTTAACTATCCAAATGATGTACTGGACATATTTGTTACAAATAATTGTACATACAATTCAGACTTAACAGTAATAGATTCACTACATTCAGATCATTTGCCAATTCAATTAGTTACACACTATGATGCAGATCATAGAGAAAACATTTACCGATTTTGTGAAAAAGATTACGACTGGCCTAAATATTTCAACATTTTAGACGATTTTCCGTGTAATTTAAAAATTAAGAACCCTAATGACATAGAACTAGCTGCAAAAACAGTCACTGAATCTATTCAAGCCGCCCTCCATGAATCCCAAAAATTCAAAGAACCTGCATATGCCAAACCTAAGCCACTTCCCCAAAATATCCTAGACAAAATTCGAGCCAAAAATCAAGTTCGCAAACAATTTCACAACACTAGATTTCCCCCTCTAAAACAAACCATCAATGCACTTAATGCCGAAATTAAACTTTTAATCATCAGACATAAGGCTCAAAAATGGGAAGAACTTATTTCCGACCAGAAAAATCCGTATAAAATCCAGTAGAGGAAGAAGGTATGTTCTAGCACCACCGTCCATAATGCGCATGATCGAAATAGATCGCACTCTTTCTAACCCATGCAATTATCTTCTCTCTCATTCTAACCACGGAAATTTTTTTGTTTTACCAGGTTGGTAGTATATTGTTGCGGAATATATTTATAATTCGAATTAAATTATTATTATTAACATTGCTGCATGGTGGGAGAATTTAAAATTTAAATTAAGAACCCCCAAACATCGTCGTATAGACCATTAACTATCATCAAAAATCAATCCAAATTTAACCCATCTATTTATAGATAAATAATATTTATATTTCACCCCTATCAACTTAGGGGCTAAAATGTAAATTAAATATGAAAAAAAGCTAACCAGCAGCAGGAATCGAACCTGGTACTTTGGGTTGGGATAACACATCGTGTAGCGCTACACCATCGAGCTAATTAATTAATTATAAGTTTAACAATAATTCTGAACTTAAATTTGAAAGTAACAAAAAAGCTGATCTGCGGCAAACTGAAATAACGTAATATGCATAAGGCTAATTAATTAATGATTTGATTGATTTTCGCATATGTATTAAATTTTAATGAGGTGGAAAGAGCACTTACAATAATACAAAATTAGAAAATTATAATAAAAACAAAATAATTAATTCGTACAAATACTTTATTAATAACATATATTTAAACAGCAAATATTACTAGAATTATTGCATAGATTGCATTTATTTTTTGGTGGTGATGGACCATCCCATTGTTCCAACTCTTCAGGCTGATTGTAATGATCATTACAAGGTAAACACAATTTTAATATTTTATCATTTCGATATTCTTCTGGTAAATGTTTCCAAACTCTTTCTAGTTCCAAAGTTTGGGCATATTTCTGTAAATAAACTAATGGAAAGTATGGCAAATCCGATGGCTCAAATTGATCCAAACATTTCTTCAGTTCTAGATGATTTACAATCATGTTGCCGACTTTTTCTACAACATCCTTATTGAATGACATTTTCTAATAAACTAACCAATATTCTAATGCTAACCGATAATTTGTATTCAATTTAGTTCTACTATTAAATTATAATCAGATTCTATTTTTTTATGAAAATATTGTAAACACTCCAACATACAATGTGATTCTATGGAATTGGATACCCTGCATAAAGATCGCATGAGGTCAATGCAGTTTTCAAGGCCATTATCTTCATGATAATCAAGAATATTTACAACTGCTAACATTAGATTATTATAATAATTTGCAAAGTGTATGTTTTTCAACAATGCTAATCTTGATGAAATAATTTCATTAATCGATATTATTTCTTCAATAGTTGGTAGACCCACAAATATTGGAGTAATATGTTCACTTTTTAATTTAACCATTTTTATCTTCATAAAAGGTGACTCTTCCAATTGGCATATATTTGAAATTGAATTGAATTCATTGAAAACAATTGCATCACCTTTATCAAGATACTTGATTAAAGTGTATATAAAGTCATTCCACTCCACTTCACCAAACGTAACATGATCTTCTTTCTTTCTTGAATTTGTGAATTTCACCGCAGGTTCTAATCCCATAGAATAACACAGACCAACAGAAATTTCACATATTTTTGATTTTTCCAACATATAACTAGTCTCATGTATCAATCGTTTATCTTTATAAATATTAGTTCGATAATTTGAGAAAAGAGAATCAACAAACTCAGAATAAGATGTTGCCTCATTCATTTTGAGATAAATTTACAATACTACAATCAATATCTCAACATCTTTTATATTTATAGTAATTAATAATAGACGACATGCGCAAAAGAGTTAAATAATATTTTCAATATTAATCCAACTATTGTGAGATTTATCAAACCCCAACCATTTAACATGGACTTTATTATTCTTTCTAGACAATATTTTTTCTATTAAATAGACATCAGGCTGTGCTGTTTTTTGCAATTCTTCTGTATAAAAAACTCCCTTTATTGGTACACCATACATGTCTTCTAATAAATATGTAGTTGGGTTGGTAATACATACTTTCCTGATTTTAAATAATTCTGTGGTCCAATTTGGAGTGTAGCCCTTATCAAAAACATGTTTTGCTTTACTTATCCGCACCGTATCTCCGATGCGATATTTTTGTTTATCAATAATGTTGACATGATTATACACTGTGTTCAAAAGGTATTTTTCATCTGATTTCTTAACATTGTTTGGTTTCATCAGTATGGTACTATGTTTGGTATTGTTGTATTGTTGTATTATTTTAGTTAAATTGTTTATCCAATCATATTTACCATTTAAACTAAACAGTTTATACAATTTCTCTTTAATTGTTCGGATAACCCTCTCAGCCATTGCCGCTTTCTTAGTACTATATGTATTGTAGTGATTAATTTTATATTTTTTTAATAAACCTCCAAACTGTTTGTTAAAAAACTCCTTTCCTTGATCGGTTTGTAGATTTTTGGGTGAACGGCCACCACTGTCTTTTAACACTTTTTCCATCGCATTTGTAACTTCATCAGATGATTTGTTTCGCAAAGGTTCTGCCCATACATATTTGGAGAAACAATCAATAACCACAAAAATATATTTAAAGCCACTGTTTTGATATGAATAATTTGTTAATTCAGCCAAATCTGCTTGCCATAAATCATCAATACCTTTGACAATAGTTCGTCGTCGCTTGAAATTACGACGAGCTGGTTTGTGTAATTCATTTACAATCGCTTGTTTACTCATATTTCATATATGTTGTATTGTATTGTTTTAGCAGCTTTCCCACAAACTCTTCAATTTCTTCCGTATGTTTTTTTAACTTTTCATCAATTATATTGGAAATAATAAGTTCTAAACAATCATCCACATATTGCTTATTAGTGGCATCCAATGCTTGAGTGGGTGTATCAACATTACATAACTTTCGATTTTCTAAATCATAATTTCCATCACTATTTCGCGGAAATTGAACTATAATTATTTTCGAATTTTGTGAAGTCGCATTAAATGTACAACCGAACTTGCTGACGCTCATATTATCAATGGATAATATTTAATCAAACTATTTAATTTAATTAATAATTTTTTCTTCAACTAATTCCTCAATAATTGACATAATTTCATTATTATGTGCATTATTTCCAGCTGCTTTAGACGCAACTAAAAGTCTAAGTCTATCCACAATTTCATTAATATCATTCCAATATACATATTCTATCGGCTTTGAATTGAGTAGCATCAAGTCACTGATTTTTTTCAGTTTACCACCCTTCTTTTCTTTGATTACAAATGGTTTAATTATTTTTTTATACTTATGAGCTCGACTTCCTTTAATTTGATTATCAGATTTATAATTTCGTCTATGGGCATTCGTCAAATTTAAAATATCCAGGTAGTTTTCTTCATCGGTTTTGGTATACTTTAAAGGTTTTTTCATAAATAACAGTTCATAAAGCCCCCATGTACCAGGAAATTTTTGATTTTCAATGACAATTATATCATTTTTTGCAAAATAAATTTCTTTGGAGCCAATTGTCCATTTATCATCCGCACCATTAAGTTTTACACCATTAACTTTATCAAACGTTGAGTGTTGGCAACCAGATAAATACATTTGCACAAATTCTCTAGCTATAGGTGGATATTGTTGTAAATATATAGAAAGAGCAGTTTTATCTACGTTTGTCTTAAATTCTGTATCTACATTTATTATACCTTCATTATGGCTATCGCATTTTACAATTTTTTTTGGAACATTTTCGGATTTACCAAAACTATTCTTTCTTTTTCTACTTTTTGCCCCTTCTTCTTCTTCTTCTTCCTTCTCTTTAGTATATTTTGATGTCAAATTGATATTTTCAGAAATTTCTTGTAATGGCTCCATTATAGGTTTAAAAAACTTGTTTAAATCATTTTCATATTCATTTCTATTTGATTTTAAAACCAAATATTTTTGTCTAATTGTATTAGATGCATCAATTATTTCTTTCTTAAGTTGATCTTCATGTTTGGACGGCATCGTTGTTATTACATACAATCAGATAATTTGATGTGTAAGGTTGTACAAGTGAGAAGTAACTGATTCCATGAACCATTGGATTAGTAATTTTAACAGAACATATCCAATAAAATCTGGTGCAATCTATAGTTGTATCAAACAGATACAGTTTTTATCAGCTTTGTTTTATACAGACCTGATGCAATCTGTACAAAACTTATCGACTATAATAAGCAGTATTGATTGATTTCCGTATGTATTAATTGACTAGATCGATCGGTCCAATCTACAGGTCAGAGTCACACCTGCAATGATCGGTCACATCTGCAGTGATAGGTCCGATCGATCGGTGACACCTGCATTGATCGGTGCGCACGGCGAAGCAGTATATCGATATAAAACTTTATAATAAAATGAAGGAATCGAACCCTTTTCTATATCGCCCACCCATTAATTCACAATCTTTTACTATAACAATTATACCATGCTTATCTTTCCAACACTCGCCGCACATTTCTTTAAATGTATCAAATGACATATCCGTATTTACATGATCATCGTATGCATGTTTTAAATTTTTTTCATCTTGTTTAAATAGTACTATGGTGTTGGCATTGTCTCGTATTAATTGTTTAGGTATTCTTGAATATGTTTGACAGAGATAAAAGCTATCCACCAGTTTATGACGACCCATGCAAAAATAGTTTCGAATTTTATCTTGCTTATCACAAGATACATCATCAAATATAAATATGGAATTCGAAAGTGCTTCGGATGGGTCCAAAATTTCTTCATTGTCACTACATGGAAAATACTTAATTTCTGTCACTTGCTTTAGCACCCTTTCGAGCTGTTTATATTTGGGCTGATACAGCGATTTTGAATAAATATAAATATTTTCAAATCTCAATCCATTTGAATTAAATAATAAACTCATCATCACATTCGTTTTACCACATCCACTAGGCCCGCTTATTATGGCCCTTATTGTATTAGGAAATAGTACACCATGTCTAAGGACTTGAATATCTTCTTCATTGTCCAAATTAATGATTGGTAGTTGCAGTTCTTGTTTCTTGATACGCATCTTGTAAACAATTAAAAATATTTTTAATAAATACTTGTTTATGTACTGTTTTATTTTATTCTTAATGAAAACGTTGAAGGGTGCTGGTGTACTGAACACCGCTATAAATAATTTACCGATTGAATTGCATATACCAGGTTATCAATATTGTGGACCAGGTACAAAATTAAAAAAACGATTAGCGCGTGGTGATCTTGGTATTAATCCATTAGACAAGGCTTGCAAACAACACGATATTGCATATTCAAAAAATAAGAAATTAAGCGATCGACATTTGGCGGATAACGAGTTGGAACCTCGATCGTGGGAACGTGTTAAATCAAAAAACGCTAGTTTTGGTGAAAAAAGTGTTGCTTGGTTAGTGACGAATGCAATGAAGCTTAAACAAAAAGTTGGGATGGGAGTTACTAAACGAAAAGGATTTCGAAGTGTCGTAGTGAAAAATATTAAGAAGGCTTTAAAAAATGAAAATTGTAATAGTAATATACTGGATGTTTCCAAGAAGGCACTACATGCAGGTCGTATGGCCGTAAAGCGGGCAGGAGGTCGCAAAAATATTGAAACACCAAGGATCATACCAATTCCAAAAACTGGTGGAATTTTACCATTTATTATACCATTATTTGCCGGATTATCGGCCCTTGGGGCTCTAAGTGGGGGTGCGGCATCTATTGTAAAAACCGTCAAAGATGTGCAAAATGGTAAGAAGAAGATGATTGAAGCCGAACGTCATAATCGTGTAATGGAATCAATTGCATTGGGAAAACATGGATCTGGGCTGTATTTAAAAAAACAAAATAATGGATTTGGCTTACATGTAGAGGAAAAAAATATAAAAAAAAAAAATTCAAATTACCCCAAAAAGCTCTAACTGATTTGGACATCTGTAAATATGTTAATATCAATAAAATTCCATATTTTCGCGGTGTGTATATGCGAAATCGGTTACCGATTAATGGACCGATGAAAAATGAAAGTGCCATAGTAAATTTGGATGATTTTAATAATGAAGGTACACATTGGGTGGCTTATAAAAAACGTAACAATAACGTAACGTATTTTGATAGTTTTGGCAATTTACGACCACCATTGGAATTAATTAAATATTTTGGTGAGACAAATAATATTTTCTACAATCATGAAAACTACCAAAATTATAATACATACAATTGTGGACACTTGTGTTTAGAGTTTTTAAATAATAAAAATACATTGAATTGATATCAGTTATGTCTCAAACGTTTACATTGAAAGGCCAAAGCAGCCTGTTGTCTGCAAATTTCTATCCACCCATTGAACTTAATGAAGAGCATAATTATGCGCTAGCTCTTATCGGTTTACACACATTTAATAGTATACCAAATATAGAAGAAGGAAAAAAGAATAAATTTTATTATTATGATAGCGCAAATGTATTAAAATCCATCACTATTCCAACGGGGGCCTATGAATTAGCGGATATTGAATTATATTTACAGAAATTTCTACATCCTAATTCAAATGAACCAGAGAAATATTTATCAATAAAACCAAATCACAACACACTGAAGTGTGAAATTAAGTGTGCTTACGACGTGGACTTTACATCTGAAGATAGCATTGGATCAATGTTAGGATTTGGCCTTGAATTTTTGGGGGCTAATATATATCATGAATCCACTTTACCGGTAAACATTGTTAAAGTGTACACCATACGAGTTGAATGTAACATTGTGTCCGGTTCTTACTATGATAATCAGCAATCGCATACATTATATGAATTTTCGCCATCATCAAACCCAGGATACAGTATAGATGTGCAACCTCATAACCTTGTTTATTTACCAATTAAACGAAAACAAATCGATAATATAACAATTAGGTTATTGGACCAAAATTCGGAATATATTAATTTTAGAGGGGAGCAAACTATAATCCGTTTGGAATTGAAAAATTATGGGGTTAACATTTAAACAAAATTATATAAAAAAAAATTGTAAACCCGCTGCTGCTTCATTCGATCGTCAACCTTTATCCCAGCAGAAGCCAACATTAACAGTGGAGAATATCAAGTTTCTACAATCTTTGGGTTACAATGTCCGAACAACTAGAGCTATTCAACGATCCAAGCTATGATGATTCTATTGCACGTGAAGAAATCCATACATATCACCCTCACACAAAATCTTTTGAAAATAGTGATGAAATCGAAATATCAATAAATCAACAAGATGTGTTAATGGCAATGTATGATGCTTGTCTATGCATTGAAGGTGAATTTAAAGAAACAGCTACGGGGGAAGGTACATGTAGATTAACTAACAATGCCGGTTTATATTTATTTGAATCTATCAGTTATGAATTAAATGGCAAAGAAATTGATAAAGCCCGAGATCCTGGAACAATTAGTACCATGCGAAATATTTTATTGTGTAACACAAATGAATCACAAGCTTTGATTGGGGCAGGATGGAATATAAGCGGGAATGTGTTACCCACGTTTAACACAAACAATTTTACATTTCGCATTCCATTAAAATGTATCTTGGGGGTGTTTCAAGACTACACACGAGTCATAACTGGTCGTCATAAAATTAGGTTGGTTCGGTCTCGGACCGATTTTAATTGTTATAAAGCAACTAATACAAAGCAAGCAAACATAAGTATCACAAACATTGAGTTAAAAGTTAAGCATGTATACCCGAATGATGTTGTAAAGTTACGTATGCTGAAAAATATTGGTAAAGATTTACCAATAAAAATTCCTTTTAGACAATGGGAACTATATGAGATGCCTTCTCTAAGAAAAACCGACAAAGAAATATGGCCAGTAAAAACTAGCACTAATTTAGAAAGACCTAGATATATTATTGTTGCATTTCACACTGATCGAAAAGATAATATTGCTAAAGATGTAACATATTTTAATCATCTAAATCTACTCGATTTGAAAGTACATTTGAATTCGGAATGTTACCCTTACGAGTCTTTAAAGGTGAATTTTCTCAGAATGGCTTATACCGAAGTTTATCAGATGTATATAGATTTTCGAAAAAAAATTTATAATCTTGCAAATACCGAACCACTTTTGGATTATATAGCGTTTAAAGAAAGATGTTTATTTGTGATGGATTGTTCAAAACAATGTGAAGCATTAAAGTCTTCCACAGTCGATGTAAAATTGGAGATTTTAAGTAATTTTCAGTTTCCGGATAATACTAAAGCATATTGTTTAATTATACACGACAGTATTATAGAATATACACCTCTAAGTGGGATGGTGAAAAAAAATATTTAAATTTTGAATTTTATTGATTCCTGCTTAGTTGAATGTTTACTACTGAAGATGACGTTTGTAGTAATTGATATACAAGGTTTTATTATTAATTCACGTTTATTACCTAAAGAATTAACAATTCATAATGGTGAAAATAAATGTACATATTTGATTAAAACAAGCAGACCATTTGAATGTTTAAATAATGATGAGAAAAATCAAGTGTGTTACTTGCAATTCAATCATCATTGCATCAAATATAATAGTGGTGATATTGAATTCAATCAGTTATACGAAATTTTCAATAAAAATATTATATTAGCGAATGTGACCACAATATATGTTAAAGGACATGTAAAAAAACGGTTTCTTAGAGATGTGCTAAGTGAAATTACAAAAACTCCACCATCAATTGTTAATTTAGAAAACGATGAATTTTGTCCAAAATTTGTAAAAACGATACCAATTTGCTTCAACCATAGTTATAATAAAATTTGTATATGTAGCGTTAAAAATTGTTATATTTTATATGAATACGTTGTCTCATTTTTAGAAATAAATAAATAATTGTAATAAAACATGTTGTATATTATTTTATGATGAATAATGCGGAAGTAACCTGAAACGTCTTAATATCATTGACCTTAATACACATGTATCTGATAAGACCAACACCGTGAATATTATATAGAATAAATGCATTGATTTTTTGTTGATGTTGCAAAAAGTTTCTTTTAAACTACATATTTCTGTATTGAATTGTTAGTATTTGTTTGTTCAGCATCACGTACTAATAGATTTTTTAAAATGTTTGTCTGTGAAACTTGCAATAAATCGTTTAGCCGCAAAGATAGTCTGAAAAGGCATATCAATATAGTGTGTTTAAAAAACATTTTGTGTGAAAAATGTGGTAGTGAGTTTTTAAATTCAAAAACATTAGCTACACATAATTTGGATGTTCACCAAATTCCACCTAAACGTGTTAGATTAAATGAAGCATCTACTAGTGGTAAGTTTATTAGTACTCCTTTTATTTAAATAATTAATAATACATTTCTGTAGCTGCTGTATATTGCGACATATGTGAAATTTATTTGGATAATCCATCCAAATATAATGGTCATTTACGTAGCTTACAACATAAGGCGAAGTGTTGTGTGCAAATAAGTGATATGGTCGGAGTTGAATCAATTAAAACTGCATTCAAATGTAGGATTAACAGTTATAGAGTTTATTCTGAAAATTTTGATGTGCTAGATGTTAAAGCATACTTAGGAAGTGTGCAACCAAAAATAGTGGAACTAATACAACGATCGATTGAAACTCACAACCAGCTTAAAATCAATTTAGAGTTGTTTGGAAATTATATGTTGCAAACGAAAAATGAAGAAGAAGTAAAATCATTTGCTACCGAAAACAAAATTATAACACGCAGCACCGATATATCCGATGTTTTCGAATACTTAAAAGCAGTGATTGATAGAAAAACAAGTGAATTCCAGGAAAGAAATAGTGGTATGTCAAATAAAATCTTATGTTTATATTTAAATTAATTTGTTTGATACATTTTTAGGATGGGCGTTACAAAAACTAGTATATTTGGAGCTTAACATCAACAAGTACAATCCCATGCGGGCATCAAAATACATTGAGCTCCCGAAAGAAATTCGTGATAGGAAGGCTATCATCAATTTGCAAAACACCGATAAACAATGTTTTAAATATTGTATTTTGGCAGCTTTGCATCCAGTAGATCGCAATCCCAGTCGCATTTCACAGTATGTAGAATTTGAAAATGAATTAAATTTTACTAATATTTCATTTCCTGTTAAATTGTCTGATATTAATCAATTTGAAATATTAAACGAAATTTCGGTAAATGTTTATGGATTAGAGGAAATTTTTGAAAATAACATGAAAAAGTTTGAAATAGTTGGTCCATTACACTTAACAAAATCTCATCAATTGACTAATATTAACTTATTATTAATTTCTGATGATATTGGTAATCATCATTATTGTTTAATTAAAAGTATGTCACGATTATTGAGGAATCAGTTAACTAATCATACGGAAAAAATACATTTGTGTGATGGTTGTTTAACATATTTTTCTAGTCCTCAATGTTTAGAAAATCATAAATCTAATGATTGTAATAAAATTTGCACTAAATTACCATCTACCGATATTGTAACTGATAAATATGGGAATAAATCTCCAGAAAATATTTTAAAATTTAATAACATTCAAAAGCAATTAAAAGTTCCATTTGCTATTTATGCAGATTTTGAATCGCTTTTAGTTCCGATAGAAGCTTGTGAACAAGATCCTGATAAATCATTTTCCATCAAAACCATTGAACATAAACCTTATTCTTTTGCGTATTACATAAAATGTTCTTACGATGACTCATTATCCAAATTTCAATCATATCGCGGTGATGATTGTGTCAAAGTATTTATTGAACGCTTAGAATCAGATGCAAAAATAATTTACAATAATCATTTAAAATTGGTTGTCCCAATGAAAGTTTTAACACATGAAGAACACAACAGTTTTGCAACTAGTTTAGATTGTTATATTTGTAACAAAAAGTTTAATGATGATACGGAAAAAGTGCGAGATCATTGTCACTTGACAGGAATTTATCGAGGCGCGGCACATATGAATTGCAATTTAAATTTTCAAATTCCAAAATTTATTCCTATATTTTTTCATAACTTGAGTGGTTATGATTCTCACCTATTTATTAAGGATCTAGCACATAATCAGGAAAATATTGATGTTATTGCTCAGAATAAAGAACGTTATATTTCATTTTCTAAACATATTTTGGTGGATACATATACTGATCGGAAATCGGGTGCTGAAAAAAAAGTATTTTTAAAATTGAGGTTTTTAGATTCACTCAAATTTATGACCAGTAGCTTATGCCAACTAGCTCAAAATTTGACTGACAAAGAATGTTGTGAGGTTCGAAAATATTTTCCTGATGTGGAGCGATTTAATTTAATTCGACAGAAAGGTGTATTCCCATATTCATATGTTACAAATATTGGTAAATTAAATGAAAATAAATTACCATCACATAAAGAGTTTTTTGATAATTTACAAAATCAACATATTTCATTAAGTGATTACGAGCGAGCGTGTAATGTATGGAATGTATTTCAATGTACTACTCTGGGAGAATATTCGGACATATATTTGAAATCGGATGTATTAATATTGGCAGATATTTTTGAAAATTTTAGAAATCTTTGTATATCAATATACAGTTTAGATCCAGCTCAATACTATACTGCCCCCGGTCTAAGCTGGGATGCAATGATGAAATATACTGATGTTGAGCTAGAACTACTAACTGATATTGATATGTTTCATTTTTTTAAAAAAGGGATTCGCGGGGGTGTTAGTCAATGCAGTATAAGGAAAGCGGAAGCAAATAATAAGTTTATTCCCTTTTATGATTCAACTAAACCCACATCATACATTACATATTTAGATGCAACTAATTTATATGGTGCTGCTATGTCGCAATATCTTCCCAAAGACAATTTTAGCTGGTTAAATCAATCGCAAATTGATGGACTTGATATTACAAACATTTCAAATGAATGTGATAAAGGATATGTTTTAGAAGTCGATTTAGAATATCCATTGACTTTACATGATAAACATAATGACCTACCTTTTTGTCCGGAATCTATAGTTTCGCCTATCTCAAATCTTAATATTAAAAAATTAATTCCAAATTTATATAATAAAAATAAATATATTATACATTATCGAAATTTAAAGCAGGCACTTGAGAATGGTTTGAAGTTGATTAAAGTTCATAGGGTACTTTCATTTAATCAATACCCTTGGTTAATGTCGTATATTGATTTAAATACTATAATGCGAAATGCTTGCTCTAGTAAGTTTGAAAAAGATTTTTTCAAACTTATGAATAACAGCATTTTTGGTAAAACTATGGAAAACGTTGACAAAAGGGTTGATGTTAAATTAATTACGCATTGGGAAAATGTTGGTCGTAGGGCCGGAGCAAATGCTTTGATAGCGAAGCCAAACTTTAAAAATTGTAAAGTGTTTAATGAGGATTTTGTGGCTATACAAATGGAAAAATTAAGAGTGACATATAATAAACCTGTTTATATAGGATTCAGTATTTTGGATGTATCTAAAATAATTATCTATGATTTTTATTATAATTTCATTAAAGAAACATATGGAGAAAAGGTATCGCTTCTTTATACTGACACGGATAGTTTAATATTAGAAATTTTTACCGAAAACTTTTATGCGGATATGAAAGAACATTTAAATAAATTTGATACCAGTAATTACGCTCCAAATAATATACATGGAATTCCAATAAATTCTTCGATTTTGGGAAAAATGAAGGATGAATATGCGGGTGGAATTATTTGGAGTTTTTATGGAACGGGCGCTAAAGCATATTGTGTGAATTCTGAAGGTAATTTATCGAAAAAAGCTAAAGGAATTAAAAAATGTGTTGTTAATAGGGAAATAGATTTGGCTGACTATAAACATATTGTTGAAACTGAGAACAGTATTATTTATAGAAAAATGACTAGTTTTCAATCAAATTTACACAATATGTATAGTGTATTAAAAAATAAAGCAGCTCTATCATCCTATGATGATAAGCGTTGTATTTTACCCGGTTCTGTAAAAACGCTCGCTTGGGGTCATAGAAATATTGAAATTTGAATATATTTTTTTTATTAAAACATATTAGTAATATAAGTAAATTTTAAACTTGTTTATATAGACAATATCTCAGAATTAATGTAATTTAAGTAATTAGTTCTTGCATATTATTCATTTATATTCTGCTGATCTTGAATTAAAATGTAATAATATTATATAGGATGTATTTATATGTTTTTAAATTCTCATATTGATGACCATGCTTTTATATAAGTATATATATATATTCATGGGAAGCGACATTATTTCAATCAGTATTTAAATCATCATTCTATTGTAAGTATATCAACACCATATATATTGTAATAGATAATACTTATATCTAAATTTGTTTTTAGCAACATGGACTTTGAAGCTTTAACCAATATTTCCAATGCCAAGGAGATTAAAAAACTGGTAGATTTGGGGATGAACACGAAGTTTACTATTTATGAGTTCGAAATTGTTGAAACATCAATTGGCAGAGCTATTCTCGCCGATTTGGGTGAATTTTGCGTATGGTTACCCAAAAGATATAATATTGCTTTTACTGATGCTGCAGTGGAGGATTGCAATGAAAATTATAAAGAAAGAATGTTTTTGGAAGTTTTGAAGAAAAAAAAGATTATGGATAATCTATGTGCTTTGATCAACATTGGAAAACTCTAAATGGTAAGTTTCATTACATTATTTGATTACAATTAGGTAACCTATTTTTTTTCAGAAATATGTCACACGCCTGATACACCAATAGAATATTTTAAATAGCATTGTTGTACTGTATATTGTTTTATATTATATATTAGGTTGTCTAATAGAAAAAATATTGGCATCAATAAAAAGAGTTGCAAGCATATTTTAAATAGTTGTATTTATTTCTTGTTATAAATTTTCAGATTGAATAACACATTCTATATTTTCTTTATATACTTCCATCTACATGCATTTGTTATCACACTAATTACATATGTTGATATGGAAGGTACAAAACTTTTTCCTCAAAAACATTAAATATAATTAGTCATTGGCTAAAATATTTAATAATTTAAATCTTGTTGGAGTTGAAAAAATTTACTTCAATGAATAATGTAAGCAAAGCTTCCGTTCATTTTGCTACGGATCAAAATCAAATATATCGGATGGTCCGATGGTCGTTTGCATATAGAGCAGCACGAAAAGGGCCCTGGGAAAAATGTGCGAGAGATGGTGCAAGATTTAAAAATCGAATTCGGAATGTTGAAGAGAAAATTAAATCTATTTTTAATGCGGATCATCGCCAAAACATTTTTAAACAACGTCATGCCTTTTACTTATGAAAACTAAATTATAATAAATCGATTCTGAATTAATAATATTGCGTTTGTATTTGACTTTTAAATATAATTTCAGATATAGTTTTATTATTAAACTTATAGATACTCATTAGTAAGTTAGCTCGATGGTGTAGCGCTACACGATGTGTTATCCCAACCCAAAGTACCAGGTTCGATTCCTGCTGCTGGTTAGCTTTTTTTCATATTTAATTTACATTTTAGCCCCTAAGTTGATAGGGGTGAAATATAAATATTATTTATCTATAAATAGAAGGGTTAAATTTGGATTGATTTTTGATGATAGTTAATGGTCTATACGACGATGTTTGGGGGTTCTTAATTTAAATTTTAAATTCTCCCACCATGCAGCAATGTTAATAATAATAATTTAATTCGAATTATAAATATATTCCGCAACAATATACTACCAACCTGGTAAAACAAAAAAATTTCCGTGGTTAGAATGAGAGAGAAGATAATTGCATGGGTTAGAAAGAGTGCGATCTATTTCGATCATGCGCATTATGGACGGTGGTGCTAGAACATACCTTCTTCCTCTACTAAATCCCTAACATGTTTACTAGAAAATTCAAACCTATCCCCACACTCATCAATGCTACTATTCAAGTAGTAAATGATGAAGATAAAGCCGAACTCATTTCCAACACCCTGATATCCCAATTTTCCAATGGTGAAGTACCAGTCCAGACCACAAGAATTTGCTCTTTGGTAGCTAACCGCATTAAAACCGCTAAACTCCTTCCAACTCATAATCCTATCTTTATCTCCCCATCAGAAATTAAAAATAGAATCAAGTCCCTCAAAAATAAAAAATCCCCAGGTTTAGACAACATCCCAAATTACGCCTTAAAGCACTTACCAGAAAGAGTTATCGTTTTCATAGCCCAAATTTACAATTTCAGTATTTCACTATCCCATTTTCCAAACTATTGGAAAACATCTAAAATCATTCCAATCCGCAAAACCAAAGAACCTCCTAACTCCCCTACTTCCTACCGTCCGATCTCACTTTTAAATATCCTGAGCAAATTACTTGAAAACCTAGTACTTGACCGTATTACGGACTTTCTCGATGACAATAGCATACTGAATAATGCTCAATTTGGCTTTAGACGAGAACACAGTACTACGGATCAACTTACTAGGTTGACGGAACATGTCACTACAAACCTCATCAGAAAAGAGATTACGAGCATGATTTCACTAGATCTGTCTAAAGCATTTGATAAAGTTTACCATGACGGACTTATTTACAAATTAGACAAAATCAATCTACCGATCAGGCTCATTAAATTCATTCAATCTTATCTCACAGACAGACACTTCGTTGTTGCCATCAAAGACTCAATATCCTATCCAAAATCCATAAATTCTGGCGTTCCGCAGGGCTCAGCTTTGGGTCCACTCCTATTTCTCCTCTACATAAACGATATCCCTAAATTAAAAGACCATAGAATAAACCTTTACATTTATGCGGATGATACAGCCATCACTTCCCACTCTAAATGTCCCATTGTTGCTAGAGACTTACTGCAAAACCAAACTGACACCACACTTAAATTCTTTAAAAAATGGGGCCTCACAGTAAACCCGACCAAAACCCAAGCAATTACTTTCCATCGAAAAATGTACTATAATCCCGCATCACCAATAAAAATCAATAATTTAAATATTGACTGGTCTGAAGCGATTACATACCTGGGTCTAATCATAGACCGAAAACTTTCTTTTAATCCTCATATAAACTCAATCAAATCAAAAGTCACCCAAAAACTTAAACTTTTTTATCCACTATTCAAAAATCCGCATCTTCCTGAATCCACCTCTCTCCTCATTTACAAATCTTACATTCGACCAGTCATGATATATGCTCATCCAGCTTGGAATCTACTTTCCAAATACCAAAACAAAATCCTGCAACAACTCCAAAACACTTTTCTGCGCCTAGCTACCCATTCCCCCTGCTATGCCAGAATAGACTTTCTTCACAATTCTACTGGTACTCCCTATCTTAGCGAATTTCTTGAAAAAACCGACTTTAAATTTTATTCCAAATTCAAAAAACATAAAAACACCGCTCTAGCAGGCTCGTCCGTGTGTAAATTCGACTCAAAACCAAGGCTGAAGTCACTGAACTTCGTCTTAAGCAAGGCAGACTGAAATTTTAAATTCAAAGTCAGACAATAAGTCAAAACAAGACACAGCATTAGAGTGGTTACTCATACGATTGTGGCTAAGAAGCATTTTTTGCTTGATGGCTACATTATTTCATTGTTACATAACAATGGTCATTACTCACACGATTAGAAAGCAGTAGAACTTTTACTTTAGAATTGGTAAGATCTCCAGTAAACTACTCTCCCATAGCCTTTTCCCTAGGTAACTCGCCGTCGTCGAGTGGCTATTTCCATTCCCTAGGTAACTCGCCGTCGTCGAGTGGCTATTTCCATTCCCTAGGTAACTCGCCGATTGTCGAGTGGCTACTCCTATTCCCTAGGTAGCTCGCCCTTTGTCGAGTGGCTATTTCTACTTCCTGGGTAACTCGCACATTGTCGAGTGGCTATTCTTATAACCTAATTACTGGTCATTTTATTAATTCATTGGTTAATTTTATATATTTCAGTTGTAATAAATTCAGAATAAAAACGGTACAATGAGCGACGAAGGTTCAGAAATAGCAGGTTTATTTTTATTCCACAATTATTTAATTATTATTTGTATTGTTTGAATTTTATAAATCAGGTTGTATTCCGAGTATTTAAATTCACGCGAGCATCATTATTTTTGTTTGAAATGTTTGTTAGTGTTTTGTTGTATTGGGTACTCTGAGAGTCTAAGACTGGAGTTCGTTTTTTAGAACAGAGTTATCAGAAATATCCTGCAACGTGGGAAACTGCATTAACGCAGGGTGATTGAAGCTATGTCGATGAGCTCTGTACATTTCCCCCCTTCGAACACACGGGCACTCATATCTGATGGCAGTCTACACATTTGTTCATTTCCCGTAGTTTTAGTGTAGATTAGTCTCCTAACCTATTTTTGTTCAATGTGAGATTGTTCATTCAGATCCCAGGGGGAGCTTCAATCGAGGATACGGGATTTTCAGATGCTTAATGCAATGAATCACTGGCAAATATATTGTATAAATTCCATGTATGTTTGTCTTGTTGTATATTTTTTGAATAATATATTTTTGTTTAAGTTTTTTGACTGAGTTTTAATTTCGAGTTTGAATCCCAAATTACAATTATCTACATTCAAAACACAACGTGGGGCCAAATATAACATTCAATTTTTAAATGTAATTTACAAAAGTATAGCAGACCAGGGTTTGACATACTACATTAGTTTATTTAGATGATATAATTATATTTTCTGACAATTTAAAAACTCATGTAGAAAAATTATGCGATGTATTCAAACGACTTTCAGCACATAATCTTAAGTTAGAACCCAGCAAATGTCACTTCCTGAGAAAAGAAATAATATACTTAGGTCACTTAATTACAGGAGAAGGTGTCAAACCCGATCCTAAGAAACTAGAAAGCGTACGTAACTTTCCGATACCGAAGACGCAGAAAAACATCAAGTCTTTTCTAGGATTAGAAAAAAATAAAAAATTAGAATTAAATACATTTTGACAATGCAAAATTTTGACTTAGCAAATTCTCTTTAGCTGTAGCAACTCCAAATCACAAAGCTCTTACAATTGCAAACCCATTAATGCAGAATTTAATTTTAAAAATAGGTATTCCAGAAATAATATTAACAGACCAAGGTAAAGATTTCAATTCAAACTTAATTAAAAACCTAGAAAAACTATTCAAAATCAAACACATAACAACATCAGCTTACATTTAACTTTAGCAGACTATCTAAAACATTACATAACGTCAAATAATGATTGGGACTTATACCTAGATTTTGACATGTTTTCATATAACACATCAGTTCATAAGTCAACAAAATTTACACCTTAGGAACTACTTTTTGGATATATACCTACATTACCATCTTCAATCAGACAACCACCACAATTTCGATATTCATATGACGATTACCTCGACGAACTTAAAACAAAACTACAAACAACACATAAAATAGCTAGAGATCATTGCATAGAATCAAAATCAATTAACAAAAATATTACGATAAAAGGGCAAACCCCATCGATATCCGTATAGGCGATTTAGTATATCTATTAAACAAACAACCGCAACCAGGTACATCAAGAAAACTCATACCCCGATATAAAGGCCCCTACGAAGTCATTTCATTAGATTCAAACGTAAATTGCACCATTAAAATCAGAAATAAATTAAAGAAAGTTCATAAGGATAAACTAAAATTAGCTAATCTTACAGAGGCTCGGGCCTAGCTCTATCCGGAGCAACTTCATACACCAACAGACCCATGAATTCAACTTCTAAAACAACCATTCAAATCAACAACCGATAACCCCATTTTCGAAACAGAATTACTGACAAAACCAAATATCGAATTACCAAAAATTAACAAGAACAAACTATTCGGCTTGCAAGTATATTGAAGGATCATTTAATTTAATTGAAAGTATATGGACAACTTTATATAATAATTGTAATAATAAATTACATACTCATTTTTATAAAATAGTTTAAAAAAAAAAAATTAAAAGCTATGTCAATAATTCTTGTATTCTAGCATTTTATAAAGTTAAATACTTGAAAAAAAGTAATATGATAGTTGTACAGGCATATTGTACACATAACAAAAGTCAGTGTAAGAATTTTAAAATTTTAATTAATAAAACACCAAATTCTCAAAATTAAAGAGTAGTGAATGTGTATAGTACTTCATTAAATCATTGTCATAAGCCTGGTTTTATTGGGCAAGTAAGAGGTACAGAAAGGGATATAATGAAAAACAAATTAATTAATATCAGGCCGTATCAATACAAAAAAAAATGATAGCCAAAGCTCCCAAAAGTGCCATTCGTCGAGGTAACTTGCAGGATATAAAATCCGATAATACCATTAAAAAAATTAGACATGAAGCTCGAAATAGATTAAGACGAGATAAGGATGAGAATATTGATGCATTATTAATGAAACTGGATCATCCGGAATATATTCAAGAATTTTCAGCTCCATTAAATATTAAAATGTTCAGCGCTGAGCAAACTGAAATTGCACAAAATTCATCTGATAATGTGTTGTATTTTGATGCTACAGGAACGGTAGTTCGTTATGAGGGACCACAAGTTTTATATTATTGTGGAGTTGTCACGGTTAAAAATATTAATAAAATATGCCCGGTAGTAGAAATGATTTCATGTAAGCATGATACTCAAACTATATCAAATTTTCTAACGATGTTTAAATTATATTGTAAAAACAATCATGTTTGGCCGCTTTTTCAGTCTGTTGTAACTGATTTTAGTTATGCTAATATTCATGCTTTATGTCAAGGATTTAACGAATAATCATTGCTCCAATATCTAGCAACATGCTTTGGTATTTTACAGAAAAATACCAAAAAAGATAAGAAGCTTATTACAATCCATTTATGCTGTGCACACTTTATGAAAAATATATCCGATCACGTTAATAATGAGTTTTCTACTTCTATAAACAAAAAATTACGATCTACTGTTAAAGACATGATAGCTTTAGCTTTCAATTTTAAAACATTAGACGAAGCAAAACAATGGTTTGAAAGATTGATAACAATTTTTAATAATAAATATGATGATAGTGCAGTCTCATTTGCTATATCAAATTTATTGAACAATGTTTTAGTTACAGCCACTGATGCTACGGGCTATGAAAAATCTTTTGAACACAAAGATTCACATATAACAAATTTTGATAATTTTACACAAAAAAAATTGAGAAAATCTAGTCCTTTTTATTTATATTTTAAAAATGTATTTGACAATATTGCTAATATAAACACTTCCGATAACATAAATACAAATAGTTCGGAAAATCCATTTTACAATCCAATATTTTTGGTAATAGTTTTAGAACGATATTTGCCATTTTTTCCCATGTGGTCATGTTCGATGAATCCTTCACTACTGGTCGAAAAACGTCTCAGTAATGCTTTAGTTGAAAGGTGGTTTAATATGTTAAAACATGACATATTAGATCAAAAATATTTAATACCTTCAAATTTTGTTCGTTATCTTCGAGAACATGTTTTAAATATAAAAACATTATTATTAGTTGCAACAAAAAAAACAGAGAACAATAATAATGTATCTATAACAAGCGTTGATAGTGCAGCACCGGATGAAGTAAAGGAAACCTGGAAACAAAAAAAATCAAAAAAGCGCGACAAAAAGCTAACACATTTTAAATTTCGAAATTTAAATACCGAAGTTTTTAAAAGAAAGCTTTCATTGATTAAAGAATCAAATGAGGAATGTACGCATTTATCTAAAAAAATTAAATCATCTAGCCTCAGCAATATTGAAAATAGCGAGGAAATTAATGAATTCAAACTATCCTTTGAATTAGTAAATAAGACATCTGAAAAGTCTGAAGAAATGTTAGATCCTAGTGTCAAATCGGATGTAAACATTGATATTTTGCCAAATAAATTAATAAATGATATTAATTATTATAAAAATATTAACGGACTATTATACTGTGTTTCTGTGTACTACGATAACATTAAAAGCCAAGATAAAATATTAATGTCAGATAAATTTAATCGCCTAGATGGAATACAGAGTATACCTTCTACTTTATTAAATTTAATCACTACGTTGATTTTGTCTAAAAGTTCAAAAAAGTACGTAATCTTTCCAACAATGTATTTTAACAATTTTAAAAATCCGCCTAAATATATGGTAAAAAGTCTACCACTTTTAAAATTGGTTACATTTATACCGATTTTCACACACACTTCTATATTTTTGTTAAAAATCAATACTCGAACTAAAATAATTAAAGTATTTAATCCCACTACACAGAATACAGAATCAACCAAAAAATATCTAAGTGCGTTTTTGAAATTTTTGGAAAAATATAACCAAATAAAAAAGATCGTTTCAAAAACATTCAATAAAGTGCCTGAAAATGGTTGGATCGCTGAATTTGAAGTTTGTACTTTAATACAAAACATTGCATTATCGGGTTTAATAATTATATGGTATATTCATAACATTGTTTTAAACCAATCTTTATTAGAAATATTTAATCCAATTGAATATTCCAATAAATTAAAGTGAGAACTATTAAACGCTTCTTCTGATATGGAGAATATATGTTTAATATGTGGTAGAAAACACAACGAAAAGTTAAATTTTACAGCAGTTGAATGGGTAAATTGTACAATATGTAACCGATGGTTGCACATTACATGTGATAAACGTGAATTTAGTTTTACACAAAGTTTGAGCTCAACTTGTCTTGTTTATTATTGTCAGTTATGTACGTTACATTTTAATGTTAGAACGAATCAATATGCAAGTATTTTAAAAAAAAGCGTTGTTGAAACTGAATCATCGAATTCAGAATTTTACACAAACGGTTTGCACAAAGACATTAATTACTATTTCGATTCAAAAGAAATGGGCCAATATGTGATATCTAAATATGAATACACAAACTATAAAAATTGTTTAAGTTCTGAAGATTACTTAACATTAAATTTAAATAAAAATAAAATGGAAATTTTAGATACTAGATACTTGAGTAATATGTTAATAGATATATGTTTAGTTGTTCTTTCCAATAATGTGGAAAGCAAATTTAAAATAATCAGTTGTTTGAGAGCGACGTATATTCTTTCTAAAACTGAAATATTATATTTCGAGTTTTTCGATAATTTTCCCGATATGGAAGGAGTAGTGTTAATGCCTTTTGTAGAAGAATATCATTGGAGACTTCTAGTTGTAGATTTTATAAATTTGTCTTTTTACTGTTTTGACCCACTAAATACTAACAATGGAGGGTACACAAAACAAATTTATAAGCGATTTCTCAACTTTATCAATAAATATTATAATAAGTTTAAAAATATCAAATGTAACTTAGACAACATGCTAATTCTTACCAAAATGGAACATGTGAAGCAAAACGACATGTACAATTGTGGCGTATTTGTAATTCATTACGTAAATTGTATAATTAAAAATATTCCATTAACAGAAGATTTTGACGCAGCTTTATATAGAAATAAATTAAAGACAATTTTATTAGAAAATTCTGTAAATATGAAGAAAAAATGTCTAAAATGCGGAAGTACAATTAATGAGCTACAACCGTGGACTTGTATAAAATGCAATAGATGTATAGAACAAAAATGTTTGCCCAATATAAATTATAGCACAAATAAAAAATGCCATCTATGTATACGTTACTATAAAATAAAAGATGCTGATGGCAATAATATATAATATTGTTAGAAATAATTCAGCCGACGACAAATCCTTAATTTAATTAATACAAAATATTAATTAAATTAAACTGTTTCTAACAATATTTAACATTATTGGAATAAATAATTATATACATTATATTTAATTCCTTATAATTTTTCGCAGTGGCATATATTAAACAAATTATGCAAGTACTGCAGATACAAACAGTGGTATAATTAAATATACGAGTACTGTTTTAGCAATGAGACAGACAATTTGTATACATTGCAAGTAATTCTTTCGCAGTGGCATTAATTAAAAAAATTTGCGAGTACTGCCGGAACAAACAGTGGTATAAGTAAATGTACGAGTACTGTTTAGTTCTAAACATAGAAAAAAATAATATAGCGAGTGCGTTCAGAAAATGTTTAGGTACGTTCTGGAAGATTGCAAAACGTCTACCTAAACTCACTTCATAAAAAGTCGGTCATCGTAATTTATCAATAATTTTACAATAAACATTCAATAAACATAAACATATCTTTTATAATCAACTATCCAGAATTTACTAGACTTTCTGAACGCCCAGTGGTGATAATCATTTCAATTGTTAATCAATATGTAATGTTTACAGTTTTAATCCGTTGGTCTTAAGACATCTGCAGTTCTGAGAGGACACATTTGGGAAGATTGGAGCAGTAAAAGAGATTTAATGGATTTCAGACAATAGTAGCTTAGATATGAAAACAATAGTGGACTGGGCTTCATAAGGGGAAGAAGGAGTAACCAGCGACGGTGAAGCAATACCGAGAGGTGATACCGCCGCCGCTGATGGGGTTAGACATGAGGGGTTTTAGCCCGTAGGAGTCCGGCACTACCCAGCTCGTAGACCATTAGAGTTGGGTGTCCATGATGGATTTCCCCTCTACTGAAAAAAAAAAACTTCATGGGAGTACTACTTGAAAAACCGTGTAGTATTTAAAATCGGCACAACTAATACTACCTTCTAATTCATGTTTTATTAATTATTAAAATTAATTTAAAGTCTCATTTAAATAAAAGTATCATCGACGTACGATTTTTTTTTGTTAATTTCTATTCTCTTCCTTTAAAAATTTAAGTGAATCAAAAGATTCAAATTTTCGGTATTTCGACATTAAGTAGGTAGTACTATTTGTATCCCTACCATTTGGTCGCTACCACCAGCAATAATTTAGGGGTAGCTAGGTACTCTAATGGCTCCGCCTCGAAATCATATAAATTTGTTAGTCCAATTTCAGTATTTTAGTTTAGTCCGCATCTTTGATCATGGCAAACCTTCAAGAAACTCTGCAAGAGATCAAACTAAAGAACCAAACAAACTTTTGACAGACAACCCCATCCTCTATGGGCCAACCTTACCCTGGTAGCAGGTTTTTTATCAGGGAAGCCCTAATTAAAAGAAAAGTACCCGGGACGGCAGTAGACGTTCTCACAGCTTCTATTTCTACTTCAACACACAAACAATACGAATCTAGTTTCAAGAGGTGGTGGGTTTTTTGCAATGGAAATATTGAGTTAGCTCTTGATATTACGGCAAACAGAGTACTAGAATTTTTAACAACCTTATATGAAGGAGGTGCATCTTACGGAACTCTTAATTCTACAAGGTCCGCCTTGGCATTTTTATCTGATGAACCCTTGGGTCAAGATGGAAGAATTCATCGTTTTTTCAAAGGATTGTTTAGACTGAAACCTCCTGAACCTAGGTATAATAACACATGGGATCCCACTGTTGTCACAAGCATGTTGGCAGAATGGTACCCCAACGTAATGCTACCAATCGCAAAACTATCGTTCAAACTAGTGTCGCTGATTGCTCTTGTAACCGCACATAGAGTTCAAACGCTACACTCTATTACCATCGATAATATTAGTCAAACACCCATAGGTTATGAGATAAAAATCCCGCAACTAATTAAGACGTCGAAAAGAAATAGACCTCAACCAGTATTGATCTTACCGATATTTCCGGAAAGACCGGAGCTTTGTGTCGCTTCTACTCTTAAAACTTACCTCGATCGAACTCAGCATTTAAGAAACAAAAATTCGAAGCGTCTATTTCTTGCTTGTCGAAAACCGTTCCACGAAGTATCACGACAAACTTTAAGTCACTGGATTAAGGACACTCTGCATACAGCAGGAATTGACACCAATATATATAAGGCGCATTCTACAAGGCATGCTGCTACGTCCCAAGCTAACCGGAAGGGTATCTCTTGGGATGTTATTAGAAGCACAGCTGGATGGACAGATTCATCTGATTGCTTTACCGTATTTTACAACAGACCCCTTTCTACTAAGGGAGCATTTGCTCGGGCCATCATAAACACGTAACTTATTACGATCCAAAGAATTGTTCAATTTTCAAATTTTAATAATAAATGTAACTTTTATTTATTATCTTTTTTTTTTTACTTTTCGAATACTTGCACTGTCGCAATAGCTTTCAACAACTACAATTAATGATCTGAGGGCAAGGTGCAAATATAATCATAAGATCAAACGAACTTACCTAGTGAAGTTCGAACTTGATTATATGTAGCACCTTGCACGAAGATCAGCCCCACCTCACCCTTACGGTAAATAAACCGCAGACCCTAAGGATTGCGACAGGCTTTAAAGAATGAAGAATGACGCATGGGCAGATGTAGACCACCAACAATACATAACTAGAGTATTTTATTTTAGTTTTAGTTGGAAATGTGTGAGTTTGTACACCTGGAAGGGTACTACAATTAATGATCTTCGTGCAAGGTGCTACATATAATCAAGATCGAACTTCACTAGGTAAGTTCGTTTGATCTTATGATTATTATGATAATGTATATTATAATGATAATGTATAATGTGAAATAATGAAATGAAATGTATTACCAATATTAATGTGATAATAAAAGATATATTTTATAATAAATAAAAAATGTTTTTATTTAAAATGAGCGGCCTAAATTGTTATTGACATTATATAATCAAAACTTTCATTAATACTCTCTCAGCAAGCTACAATGCATTCTCTTGTTCTGTTTGTCCGCGTAACAGTTGGGTTATTCTTACTAACCCATCAAAGTGTACTCTCTTGTGACCGCTCTCTCTACCTACAAAGTGACAACAAGTTATGCGATGATTCATCATGCCATACCGTCTCCACTGGATTATTTCAACTCCAGCTTTCACAAACACTGTGCTTCTATCACTCTACTGGAGAGACCACAAAATTGACATTTAAAAGAGCTTATTCCACTAATTTCTATAAACCCTGGTATAAGACCTGTGACTACACTTTAAAAACATGGTATCATCGAAGATGTTATAAAGCTGGTACGTGCACAGCATCATCTTGTCATTCTAACAATCTGGATGATGGAGGGAATTTTAAATTCTCAAATAAGACACCTTTGGCTCAACAAATGGGATGTTATTTCTCCGGAGCGCCCTGCGAGGGTTACTGTGGATATGACGGACATGCTCGCTGTATTTGGGTGAACTGGGAACTTCAAGGAACATCAGAGAATCTATGCAAGACAGTTTATAAATTAGAGCATCATTCATGGGAAGTTATTATCGATTATCTGACTCATAGTGGTTTACAGACATTTATTCTCTCTCCTGAATCTCCTACATTGAATATCCCAATTCCTATTTCTGTTCTCAGTTTTATTAGTCCTAGCTCCGATCAATTCAAACATTCTACTACAGCTATAGGATTGGATGAAAACACTCTTCTTCGAATGTCTGCATCCTCTCTCAACCAACCTGTTGCCGACACTTTAGGCGATTTCCAAATCCCTTTGCGGAAGAAAAAACAATCTAGAGCATTATACCCCACTCACACAATTTCTTGTGATTACTCCACCTGTCTGCCCACTTGTCACTCTCCGGTATCCTCATTAAAGAGATTAATTTTAGACATTGATCCATCAGAACATTATCCAAAAGAAGATTTTATGAGTTTGATCAGAATTAAAAGAAATACTCTCGGTAAACAGGTCATATCAGGGTCTTTGTCCCTTATTGCTGAAGTACCTCAGATTGAGTACCTTAAAGTGGATAGAGCTCATGTGAATTTGCTGTGTCTTACTCTAAAGGATGTAGTGGATGTGGTGCTCCTAGTTTGGTTGAAATTCAATCATATTCTATTGAGAATACAGGAATAGTTCCTTTCACCTCAAATTGTACTTTGTCTCAAAATTATTTGTCATGTCAATCTTCTCCGTTTGAAGTCCAAGTATACGGTGCACCTGATGTCTGTAGGTTGGAACTACACTATCCTAAACCCGATCCTAACCGTGAGTTTTTATCTAAAAAAACCAACAAGACTTCTTCGTCTCGTTATCTTAGAGTACTGTATCTGAACATTACTTACAACTTTCTTGGAGATACCCTTGCTATAGAGCGACTGACAGCGACTCCAGAAACAAATTCTTTTGAAGAAATAGCATATCTCACTTTTTCGAGTGACTATTTTAAATGGTCTCTTGGAATTGTGTTCGGACTGACCTCTGCTATTCTTGTTATTACTCGTGTGCTCCTACTGATTGTAGCCTTCAAAGGAGGGAAAAATTTATCTGAGGAGTTATCTCAACCAACTCATTCATAATTAGATTCTCTAATACGAATATACATATAAATATACATATATACATTCGCATACATACACGTATATACATACACATCTACACATGCATGTCTTCATACTGTCAATATTGATGCATTATTCATACAGTGTAACTCTTTTTTTCTCTTTCTCTTTTTTTCTTTTCTTTCTTTAACCTTTAAACCTTGATATCATAATATATGATTGTTGTTAACCCTTATTCTACTTGACCTAAGATCTAATCGAACATATAAGATTATTATATGTTTTGACAAGATATTAAAGTGCTAATATAATATAATTAAAAATATTAACATTATTAAACGTTTTTGGAAAAATTATATTTTTATATGTTTTGACAAGTGTTGACAACAGTTTTTTAAAATAATGATAGTTATATAAGCTAGGACATACGTTTTCCAGTTTAACGCCTTTTGATATCCAGATAATTAATGATCGCTATTCGCTCGGTAGAATTAAATTTGATGTAGTATTTGATCTTGATGTAACGTAAACGTAGGTACATCAGATTAATATTTAAATGTATCAGAACATAAGATAAAATGTTTCTTTTAGACTAGCGAAAAGTGCGAAAACAAAAATTATTGGTAGTACGTATTACCAACTAAATTCCTATTGGTATATTACCTAATAAATTTTAGTAAATCGTCGTAAGAATTTTAAAGGCATGAACGTATGAGAAATTTTTTAAAATAATATTTCATTTTTACGTTTAACACGTAATATAATCATTTCTTCTAAACTGATAACTTTGTGATACATATTTAAGAATTTAAGAAAGTGTATTTAATATATGCAAGTATGTACAAATAAATACCGCACTTATATTTAACTGCCTAATGGTGTTATTGGACCCTTAAAGTCGAGCTTAAAGTATTATGTTTTTCAAGCAAAATACTCTAATTTTTATGGCCCCAATAATTCGTTCATTTGGTATTGTATATTAGGCTTAGGCACATGTTGAAATTTATAAATTTAAAAAAAAACGCGCAATTTTAAATAGTTTTATAGAATTGTGCTCACAGAAAGAGATCGTAAAATACTATTAAATTTATTGTTTGTTTTATATAATATTAATTTTTTTTAGTATAATTATATTTTGGCACTCGAATCGGAACAGGGTTAAAAATAATAAAAACGCTGCCAGCTCCCAAGGGTAGTTTAAACCCTCCGACGGCAGTGCCCACTTTCTCCTTCATACCAATCATATGTAATATATTAATACATTTTTTAAACGTATTTTTGAGATGGCACTCGGATCGGAACAGGGTTAAAAATAATAAAAACGCTGCCAGCTCTCAAGGGTAGTTTAAACCCTCCGACGGCAGTGCCCACTTTCTCCTTCATACCAATCATATGTAATATATTAATACATTTTTTAAATGTATTTTTGAGATGGCACTCGGATCGGAACAGGGTTAAAAATAATAAAAACGCTGCCAGCTCCCAAGGGTAGTTTAAACCCTCCGACGGCAGTGCCCACTTTCTCCTTCATACCAGTCATATATAATATATTAGTACATTTTTTAAACGTATTTTTGAGATGGCACTCGGATCGGAACAGGGTTAAAAATAATAAAAACGCTGCCAGCTCCCAAGGATTATAAAAGTACATCTATAATCCTTGGCCAGCTCCCAAGGGTAGTTTGAACCCTCTGACAAACGTGCCCTCTTTTTTTTGTTTATAGCACAGAACAATTAAACTTAATATAAAAATCAAAAAATTTTAGCACATTATTTTGTCGAAATTCAGCTAGGATTTGGGTTAAAATTAAGGCCAGCTTTCAAGGGTTGTTTTAAATGTTGGTATCTTGTCCAGAATTTTACTTAATATTAATTTAATAGTACATCAAAATAATTATGTAGATTTATTAATCAATAGCCCGCCACTGCACAGAGCAAATTTGTGCTGTGTAAAACCAACAGCGGTCTTCACAGTAGTGGGGGTATAAAGAAAAATGGGAGCTAGCTTTTGGGAGCTAACTGCACCGAACTATACGATGGCTGTTTTATTTTGCGCAAAGTTATTGAAAATTTTAATGGGTGGAAACCCCAAATAATTTCTAATATCATGAAAATTATTTCTATCACATGTGATAAAATTAAATTTTTGGATTCGCTTAACTTTATTCCCATGGCACTATCTAAATTTCCAAAAACTTCATTCCCCATTTGTTTAACACACGAGCTAATTATGATTACGAAGGTCCATTACCGGCAAAACATTATTATACGCATGATTCAATGTCATGCGATGAACGGGCAAAATTATAGGTACGTGGTATAATATAGAAACCCCCCATATGTTTAATTTAAAAAAAGATTTGTTAAAATATTGTTTCGCGATTGGAGGGTATCGCTTAATAGGCAATCAGTCTAAAATTGCCTTAAAATGGCTTTATTAGACAGCTCATGTTTTACGCGTAGATATTGAACATTCCAGTAATGGTCGCGAAAAAGTGATAAAATATTAAAGTGGATGGGTTTTGTAAAGCAACAAATACAGTTTTCACATTTTATGGGTGTTACTATCACGGTCGCGAGAAATGTTTTTCTTTCGACACCAAAGAATGGCTGGATAAAAAGAAGAAAAATCATAATGACTTAATTTTTATGCGATATGAACGTACACTTGCCCAGAGTAATTTCATCAAATCATTAGCTTATAATTTAGTAGAAGTGTGGGAATGCAAATTTATTAAAGAACTAAAAGCTAATCCTAATATAGAACAATTTTTAAATAAAATGTCATTTAATAAAAATACACCTCTAAATCCTCGAGACTGTTTTTTTGGAGGGAGGACAAACGCTATAAAATTACATCATGAAGCCGACATTGAAAACGGAGAAATTACAAAATATCTAGATGTTTGCTCTCTCTACCCATACGTAAATAAATACGGAAAATATCCTATTGGACACCATATAAATTATATGTTGAAAATGAGTGTGATCAGATAAATTTAGAGACCGTTGAAGGCTTAATTAAGTGCACGGTGCCCCACGTTAAGTGTTAAGTTATTAAGTGCACGTGCAGGGTGCCGCAAACAAAATTATTTTATGGTTTGAAAATTTCCAAAATGTGTTACAAGTGCTCCGAAACATTTAAAACGGTTTTATTATGAATAACAAAATCAAATTCATTGAAAGCAAGCGAGGTGTGAAAATGTTGTTAGAGTCTACCTATCAGTATAATTTTAAAATAATGAATAAGGAACTTTTTCCTACTGGAGATGCGTGAACCGAAATGTTTGTTTTGGAAGCGTTACGCTGCTAAAGTAAGTAGATAAATTTTTCATTGTTTTTTTTTTTAAATTAGGAACTGTTTTTACATTAAAAGGCCTATTTTACAATCATAATATAAATCAATTATGTATAAAATATTTGCTATAATCCTATAAAAGTTTTAAATATTATAGTTTTAAATATTATAGCCAATATCTTGAACCGAATTAACTATGTAATTGACAAAACCAATTTTTTTACAGTGATAAGATACAACGAGACTGATCATAGCTGCAGAATTAACGTTGCAAAAAATGATGTTGACATTTGCATCTACAATGCAAAAACAAAGCTCGCGAAGAAATCACTCCTATTCACAAAATTTTTCATAAAGAAATGAAAGAAATTATGGATTCTGGATTGGAGTTTGTATCTGAAGTGCCAAACTTCAGAAACAAAAAAGATCAGCTCTACAAAGCTAGACATAAGGCCTTAGGAGTAAAAATGTTCAGAAATCGAAAAGACATTTTTTTGCCTCAGCAAATTACAGAAGACTTTATATTTCTGGATGATGGAGTTTCAGACCGAACTTTGGCGTTTGCAACAGCAAATGCGCAACCATCTATGGTTGAATGCAGTGATTTTTTCGGTGATGGGACATTCAAGAGCTGTTGCCCACAATTTCAAGAACTCTATACCATTCACGGTGATATCGGTTCAACTTCAACTGAAACTAATGTCATGCCGCTTGTGTATGCACCTCTACCCAACAAAAAACAAAACATTAGATTGTTTAATCTTATTAAAACAAATATTTCAAATTGGAATCCTCAATCATTTAAAATTGATTTTGAAACCGCCACCATTCAAGCAGTACGGAAAACTATACCATCTGATAGTATAAAAGGTTGTAATTTTCACTTCAACCAATGTATTTGGCGAAAAGTCCAAAAATTAGGACTTTCAAATAGATATCGAGATAATGAAGAAATTCGGGCACATATCCGAATGTGCGCAGCTTTATCTCATTTGCCATCAGAAAAAAATGATGACGGATGGATACATTTGATGGAAAGTTCATCGGATGATCCACTAATTGAAACACTTAATGATTATTTTGTGGAACAATGGCTGGACAATGCTGTTGTAGAAAATATTTGGGTATGCTACCAGGAGGGGCATCGAACCACCAACGCATTGGAGGGTTGGCATAGCCGGCTAAATAAAAAAATTCATAAATTACATCCGAACATATGTGAACTAATAACCGCATTGAAAGATGAAGCGAAGAGTTATGACAATATTAAAACTCAAATAGACTTACACATGACACGAAAAAAGAAAAATGAAATATATACAACTCGATGAAAGAATTAAAAATACTATTCACGACTACGTAACAGGGAAAATTGATATTGGACGGTGTTTGAAATATCTCAGTTATATAGTAAAATTGCAATAGACATTTATAATATAGCTGCTAATTTAATATATTGTTTTAGATTTATTAATCAACGTTATTTTTTTGTCAAATTTATATTTTTTTATTTTATATATCTATTAAACATTATCTTTAGTTTATAATAAATTGTTTTATTTTAGAATTATTAACATTATTTTATGTCATTTATATTTTTTCTTTAATTTGGTGATGTTTTGATATCCAACACTACTCGAAATTATTTAAACAATATTTCCAGTATATTTGACCGAAAAACAATGGACCGAAACAAGAAGTCACCCAAAAAAAGTCTTGAGTATGTTAATTCGATCTCGCGGACCGGAAGACTTTGAAGACGCAATCACATCGCTAAAGCCGAGTCCCAATTCTCGAACACATACGAATTACAAACTAACCCCAATATCGAATGTACCATTTGTAAAAAAATCTAACCACACCACAGATAAATGTAGGTTCAGATCAACAACAAATATAACAAATACCTTTTGTAGTTATTGCAAAAATCGTGGTCACGAAATACAAGATTGTGGCAACAAAGTCACACAAAAGGCAACAAAGTCACTTTCAAAACTCTCAAACACAATCCAATTTTCAACCTCAAAGATTTAACAATACATTTAGTAATCAAAGACCACTATTTAATAATAACGCAAGCACTAATTACAACCAACTATAGACAAACTTCGAACACCTCATTTAATTCACGACTATATCAACAAAATCGCTCTAATCAGAGACCTAATTACAAGCATCCTTTTAACAACCAAAACGACCATTCAGGATTTGTTAATTCCCCTAATCACTATAATGGTCAAAGATACAATAATCTCTATTGGCGCTTTCAATGCGCTTACCACTGTTTCTAAACATCTTGTTACTGCTACCATTCAATCTCAATTCAATGGCTATCAACGCCAACTGACGTTTCTCACGGTTCCGAGTATATCACATAGCCTAGTGAACCAATTCCGCGTAGTTCTATCAATATTCTAAAAAATATTTATTCAAATAACTTGCTGATCCTGAATTTCATCATCCTGCACCGATCGACATGCTGATCGGCGCGGGTACTGCACTTTCCCTGCTGGGTCATTGGGGGCAGCGCTCCCTCAGTTCAAGCAACTTGCGCCCAAGTTTGCTATACCACTGCTGACCTAAATTTCGATTTAAGTAAGTTTTGAAAAGTAGAAACCGGACAGAGCAAAAAACACCTCACCAAGGAGGAAGCAACCTACAAAGAACACCTTCGAGACCATTACGAAAGAAACTCTGAGGGCAGATATTCGGTTGCGTTACCGTTCAATTCGAAAAAAACAAACCTACGAACTTCCAAGACGGCAGCTCGACACCTATTGAATGGTATCAAGCCTAAGCTTATGTTGAACCCCGATCTCCGGGCTCAATACAATATGGTATTACAAGAATATTTAGATCTTGGCCATATGACGGCAGTAACTGAAAAGTTTACTAAAGAATCTGGGTTCTACCTTCCCCATCATGCGGTCAGAAAGAAAGGAGCCTTACCACATCTGTGTGGGTGGTATTTGATGCACCCGTCAAGACTTCCACGGCAATCCCGTTGAACGACAGTTTGTTGGTGGGCCCGACCATCCAATCTGATTTGTTTACTCTGTTGTTGAGATTCAGAAAACACTCTGTTGTTATTACTGAAGACATCGAAAATATGTATCGACAAATTATGGTAAGACCCCAAGGCCGTAAATATCAGCGTATTTTATGGTGGAATTCTGACGGACTGGAACAAACCTACGAATTGAATGCGGTCACTTTCGGTATTGCCTCTGTCTCTGCTCAAGCTTCCAGAGTCCTTAAAGAAGATCTGTATGTGGATGATGCCATCACTGGTGCTGACTCCATAGAAGAAGCCATTATCTTACGAGATCAATTGTCAAAGGTATTGGAACGAGAAAACTTCAAAATCAGGCAATGGCCGTCAAATCTTCCGGAATTATTGAAAGATTTGCCCACTGAGTCCATCAACCGTCACCTAGTACTGAGTGACACGCCAACAATTAAAACTCTTGGAGTTGAGTGGAACTCCAGAAACGACACCATCGTCTATACCGTACAACCTTGTGCCCAGTCCGTTTCTGTAACTAAACGGATAATGCTGGCTGAGATATCCAAAATCTTTAATCCATTAGGTCTCTTAGCACCGGTCATTATGAAGGCGAAAATTTTGTGGCAAAAGCTGTGGATATTAAAACTAAATTGGGACGAATCACTATCCCTGGATCTACACACCGCTTGGGTGAATTATTACCAGCAGCTCCAATTACTCAATAATGTGAGTTCTGAACGAAGAGCAATTCTCGAAACTCCCATCTGCATCGAGCTGCATGGCTTTTGCGATGCAAGTGAGCAAGAATACAGAGTTTGCCTATATCTAAGATCCACTGACCATCAGGGAAACATTCACACTGCTTTGCTTTGTGCTAAATCACGAGTAGCACCTGTAAAAACCGTCTCAATACCACGTTTGGAATTATGTGGAGCCAGTTTACTCACAGATCTAATCTGTACCATTAAGCAAGCACTACAACTAAACCCAAATCGCGTTGTTTATTGGACTGACTCAACCATTGTATTACATTGGCTACAATCACAATCTCGTACATTGCAAACCTTTGTCGCAAATCGACTAGCTGATATCCAATCGAAAACTGACGTAAACAACTGGCGACATGTTCGCACGCATGACAACCCTGTAGACCTACCATCACGGGTACAACTACCTGAGGAATTTCAACAACCATCTTTGTGGCTGAAGATCCCATCATGGCTTTGTCAAAGCACTTGGCCTGTCACAACTCTGAAACCAGTAAACCAAAAAGAATTAGAATTGTGAAAGGTTCAATGCTTCCAAATTACTCCGATGGACGACAGTTTAATCACGCGCTATTCGTACATAACCAAAATGCAATCTGTTATCGCTTACTGTATGCGTATGAAAGGTAAACCGCAAAATCAAACCCTTTTAACAATAGCTGAACTAAAAAATGCATTGCTAATCATTATCCGAATGGTGCAAAAATTTGCGTTTGTTGAAGAAGTCAACGGTCTTCATAAAAACAAATCGATCAATCGTCATAGCCGACTATTACCTTTGAATCCGTTCATTGATCAAGATGAACTCCTTCGAGTTGGAGGAAGATTGAAACATGCTACTATGCCATTTGATCAAGGCCATCCGGTAATCATACCTGAAGCTCATCACATCACTCGACTCTTAGTCGAAGCTGAACATCGTAGTCATTTATATGCAGGTGTACAAGCAGGCCCTCTATGCGTTAAGACAAAAGTATTGGCTGATCGATGGTCGCAATCAAGTGCGAAAAATCCTACGGACCTGTGTGACTTGCTCCAAACTTCGTCCATCTTCCATTGATTATATAATGAGAGACTTGCCTGCTTCTCGAGTAACACCAGTCCGACCATTTTCCAGGGTTGGTATAGATTTTTGTGGTCCTTTTTTCCTGACAGAAAAAAAGATATCGAAACCGAGCCAAAGTCAAGGTTTACATAGATATATTCGTTTGTTATGCCGTGAAAGCAGCCCACCTGGAAGTCGTTAGCGATCTCTCCACGGAAGCCTTCCTGTGCGCACTACGCCGTTTCGTTGCTCGAAGAGGATTATGCACTGACATTTACACACATACTACTTTCACAATTTTGGGGAAGCACACAACCAATTGAAGGAACTGCACGCGCTTTTCACTAGTCATCAACATCAAGAACAAGTAAATAAATTTGCTGTAAACCAGGGAATCACTTGGCATTTCATACCCGCTAGGGCTTCTAATTTCGGTGGACTATGGTAAGCTGCCGTAAAATCCTTCAAACACCATTTCAGAAGAGTCATTGGAGAGCAACTGTTCACTGTTAAAGACCTCAACACATTCGCAATTGAGGTAGAAGCAGTCTTGAATTCACGCCCACTCACTCCCATTTCATCCCAACGATCCAATTGTACTTACTCCTGGCCATTTCCTAATTGGTGATGCTTTGATCAGCTTAACAGATCAGGATTTGAAAGACACCCCTGTCAATAGGTTGTCGACTTGGCAACATCTTCAACAAATGCGTCGACATTTTTGGTCTCGATGGTCCCGAGAATACCTCAATGAGCTCACCATCCGCCAGAAATGGAGCAAAAGACAGTCCACCATAACTGTCTGAACTGTAGTTCTACTTAAAGAAGACAATCTATCTCCTCTACAATGGGTCATGGAGAGAGTTACCAAACTATACCCTGGTGCTGATGAATTGATTTTGAAACCGCCACCATTCAAGCAGTACGGAAAACTATACCATCTGCTAGTATAAAAAGTTGTAATTTTCATTTCAACCAATGTATTTGGCGAAAAGCCCAAGAATTAGGACTTTCAAATAGATATCGAGATAATGAAGAAATTCGGGCACATATCCGAATGTGCGCAGCTTTATCTCATTTGCCATCAGAGAAAAATGATGACGGATGGATGCATTTGATGGAAAGTTCACCTGATGATCCACTAATTGAAACATTTAATGATTATTTTGTGAAACAATGGCTGGACAATGCTGTTGTAGAAAATATTTGGGTATGCTACCAGGAGAGGCATCGAACCACCAACGCATTGGAAGGCTAAATAAAAATAATAGCTGGCTAAATAAAAAAATTCAAAAATTACATCCGAACATATTATGTGAACTGATAACCGCATTGAAAGATGAAGCGAAGAGTTATGACAATATTAAAACTCAAATCGACTTACACATGACACCAAAAAAAAGAAAAATGAAATATATACAACTCGATGAAAGAATTAAAAATACTATTGACGACTACGTAACAGGGAAAATATATTGTTTTAGATTTATTAATCAATCTAATTTTTTAATTTTATATATCTATTAAACATTATCTTTAGTTTATAATAAATTGTTTTATTTTAAATTTATTAACGATTTTTTTTTGTCAATTATATTTTTTCTTTAATTTGGTGATGTTTTGATATCCAACACTACTCGAAATTATTAAAACAATCATTCCAGTATATTTACAAAAATCCACTTAGACGTATTAGGGATTAGCGGTAAGATTATCTTACATGGAAATGATGGACCGAACAGCGAACATACATCAGGTATAAATTTGCAGTGGACCGAATCACGAACTTTTAGGCCCAAAAATATCGTCGACCGAAAAACAATGGACCGAAAAAAGAGGTCACCATGTTAAGTGACCATGTTGGGTGATGTGTAGCATTTTATGTGTTATTATTCTTAATTATATTATAATCGCTAAATCATAGATTAGTGAAGCGACTCTTTTGTAGCAGATGTCTATAATATAAGACCCTTTAATTGGGAATTTTCTATATTCCAAGCCGAGCTTTCAATATTCGGATTAGTTTATTGATGGGTTATTAACTTTATTACTCGTTTTCTTAGTTAGTATTAATGTTTATTACCTCCTAGTAAACCTGCATTTACGACCAGGGTTCTGGTCTCTTGATCAGAAATGAAAAAACCCAATTTTGGACCAATAGAAATTGGTTATTTCCCCCCTTCATATTAATTTTAATTTTGCTTTCTGTAACATTATCCCAACTAGAAAGAAGAACTGCTCCAACTTTCGAACCGAATAGTCATACATTCGAAAGACTGTTGCAGAAAAAGTGTAATATATTTGTATATAATATTGCCTGTGTTCTTTAATTTCGTTACACCTAAATTGTTAGACAATCGCCAAAACTACCTACAATCGATTAAATTCAGTTGTAGGCCAAAACAGCCTATAAAGCTGACTGTTTTTCGTAAGAAGAAGATGGCTATTAAAAAATTACCATAAGAAATCAGCATAAGTTTAAAAAATGCAGCATGTAACACTTTTTCAATTTAAACTAAATATTTATATAAAGCAAAATCTAATCTTATTGTACAATTCCAGAGGTATATCCAGATACAATACAAAAATTCAATATGTAACATTTTGTTGTTATCCATAAGTATATATTAATGAATCCATTTATCCTGTGGATAGATCGTTAAAAACATAAATCTGCAGATTCAAATCAGTCACAGTCAACACTTGTCACTCACGATCGAATTTTTCGGGGGTAATATTAAAAAACTTTCTTTGTTTTTCTTGTAACTGGTCTTGTATTCTCGTAATTGGAAAACTTTTTCGAAAAACAGACCTGGTAAGAATATGCATCACTAATTATAATAAACGCATCTATTTGGAAAAACAATCGTCGATATTATGAAATCTTCGCAATACGAGTGAACAACATACAACAATGAGAAACTATACTGATGATGTAGAAGTTTATGCCTCAAGAAAAAAGACTGCTCGTAAATTGCCTATAAAGAAAAATAGATTTTGCATTTAAAAAAATTCAAAATTTATTAATGTTTATTTACAAATGTTTATAAATAAACTTTATTTTTAAGGGGGAAGCTATGTTATGCACCAATTTTATATCTATCATTTTTGAATCATTTTGGAATTGGTATATACATCTAATACTCTATAGAAAGAGTATGGACATAAATATGTACGGAGGAAGTAAACCAGGAGAAAAAGATTCGACGTCAACAACTAAGCTATGTAGAAAATGTTATGCCTGAATAAAATTGTTAAATTCAACAGTGAAATTATTTTGGGACCCAACATTGCCTATAAAGCTGACCGCTTTTCGTACAAAGAACATGGTTATTAAAAATGACCTAAAAAGATTTTGGATAAACGACTTTGAAACCGAATTCAGCAGAAGTTTAAAAAATGCAGCATGTAACACTTTTATCACTTATGGCCGAATTTATATATAAAAGGAAATCCAGTGTTATATTCAGATATTATACAATAATACAAAATATAACATTTTGTTGTTATCCATCAGTATAAATTGTCCCCTCTCGATCGAATTCTTCGGTTGTAATATTAAAAGCTTACGCCAATGAACCCCTCAATGCCCCTACTATACGGAATTTTTTTTTGGACAAACGAATGTAAAACGAATTTAAAAATCAGTTTAAAAAAAAAACACTTTTTTGCACTTGAAATAAAAATTTGAAACAAAACCAAATATTTTGTGTTTAATTTTCATTTATTTTGTGGACTATATCGTTAAAAAATAGATCTACAGATTAACTGCATTTAATGCGTTTTCTGGTTTCTTACTTACAAAATTGAAGTTCACAATTGCACACTAAATTTCTGAGTCATCATTTTTTTATACAATTTAATCACAAATAGCAATAAATAAGTATATTTCATTAGCAATCACTTCCCCATTTTCTTTCTATGCATTTTTATTCTATGCAAGCACGTCAGGCACTTCCATTATATCAAATTTACAAAAATGTTCACCATTGTTAAATATCCACACTAACTATTAAAATAAATTAAGCATTAGCACTGAATCCACTAGGCAAGGCGCACATTGGGACACACGCAACGCAGCCCATGCAGTGCACGT
The DNA here is from genome assembly GCA_963556235.1 of Cryptophagus acutangulus. Lineage (NCBI taxonomy): Eukaryota > Metazoa > Arthropoda > Insecta > Coleoptera > Cryptophagidae > Cryptophagus > Cryptophagus acutangulus. The sequence continues at coordinate 18,951 of CAUVYR010000256.1, read as the reverse complement.
TTTTGTATCCTGTACTTTTAAATACAAGCCCGCATATTGAGACGCAGTGCAAAGCAGCACACGAATGTGCTACACAAAGCGTGCGTCGCGCAGTGTTCAAGTCACAATTTTGTGTACTTGTGTGGCACACATCAACGGCTATGCAGGAGCAAATAATTGAATTACTTCGAAAAAATTCAATTTTATTTGATACAAGTGATCCAGAGTATGTAAAATCCAATTTTTTTGTTTCGATAAATTATAAATTAAAACATCTGTTTTAAATGTCGCGTCTGAATCCGACTCAGAACTAAAATCCAGCAATTTTAATGTTGAATTGGTAGTCATTTTGTTTAAAATGCAATACTTAGTACGTTTTCACGTAGGTACAGCTAATAGAAAACTGTCTGGCAATGTGCGCTCGGCTGTGTCGCACACTGATTGCGTGCACTGCCATGGGCTGCATAGGCTGCGTTGCGTGTGTCCCAATGTGCGCCTTGCCCTAGACTCGGTGCGACTGAACACAAGACTAGATACGACTGAACACAATGAATAAGTCTGACGTACTAAATTCTTTTTAAAATGGACGTATCTACAAATAACCTATTAGCATATTTCCAATGAGCTTAATGGACATTAAAATAATCTGATAATACCACTACCAGATATCCAGGAATGTATAAAAATTAAAATTAGATATTTAAAATGTAATTAATGAGAATTTGGGATTAAAATAAAAAAGATAGCATTCTCATTAATAAATAACTCCTACAAAATTATATAAACAATAATAATACCTGGATTCTTGCGGCCTCCAAGAATAAACCAACCAACCACAACGAGAACCCACTACAATTTAGCAGAAATTTAAATCCACAAATTACATATTTATTTATTTTATGGGCTCTAATGTTAGAAAAATAGATCTATAGTTTAATTTCATTCATTACTTTTAAAATATCCATAAGAAAAATAATATGCTTATTTTTCTATATTGTTTTTATTTATAATCATTATTTGATATAATTTCTATCATTTAGATAGAGTTCATGTCTAAACAATTAGTATGGCACTATCAAAGTTTCATTTGTTTCTCATAGAAAACCGTTCTCAAGTAAACACTCGAAAATCAATTAAATACTTTGATATACTGTGATAATGGCTAGTTCTAACATTAGCTAAGATATTAAGTGATTAGTACTTGATCAAATTGAAAATCATCAACAAGGAGCAATACATTAATACATTAGTATTGTATTCCACAACGCACATTTTGTGGAAGAAACCAGTTTCAAATTGTTACTCTGCATAATATTTTATATGAGTTCAAAACTTGTATATAAAAAGTAGCCACCTTAAATACTCGTAACTCTTGAGTTTTAGAGAATTTGGTGTTGAGAAAAAGCACGTCGATATATCTAGGAGAGGAAGTATAAAACTAATGTTGAACAAATTTTATGTTGCCACCTCGTTCCGCCAATTACCCCAAATGAAAAATTTCAAATGGCACTTCTTCATTGGAGCAGATAATTTTAAATAGAATAACATTTATTATCCTAAATTGTAAAAAAAAAATGAAATCGGAATTTTTATCGAAGTGGGGATGAAAACCATTTCGTCTAAACTTGTACCTTTGATTATATATATATATAACTAGATTAGTACAAGAGACAGAGACCTTGAGACATAGACATGAGAGAGACTTTCTATTCGACACTAATGATAGGGTAGAAACTCCCCCTTCATACTATTAGGTCCACACTTTGCTACCATTTACAGCCTGGCGGGAATTAAATTCAAATTTAAATTTGAATTTTAAGTATTCAACATAAAAATTACTAATTATATTAATTTAGAAATTGCAGAAATCTAATATATTGCGCTAAGATGAGAATTACAAGAACATATATGATTAGTCCTTCAACAATTTCAACTAATAATAATAATGGGCCGTATTTATACCCCAGATTTAAACCAGATTTAACTAAATGTGACATTAGAATTTGACTAATCGATCCCGCCGAATGTCACATTCATACGTATTAAAAAATATCTGGAAATGCATTTCCGCAGTACTTCTCTCGTTATTGATATTAGTAAACATTATTCGTTAATCAGTTATTCCTTTAATATACATTCTTAAGGGTTGAAAAAGTGAATAAAAGAATAAGTTGAGAAATGTCAGTTTCTGGCAAAATTTGACATATTTAGTTATTATTGGTCAAATTTTATTAATTTTATTAATATTTCTCACTTTTTGGTCTAAAATTTTATGTTTGTCAAAATTAGGGTGACAGCTGTCAATTTTGACATTTGACATTTTTAGGACTATTTTTGAATAATACTAAAATTATTAACAGAAAATTGTTCAATTAGTTTTCAAATACCGGTTAATATAAACTATCATTTTTGACGTAAATTAAAAGGGTAAAAAAGCCATAAGGGTTAAATTTTATGGAATGAAATTTTTACTACCATATTTCTCAATGTATTTTTAATAAGAGTGCAAAGTTTGGATGATGCATCTTGAATATTGTTAAAGATATATGCGATACAAATATTGTTTTTTTTTTCAATTTTTTTCCCTTTAACCCTTCATAAAACACAACCCCTTTAAAAAAATCCAACTTTTTTTGCAGCGTTCACAAGGTTCTTGAAATACTCTATTGTTCGACTCCCGCCGAATAAAGAGCACCTTACCCGTCGTTTACCGGTTTAAATGTATTATCGTTGCGGGCTGGAGGCTCATATACAGAAATAGTGCAATATGTTCGACTCCCGCCGAATAAAGTGCATCTTACCCGTCGTTTACAGGTTTAAAGGTTGTCGAACCAATTAGAGAGACACAGAGCCAGTACAATACAAACAGATCACTTATCTTTATTTTCGTCGGAGTACGGCTACTGCCGAGATTGTCGTCGGACCCGAGTTCACAGTCCAGGTACTCGATTTAATGCCCAAATCCCTGGCGAATTTCCCGCGTCCAAGAAAACAAATCGGAATCGATTCCCCCCAAAAAAGAAGAGGTGACGTCCAAACTTAGCCAGTTCGCACGGCGAACCAAAAGTTACGAAAACGACCGTCTAAAACGGCCAAGTCGATAACGCTCCCACAGCTAAAAGGTCGAACCAGAGGAGTTAGAGTGATTCTATTTCATCAAAGATTTACTTACCAAACCAAGCCGGAGTGCGGTTCAAAAATCCCACTGGACAGCCAAATATCGCGCAATTGTAAATTTAAGCAATAAAATCCGACAAATGTCGAAGGCTTACATTAAGCACAAAAATTCACTTAAATGGCATGATATTACAAACAAGACCAGTGGATGCTTTTTCACTAAGTCCGCAAAATGCGTCTGCTTTACTTGAATACTAAACTTGAAAAGAGCTCCACGAGGCCGGATATTAATGAACTAAAATGGCTGTCCCGTAGTAACCTTTGACCCGCACCCGTTCGGATCGGTGGCAATTTCTAACTTTAAACCCATGACCTCTAGGTCTCCTCTTCGCGTGACAGACGTCCAACGATCGCATAAACAAACAAAATAAAGTGCAAAGTTTGGTGTTTCCGATCATTCCGCTATATCCCCAGCCCTTAAGCAAATTCCAAGGTAAATGGCTAATTACATCTATCTAAATTACTCAAAATCGATAAAACTGGCTAAATCGGTGCAACATAACCTCACAACAAATGTAAACATATCCTTAATTTCTAGGTTCCAAAAACTAAAAATAAACCATAAAGGTGCGTTTCTAAAGCGATTAAATGTTTGTTTGTTAGTATCTAGTGTTTATTCAATTATATTGAATTTCTTATATTTATGAATTTTATTTTTATGAAAATGCATATATTGATGTAAAATTTTGATAATATATAGCTTATTGGTGATACGTGCGGTTAACAAAGACGTACAACTAAGTATATTATTGAAATTTTAGGAAAATAAAAGCAATTTTAGTAAATATATCCAATTTTATCCCAAGGCGCGAAAATTTAAATTTGAACTGCGCGCTATACGTACACACTAGCGCCATGCGACATACATGTACATGTACTAACCACATGTTCAAGTGGGGGTAAAAGCACGAGATAGGTTTCTATTTGTTTCTTATTCTATAGTATTCTGCTTGGCATTTTTCTTGCCAATTAAATTAGCTTGTTCCTCGAAGTCATTCTCACAAAATTTTGAAATGATGAACGGAGCTCCCCGTGTAACCCGATGTCATCGTTTTGGATCTCACTCAAAAATTGCGTGACACCATCACTCATTCTTAGACAACATTGACTTAGTCCAATACATGTGTTGACAATGTTTCTTTTTCCTGAATGCATAATAAAATATATTAAGGCGACGGTTTACCTCTCAAAAAATGCACTCTGCAGGGTGCTCCAGAATTCGGCTTTACTTCGTTTTGTTTAAAACTGGACTTATGAAAATTTTACCATATAAAGACAAAGCATGTATAAAGGTACCGACGAAAAGGAATTTCTAAAATAGCATCTAATTAGCGAGAAAAAAATACTTAAAAAGTACTAAACTTGACTAACTTCAGATCATTACACAAAAAATTACAAACTGAAATTTAAAAAAATATCTTCGTCGGTACCTGTAACCATTCTTCATAAACTTCTTACCAAGTTTCGTAAAGATATATGAAAAACTACATAAAATATTTGGAATTTACGAAGACGTTGCAACGAAAATTTGTGAGTAAAATGTAGCGAAAATCTAGAGGGCCCTCACATGGACTAGGTGAGTAAAGACGTGAGGGGACAAACACTTTTTGGCCCCTCCAAAGCTCCAAGCATTATTCTTTACAAGATCGGCTGTAAACATAAATAGCAAAGTTGCATAGAGGGTTTATTTTATATTGTTTATAACCGTATTAATTTTCAAATTGTTGTCCACTCGTATCGTCTATTTGCTTGATTTTGTTTAAGCAGGTTTAGTTTAATTGTGGTTTAAAATGGGTAGACTGCCATTAAGTAAAAAAATACTTTCAAAGAAAAATAAGGCCAAAGTTGCATTAGAATGCAGGAATAGGAGAATTAGGTAATTTTTAATTTAGGATTGTATAAATGCTCCTAATCGAGTATATACTTTTATATTAAACACATTTAAGGCGACGAGTTTATCTATCAAAAAATGGACTCGCAGGGTGCTCTAGTATTCCATTTTATTCTCTTTTGTTTAAAGCTAGATTTATGGATTTGTTAACATATAAACTCAAAGCATGTATAAAGGTATCTATTATGTTAATAACATTTCTCTGTTAATAACAATGTCAAAATTAAAGGTATTTTAAGCAAATATTTCTCTTGCATCATTTCTGTCGTTCTTCTTGTTCCACTATTAGAAAAATGGTTCGAATTATTGTAGTAACTATTAGAAATTCAAAATTCAAGAAATACACCCTGCAGAGTGCATTTTTTGAGAGGTAAACTGTCGCCTTAATAGCATTTTCTGAGGCATTTTCTATTATTTTTTTTTATCTATTTTTAGAAGTAATTCAGTTCACCAAGAATCTTCAACTATAGACCTACAACTTCAAACGTTTCCCCAAATTATAGTTTGAATGCTAATTTTAGCAGCAGTGATACTCGTACGTCTGATAATGACTATAGTTACAACAGTGATAGTGATAACAGTGTAAATAGGTAAGACCGTGAAGTGTATGAAGCGAGGTATGAAGCTTAAATAACACTAAATATTAAACATTTTTTATGTAGTGAAGAAAGCCTGCCTTATTTAGTAGAACACGTCATATCATCAACAGATGACAAAAATATATCACATAAAGTAACTGGTTGTAGAGTTTTCAATGTGCTAGACTTAATAAAACAATTGCAACGTTTTGGTACACATGGATCAAAATTTGCTTGCAACTCTTCGAACATGGAATTTGAAAAAGAAACACGCAGGGGTCTTTATGTCGAATTACATTTTAAATGCAACATGTGTGGAGAGAAAGAAGTTGTGAAATCTGATGAAGTCGAAGACCCAATAAATGTTAATTCTGTAGCAGTAAGGATCGGTTCAAAAAAATGCAATATTTTTTTTCAACGTTCTTCTAGGTGTTTCGCAATTTATGTACCGGACAAAGCTATTCGCAAATGGAAGAGCGTTGTTCTCTTTTAAACATGCCAACAATGTCTAGTAAGACCTATTACAAAATTCAAAGCACAGTGCATGAGTCTATAAGATCTGTAGCTCAAAACCAAATGGAGGATGCCATTGCAGAAGAAAAACGGATAGCGATTGAAGACAACGATTTTGAAATACTTCTGTAGACCAATTGGGCGTGTACCCTTTTTCAAACACTTCCTTATATTTACTAATACGTACTCGTTCACCCAATCCAAATTTTGGCTTAGTAGGATCCACCATTTTTATGCGATTGAAAGATTTTCTGAGAACTTCTTTTTCATTATTGCTGTTTACATCTACAGGTTTCATCCCGATAGTTCGATGTATTGAATTATTATAGTCTTCTAATAATGATGATATGATGTTTACCCATTTATATGATCCTTGTAAGCTGAATCTTTTCCACATTTTCTCTTTCAGGGTGCGGTTAAATCTTTCACAAATACTCGCCTTCAAATTACTATATGTTGAATAATGATTTACATGGTATGCCGCTAAGAGAGCTTTAAATTTGGAGTTATAGAATTCTTTACCATGATCAGTTTGCAAGTTTTGAGGACTTCGTCCGCTAGATAATATTTTTGTCATAGCTTGAACTACATCCTCAGCTGATTTTCGTTTTAAAGGAACAGCCCATGCATATTTTGAAAAATTATCAATAACCGTTAGCATGTAATTGTAACCTTTGTTTACTTTTGCATATGAAATCATCTCAACCAAATCTGCTTGCCATGATTCATCCAAACCTTTGATAATTACGTGCCTTCTACGATAATTTCTTCTGGCAGGAGCATGCAATTCTTTTACTAATTGTTCTTTTGCTTCACTCATCTTCACATATCATTTAATAATGTGATAACATCAAAATAATTTATTTATATAAAGATTTTTTATATTTAATTATATATTCTTAAGTTGAGATTTTAATAAAGTTATCTGAGCTTCTAAATAAATAATATGTTTACTGGTTTGCTCGATAAGATTTTGATATTCTTTAAAATTGTTTTCTGCTAGTGTTGCTGTTGTTTCACTTTTATTACTGATAACTGATAGCATATTCTTTATAACCATTACATCATTTATTAGTTGAGTCATATTGTTATAGACTTTTTGTATATTTTTATTAATATTTTGGGCTGTATTGTCTACATAATATTTATTAGTAGCATCATTTGCAGCTTCTGGATTTGCTACATTCCGTAAGAGTTTATTATTAATGTTAAAATGTTCATCATTTGTTAAAAGAAATCCAACTCCAGGAGGACCGTGTGGTAGAATGCTGCCGCGTAAGCTTTTATCAGTTTTATCATTTGTCCAATGATTACCAAACTTATCAACACTCATGTTAAACAATCTTGACTTTAAATGCAACTAAACAATTAACTTAAATTGTTATTAATATATAATACCCGCTTCTCGTAACTCTTCGACTATTGATATTATTTCATTTTGATGGTTGTTGTTTCCAGCTGCTTGCGATGCAATTAATAATCTTAGACGATCAACTAATTCATTTGGATCGTCCCAATATGCATAATCTATATTAGAAGGCAAACCTTCTATTTTCAAACTTTTAGGTAACCCAAAACCTTGCGCATTTTCTAATTTCATCGATGATCTTCTTCCTTTTGATCTGCTACTTTTATCATCTTCAAATAGTTTTGATATATATTTGCGATATTTCTCTCCTTTTGATGCGGAAATTTTACCGTTAGATTTATATTTTTGTTTATGACCGTTAGATGTTATCAATATTTCTTTGTAATTAGCATAGTCATTTTCAGTAATAATATCATCATTAGGTAACTTCTTAAACAGTAACTCTAGTAGACCCTCAGAAATCGGGCAACTAAAATCCTTTACATTGATTTTACTATCGTTGAAATATATTGGGCTGTCACCAATCATTTGTGTATTGTTTACCACTCTTACACCAAAAACATGATCAAGATTTGGTGTTTCACTTTTTATCGTTGAAAGTTTTTCATATTTACTGATAATGTTTTTGTTATCATTATCCTCTTTAATGTTATTAACTTGTAATTGTCTCAATAAGTTGGTGCTTTTCGCCACTTCAACTAATTTGTTTAACGGATTGGTAACTGAACTTAATTTATGGTTCAACTCGTCATCCGACACCATTTTGCCCAATTTTAATAATCGATGTTTTCTTCGAATGGCATTACTAGTTGATACAATCTTCCGCAAAATATTTTTTTTCTCATTGCTTTCTACTACCGACATGTTATGACAAGTTTGATATAAAGTTGTATTTTAACTTCAAATGTGTTGAGATGAAGGTCAAGTTGAAAAAATTATGTCAAGTTTGATGTTAAGTTCCTTGTGTAAGTTATGTTTGAGGTCAAGTTTTAGGTTAAGTTCATACGTTTAAGTTAAGTTCAACGTCAAGTTAAACGATTTAACTTAAGTTAGATGTTAAGTTGTATGTTAAGCTCAATCATTGAAGTCAAGTTTTGCAGAAAATTAAGATGTTAGACAATTAAACTGTTTAAGTGTCAAAGCTGTAATGATTTATATATCTTTATATTCACATATTTAAAGAACTTTTTTAAATATGGTTGTTATTTACTTATATCCACAAAACAATCAAATCCCTGACGATAGCGCCCCATATTAACATCTGCATCTTTGTCTATAACTAAGAAACCAAATTTGTCTTTCCAACAGAACCTACACAAGTTCTGAAATTCATCATATTTCATGTCGGTATTAACATGATCGTCATATACATGTCGTAGATTTAAATCATCTTGTTTAAAAATAATTATTAAATTTGTGTTATCTCTGATGAGATGTTTAGGGATACGACTATATGTTTGACATAAATAAAAACTATCAACATCTTTGTGACGCCCCATACTAAAATACTCTCTTATATGGTTTTGTTTTTCACAAGCAACATCGTCAAATATGAATATAGAATTTCTTTTAGCTTCGTTTGGATGCATAATACATTCATTTTCCGAAACTGTAAAATATCCAATATTTTCAATCGGTTCTAATATTTTTCGCAGCAATTCATACTTAGGTTGATATAAAGATTTTGAATAAATATAAACATTTTCAAAACGAAGACCGTTTATATGCATAAGCAGGGATAATAAAACATTCGTTTTTCCACAATTTGAAGGTCCGCAAATAATACATCTTATGGTATTTGGTAATAATTCCCCATGTCTTTTTTGTATAGACATTTTATTGTCTGCTAACAAATCGTAATTTGTAATTTTTAGCGTATCTTGTTGTTTATTGAATCGCATCTTGATTGTAACTGGTTATATACATCATTACGCAATACAAATATAATCAATTGATTAGTGAATGTTAATGGGTAAAGATGGATCGTAAGAATAAGAAAAAAACTACTAAACGAAAGACAGTCAAAGGAAAAGGAATACTTAATTGGGCAATTAATAATCTTCCTTTTGAGATGCATGTACCAGGATATCAGTACTGTGGCCCCGGCACCAAATTGACAAAGCGTTTACAAAATGGGGATCCTGGTATAAATCCTCATGATGCTTCGTGTAAGGAGCATGATATTGCATATTCACAAAATAAAGATAACCTTGCTAATCGACATAAAGCTGATAAAATATTAGTGGAAGCAAGTTTTTGCAAAAGACGCTAATATGGGTGAGAAAGTAATTGCATGGTCTGTGGCAAATGCAATGAAAGCAAAATCTAAACTCGGTATGGGGCAGAGTTTTTCTGAAAATACAAATAAAAAATTAAATACAACCTTCAAAAAGAAACAGAAACTTTTGTCTTTAAAGAAACTTATAAGCATGTCGAAAAAAGCGGTTAAAGATGCAAAACCAACCGATTCAAAAACTGCAATTAAATGTGCGTTGAATACTGTTAATGCTTTAGTAAAAAGAGCTGGTGGTAAGCACAATATAAAAAAGTCAAGAATTATATCTATTCCTAAAACTGGAGGATTTTTACCAATGCTTGTTCCTATTTTTGCGGGGTTAAGCGCGATTGGAGCACTAGCTGGGGGGGCTGCTGGTATTGCTAAAGCTGTTAACGATGCTAGCGCAGCAAAAAAGTTACTCGAAGAAAACCAACGCCATAATAAAGCTATGGAAGCAGTAAAAGTTGGTGGTCAGGGTTTATATATGCAGCCTTATAAGAAAGGCTATGGATTATATACATCACCTCCTAAAAACATCTTTAAAAATTCAAAAAACTAATTAATAAGCTACCCGATAGAGCGTTAACCGATAGTGAGCTTTACTGCTATGCAAAACAGCTTAAAATTAAACATTTTCGTGGGGTGTTTATGAGAAACGATCTGCCAAAGAAAGTTAATAATAACGAATGTGGGATTGTGAATTTAGATGATAAGAACGGTCCTGGTACCCATTGGGTATGCTACAGAAAGCTAGGAAGTAACGTTATGTATTTTGATAGCTTTGGAAATCTTCGACCACCAGCGGAAGTTGTTAAATATCTAGGAGGTAGCGTTAATTATAACTATGAAACATTTCAGAACTACAACACATTTGTGTGTGGTCACTTATGTTTAAAATTTCTATGTGATCAATTATATCAATGATAAATAAATAACAGTTGTTTGAAAATTATTCATTTGATATCCATCCACCCAACCATGTCGTTTACCCTTTCACTCTCTGGTAATGGATCAGTGTTGTCTACGAATTATTTTCCTCCAATACAGCTATCCGAAAGTGAAAATTACGAGATAGGTTTGGTTAATTTTCAAACTTTTAATTCTATTCCGAACATAGATGTGGATCATAACAAAATGTATATCGATGATTTTATTGTTACTTTACCTGTGGGTTCGTATGCGTTAATAGATATTGCCGAATATATAAAGAATGAAGTAGAGAGCAAAGGAATCGTTTTTGAGATGAAAGCTAATAATAATACATTAAAGTGTTTGTTAAAATGCAATCGAACTATAAACTTTACTCCTAAAGATTCAATCTATAAATTATTGGGGTTTAAAAACAATGTTTTGCAGCCAAATACTCAACATGAATCTGATCTACCAGTTGATATTCTTAAAATTAATGCAATACGTGTAGAATGCAATATTGTCAACGGTGCATATTTAAACGATCACCAAGCACATACGTTATATGAATTTTTTCCAATTGTTCCACCTGGCTATAAAATAGTTCAAGAACCTGTAAACTTTATCTATTTACCAATAAACACACGTTCAATAGATAACATAACTCTTCAAATACTTGATCAAGATAATAATTTGGTCAATTTTAGAGGTGAAGTCATTACGGTAAGGTTGCACGTAAGAAAATTTTGAAAATGGGAATTGTTTACAACGGAAATGATGATGTTAGCTCTCTAAAAAGAATTGTCAAAACATATTTTAAAAAAGAACAATGCAAGAAGATGGTCACTCGTGCACCACAAATCAAAGCAGTCACACCGGCAAACAGAGCAACATTGGAGAGTCTAAATCTTATAGTTGCACCCACCAAATCGAAGATACCGCCAGCTGTAAAATAAAATTGAATTGTGCTAAAGTGATTACCAAACATTTACGGTTGTTTTTTGTAAAGTCTTTTCGAGTTACTTTAGCACTATCAGTACGTATTAAAAAAACATTTAATGATGGCTAATATGCTAAATATTCGTGCAAATGTAGAGTTCGATGATTCGATTTCAAATAATGAAATTCATGTACATCAACCATATGCATCGTCTACATTCAACAACAATGATGAAATTCGTATAACAATTCAAAACCAAGATTTATATGTCACACCTAACAAAAGCTGTTTGCATATTTTCGGTCGATTGTTAAAACAAGATGGAACTGCTGTAGCACACACAAAAATTATCAACAATGGATTATGTCATTTATTTGATGAAATTCGTTACGAATTGAATGGTGTAGAAATAGATAGATGTAAAAATGTTGGTATTACATCGACAATTAAAGGATATTTTTCTGTTAATGTAAACAAAAGTCAAATGTTAGAAAATGCTGGATGGAAACATATGATACTAACATAACCGATGCTGAAGGATACTTTGATGTAGTTATACCGCTTAATATGTTGTTGGGTTTTGCTGAAGATTATCTAAAAGTTATTGTTAATGTTAAGCATGAACTTATCCTTGTTAGGTCAAGAACTGATTTAAATGCGATTATCCAAACAGAAGTTGAACCATTTAAGTTCATTTTAAATAAAATTGAGTGGAGAGTTCCATATATTACACTTGCCGACAAACATAAGGTTGAAATGTTACATTTTATTGAAAAAGATCCGACAATTTCCATGAGTTTTAGAACATGGGAGTTATATGAATATCCTATGCTTCAAACAACAGAAAAACAAATTTGGACAATAAAAACTACTACTCAGTTAGAAAAACCTCGGTTTGTTATTCTAGGTTTTCAAACTGGTCGTAAAAGTAATGCTGCAATGGATATCAGCAAGTTTGATCATTGTCTCCTGAATGATGTTAAGTTGTATTTAAATTCCCAATCATATCCATATGGAAATTTGAATTTAGACTTAGATCATAACCAATATGCTTTACTCTATGAAATGTATGTAGAATTTCAGAGTGCTTATTATTTACATGAAAGCGAGCCGTTGTTAAGCAAATCTGATTTTATAAATATTGCTCCACTTATTCTAATAGATTGTTCTCAACAAAACGAATCTCTTAAGTCGGCTCCTGTTGATATCCGTTTAGAATTTGAATCAAAGGAAAGGTTTCCTCCAAATACGACGGCCTACTGTTTGATTTTACATGATCGAATCGTTGAGTATAAACCAATTAGCGGTAGAGTGCAGAAGTTAGTATAACCCTTTCTGTCAAATGATGGAGTTCATTGCAGATTTTCAAGGTTTTATGAAGAAAAATGAATTTATTGTTAAAGAAGTAGCGCTAATACCAATCGACGATCCTGAAAACATAAAATTATTTGTGGTTAGTGCTCCAAATGACTGGGGATATTTATATTCTGACACTCCATCAAAGAATTGGCTTCTAAATTATCACCATGGTATACATTGGAAAACTGTTGGAGTTCCATACAAACATTTACACAACATGCTTTATGATGCTTTACATGGGGCTACGGTAATTTATGTAAAAGGGTTAGATAAACAAAAATGGTTAGAAAAGTGCGGTTTTAATAATGTTGAGAACTTAGAAAATATGGGGTGTCCAGCTTTGAAGTTGCTACAAAAAGAAAAAATAGAACTCCAAAAATGCTCTTCTGCACATGTGATTTCAAATACTAATCATTGTGCTTTTAAAAACACCCAACTTTTACAAAAATGGTTTATATCAAATCGAAAACCCACAATTGGTCAAGCAATATTGTCTTTTTACCAAAAGAAACAACTTGCGTTGATGTCACTTCAAGAAATTGAATGTTTACCAATAGAATTTTTGACCACTTTTGCTGCTGATTGTATAGAATGTGTTTGGGAAAAATTATCAAGCAATTTGAAGCTTAATCCAAATATTTATGGTTGTAGACGATGTTTTGAACACTATAACACAAACAATCGAGATCAAATTGATGGTCAGTAGTGTAAGATGTGAGTTCTGGAACACAAAGGGATGCCGCCGTTCAATGTAAACAAATGAGTAGCGTTATCATGTATATTTCTGAGAATTTTGTGTGATAAATGTCGGCATCGATTGTAATAATTGTAATCATATGTGATAACACATGTATAAATGTGTGATAAGTAACTGACCATTTTAAGCCATGGGGATTCTGAAACAATGACGTCATTGTATAAAAAAATTGTAGCCAGAACGTATATACGGATACTGGAACAAAATGCTGACACAGCGTTAAAGACCCTGGGGATACTAGAACAGCGCAGTGCATGACAAAATCTGTGTTTAGCAGCGCAATTTTATTTTCTACATGTACGCTTATGAGGGGTACTGAAACACTACATATTTTGCTGTGCCCATTAAGAATTTTTAATAATAAACCAAGACTTTACATTTGTAGGTTTCTAATGTTTAAAAACAGAAAAAAAAAAATTTTTTTAATTTTATATTTAAAAGTGTTAAATAAATAAAACTCAGTTATCTCAGTTAATCAACTTTATTCATCACATTCATCATCATCATCAAAGTACGTAGGCTATAAACTTTTTTTTTTCTTATTTTTCTTATGCGACCAAGTGTTTTGCAGATGGAAAATTCGTACCAATCATACATACAGTCTGTGTTAGAAAAAGTAAATCGTCCACAGCAACAACAAATTAGAAAACGAAATGTTCGGGGTGAATTTATAAATCCAGTGTTAAACCAGAATAATAATCGGTCTATAGTGGAAATTAACGAACCACAAATTAAATACAAAAAAATAAGTGATAATAACAAATACTCTAGTTATATAAATACAGTGTTAAATAAAGTTGTAAATAAAAATGTGCATCAAACAAATGTTTCCGATAAGGAATTGGAATTAATTCAAACAGAATCAGCTTTCCGACGACGAATGCTAACAAGTACAATATTAAACACTAATAAAGTATTAGACCCAAAGCGTTTTTTGCAAACAACAGTTAATTTAATTCAAACAAAATTAAATGAACTTAGAAATATAGCACCGATTAAAGCACAATTATGTTTAGTTTGTGAAATGATTCTTCCAAAAACCGAAGAGGTAAAGACAATTTATTTTAATTCAAAATATGAAGTGATTTATCAGAACAATGAACTGAAGAAATGGTACGATGAAGCCAATGAAACAATTTTAACAAAGCTGCAAGAATATCAAGAGCGAGATAGTGGTTGGGCCCTACACAACATTATACAGGTTAATTTAAATGTTAATAAATATGTTCCTTTTACTGTGGGCAGTAATTTTTATACTTTGCCTAAATATGTTCAGGCTAAAAAAGCAGTAATAAATGTACAATCCAACGATGAATGTTGCTTTGCCTGGGCTATAGTTTCAGCCCTTCGACCAGCTAAACATAACCCACACAGAGTTTTGTCTTATCCACACTTTAGAGACATTCTTAATTTAGATAAAATTTCATTTCCCATGGATTTGACTCAAATTCCAAAATTTGAAGAACAAAATAATATGTCTATTAATGTATACGCGTTGAAAAATTACAGCGATTGGCTTATCTTAACTGATTGTGGTGATGATGATGTATGTGAAATTGAATCAATAAATAGAAAAGAAAATACAAATGTTAAATATGAGATATTGCCTGTATATATATCAAATAATCATAAAAATGTACATATTAATTTATTAATGGCAGAGATTCCCGAAAAAAATATAGTAGAAGAACATACACCAAAATATCATTTCTGTTGGATTAAGAATTTATCTAGATTAGTGAGTAGTCAAATGACAAGTCAGCATCGCGGCTCTCGCTGGTTATGTGATAAATGTTTATGTTATTTTTATCAGGAATCTAAATTTAAGCAACATAAAATTGATTGTTCAAAGGCGGCTCCCGCAAAATGTGTCATGCCAACTGAATCTACTAAGTGGCTTTATTTCAAAAATCATAAAAATAAGGAAATGCTTCCTTTTATAATTTATGCAGATTTAGAATGTCTTATTTTACCTATTGATACATGCGAACCTACTAACTCTCAAAGTTATACAAATGCATACCAAAAACACGTACCATGTAGCATTTCTTATTATTTAAAATGTAATTTTGATGACGGATATTCAGAATTAGAATTATTCAGAGGTGAAAATTGTATTGAATGGTTTGTAGATAAACTAAATACAATTACAGAGAAAGTAGCAACCATTTATGCAGATAAAAAAGAAATGCTAACACTATCACAAGTGGAATTGGATGAGTTTGAACATGCCAATATTTGTCATATTTGTGAAGGACCATTTATACCACCTTCAGATTATGCATTAGAAGGAGAGGAAGAAGATTTATTAACCAAAGTTAAAGATCATTGTCATTTGACTGGTAAATTTAGAGGAGCTTCTCATGTTAGTTGTAACCTTAATTATAAACTTCCATCAGATATAGTTGTAGTTTTTCATAATCTTCAAGGTTATGATGCACATTTTATTATTCGAGAATTGCATGAAAAAAAAAATCAAAGATCGTAATGGTGAAGTGCATATTAAAAATCCAGGGATAATTAAAGCAATTCCTATAAATAAAGAGAAATACAAGTGTTTTACTAAATATAATTGTTCTAATACAATGAAACTAAGATTCATAGATTCTTTTAATTTTATGGCTTCATCTTTAGATAAATTGTCGTCATACCTAAAAGAATATAATATTACCAAAGAATATTTTAAAAATGTGGCAGACTCAAAATTAGCTCTCTTACTTAGAAAAGGCGTACTTCCATATACCTACTTAGACAGCTTTAAGCGTTTTGAAGAAAAATCATTACCTGATAGAAAATATTTTTTTAATAACTTAACTCAGACTGATATTAAAGATGATGAATATGCTCATGCTCAAAAAGTGTATTCAGAATTTGATTGTAAAAACTTAGGAGAGTACACAGACATATATTTAAAAACTGACGTTCTTTTGCTAGCGGATGTATTTGAAGAATTTCGTCTTTTATGTAAAAAAACCTATGATCTAGATCCCGCTAATTATATTACCGCTCCCGCACTATCTTGGGACAGTTTATTAAAATCAACAAAAATTAAACTTGAATTGATGACAGACATTGATATGTTATTGTTTATAGAGAGAGGTATTCGTGGTGGTATTAGTCAATGTTGTAATCGATATGCTGTTGCTAATAATCGATACATGCCAACTTTTGACGAATCTCAACCAGAATCATACCTCATTTATTTAGATGCAGTGAATTTATATGGATGGGCAATGTGTCAATGCCTTCCTACCGGAAATTTTAAATGGCTTAATGAAAACAAATGTAAACACTTCAATGTATTGCAAATTCAAGATGATTATAAAAAAGGGTATATATTGGAAGTTGATTTAAACTACCCTGAAAATTTACATGATCTTCATAGGGATTTTCCATTTTGTCCAGAAAATAAAACTCCAATTAATGGAAAACACCCAAAACTTTTAACAACTTTAGAATCAAAAAGCAAATATATTATTCATTATAGAAATTTGAAGCAGTGTCTTAATCATGGCTTAATTATTACCAAAATTCATCGTATATTAGAATTTGATCAATCAGCTTGGATGCGTCCATACATTCTCAAAAATACAAAATTGCGAATGGAATCAACTAACGAGTTTGAGAAAAGTTATTATAAATTGAAAAATAATAGTGTTTTTGGTAAAAGCATGCAAAATGTTAGGAAAATGCGTGATATAAAATTAGTTTCGGAATGGGAAGGTAGTTATGGGGCTGGAAAATTCATGGGTAAACCAAACTTTAAAGATAGGGTAATATTTGATGAAGATTTTGCAGCAATTGAATTAAATAGATTAAAAATAAAATTTAATAAGCCTCTATATGTAGGAATGGCTATTTTGGATATTAGCAAATGTTTAATATATAAGTTTCACTATGAATATATGAAAAATAAATATGAATCAGCAAGCTTAAAACTTTTATATACAGACACGGATTCATTAATTTATTCCATAATAACAAATAACTTTTATGAAGATATATTTCCAGACTTAAAACAATGGTTTGATACGTCTGATTATGCTGAGAACAATTGTTATAATTTCCCCAGAATTAATAAAAAAGTTTTAGGACTATTCAAAGACGAATTGAGTGGTCAAATTATGGATAAGTTTGTGGGTTTGCGATCTAAAATGTATTCATATTCGATAAATAATAAAGATATTAATAAAGCTAAAGGAATAGGTAAATCGGTTGTTCAAAAGCTGACTTTCGATGAATATAAGAATTGTTTATTTGAACAAGCTAGTTTATATAAATCACAACATAGAATATTATCAAAGCTACATGAAGTTAATACTGTTAAACAAAATAAAATCGCATTAAGTGCTTTTGATGATAAGAGATATATTCAAGAAAATAATATCGATACCTTGCCGTGGGGTCATTATTCTATACAATTATAGGCTAGTTAAAATTGTTGTATTCTAATTTTAAGTAAGTATAGATATTAAGTTGTTTTTGTATTTAATTTTGTTTTATTTTTTTTTTTTTATATAATGTACTTTTGGATAAAAAAAAAAATGTTTAATAAGATTTGTGTTGATATTTTTTTGTCGATAATGAGTGTGTGTAAATAAAAAAGTATAAACATATTTCTAGTTTTATTTTTATTAAATAAACACAGATATAAATACCGAGAAATAAATATACTAATACTAACAAGATTAAGGTACTATAAATAAAATGTATATTACAAGAATTTTATAATAATATTCAATATGTTAAACAATGTAATATTCTCTATAATATATTTAATTTTTAATACAAAATATATTCTAACATGTATATAATAAACTATAGTTACTAAAAACTAATTTTTGTTTATTGAACATCTTCCGAAATCATATATCAATCAATGACCAATCATTAATATATTTAATTTATTATATTTTGAACAAAGCGTTGCTCAAATATTCTTTGACGATCGTCTGTATTGAAAATCGATTTTATTTTATTTTCAACATGTCCAATTCGGTTTTTAAATCTGCTTCGATCCCTTGCAAACTCTTCCCAAGGTCCTTTTCTCGCTGCTTGATAAGCAAATGACCATTGCACCATTGGGTAAATTTTGTTTTGATTTAGGTCAAAGCGAACGTGGATTTTATTTGCACTATTGTCCGAATTCATTTCTTAATAAGTTTATTATTTGAATGAACATTCTGGGCAGTTACGTATCA
>CAUVYR010000255.1:45446-89240 GCA_963556235.1 Cryptophagus acutangulus | reverse complement strand
GTTTGCGACGGTTTTTTTTAAAACTTGTTATACGCAACCGCGTATATAGCACCGCAGCAAGCTATATTATTTTTTAGATGAAAATTAGGCTTGCAAAAATCGTATTTTTGGTTAATAAAAATTTAAATCGGTACGAGAATTTTAAACATTTTTTTTGGTTTGCGGCGGTATTTTTCAAAACTTGTTATGTTCAACCGCGTATATGGAACTGCAGCAAGCTATATTATTTTTTAAATAGAAATTTGGCTTGCAAAATTTGTATTTTTGGTTAATAAAATTTTAAATCAGTACGAGAATTTTAAACATTTTTTTTCGGTTTGCGACGGTTTTTTTTAAAACTTGTTATACGCAACCGCGTATATAGCACCGCAGCAAGCTATATTATTTTTTAGATGAAAATTAGGCTTGCAAAAATCGTATTTTTGGTTAATAAAAATTTAAATCGGTACGAGAATTTTAAACATTTTTTTTGGTTTGCGGCGGTATTTTCAAAACTTGTTATGTTTAACCGCGTATATGGAACTGCAGCAAGCTATATTATTTTTTAAATAGAAATTTGGCTTGCAAAATTTGTATTTTTGGTTAATAAAATTTTAAATCAGTACGAGAATTTTAAACATTTTTTTTCGGTTTGCGACGGTTTTTTTTTAAAACTTGTTATACGCAACCGCGTATATAGCACCGCAACAAGCTATATTATTTTTTAGATGAAAATTAGGCTTGCAAAAATCGTATTTTTGGTTAATAAAAATTTAAATCGGTACGTGAATTTTAAACATTTTTTTTGGTTTGCGGCGGTATTTTTCAAAACTTATTATGTTCAACCGCGTATATGGAACTGCAGCAAGCTATATTATTTTTTAAATAGAAATTTGGCTTGCAAAATTTGTATTTTTGGTTAATAAAATTTTAAATCAGTACGAGAATTTTAAACATTTTTTTTCGGTTTGCGACGGTTTTTTTTAAAACTTGTTATACGCAACCGCGTATATAGCACCGCAGCAAGCTATATTATTTTTTAGATGAAAATTAGGCTTGCAAAAATCGAATTTTTGGTTAATAAAAATTTAAATCGGTACGAGAATTTTAAACATTTTTTTTGGTTTGCGGCGGTATTTTTCAAAACTTATTACGTTCAACCGCGTATATGGAACTGCAGCAAGCTATATTATTTTTTAAATAGAAATTTGGCTTGCTAAATTTGTATTTTTGGTTAATAAAATTTTAAATCAGTACGAGAATTTTAAACATTTTTTTTTGGTTTGCGACGGGTTTTTCTAAAACTTGTTATACGCAACCGCGTATATAGCACCGCAGCAAGCTATATTATTTTTTAGATGAAAATTAGGCTTGCAGAAATCGTATTTTTGGTTAATAAAAATTTAAATCGGTACGAGAATTTTAAACATTTTTTTTGGTTTGCGGCGGTATTTTTCAAAACTTATTATGTTCAACCGCGTATATGAAACTGCAGCAAGCTATATTATTTTTTAAATAGAAATTTGGCTTGCAAAATTTGTATTTTTGGTTAATAAAATTTTAAATCAGTACGAGAATTTTAAACATTTTTTTTCGGTTTGCGACGGTTTTTTTTAAAACTTGTTATACGCAACCGCGTATATAGCACCGCAGCAAGCTATATTATTTTTTAGATGAAAATTAGGCTTGCAAAAATCGTATTTTTGCGTTAATAAAAATTTAAATCGGCACGAGAATTTTAAACATTTTTTTTGGTTTGCGGCGGTATTTTTCAAAACTTGTTATGTTTAACCGCGTATATGGAACTGCAGCAAGCTGTATTATTTTTTAAATAGAAATTTGGCTTGCTAAATTTGTATTTTTGGTTAATAAAATTTTAAATCAGTACGAGAATTTTAAACATTTTTTTTCGGTTTGCGACGGTTTGTTTTTAAAACTTGTTATACGCAACCGCGTATATAGCATCGCAGCAAGCTATATTATTTTTTAGATGAAAATTAGGCTTGCAAAAATCGTATTTTTGCGTTAATAAAAATTTAAATCGGCACGAGAATTTTAAACATTTTTTTTGGTTTGCGGCGGTATTTTTCAAAACTTGTTATGTTTAACCGCGTATATGGAACTGCAGCAAGCTGTATTATTTTTTAAATAGAAATTTGGCTTGCTAAATTTGTATTTTTGGTTAATAAAATTTTAAATCAGTACGAGAATTTTAAACATTATTTTTCGGTTTGCGACGGTTTGTTATTAAAACTTGTTATACGCAACCGCGTATATAGCATCGCAGCAAGCTATATTATTTTTTAGATGAAAATTAGGCTTGCAAAAATCGTATTTTTGGTTAATAAAAATTTAAATCGATACGAGAATTTTAAACATTTTTTTTGGTTTGCGGCGGTATTTTTCAAAACTTATTATGTTCAACCGCGTATATGGAACTGCAGCAAGCTATATTATTTTTTAAATAGAAATTTGGCTTGCAAAATTTGTATTTTTGGTTAATAAAATTTTAAATCAGTACGAGAATTTTAAACATTTTTTTTCGGTTTGCGACGGTTTTTTTAAAACTTGTTATACGCAACCGCGTATATAGCACCGCAGCAAGCTATATTATTTTTTAGATAAAAATTAGGCTTGCAAAAATCGTATTTTTGGTTAATAAAAATTTAAATCGGTACGAGAATTTTAAACATTTTTTTTGGTTTGCGGCGGTATTTTTCAAAACTTATTATGTTCAACCGCGTATATGGAACTGCAGCAAGCTATATTATTTTTTAAATAGAAATTTGGCTTGCAAAATTTGTATTTTTGGTTAATAAAATTTTAAATCAGTACGAGAATTTTAAACATTTTTTTTCGGTTTGCGATGGCTTTTTTAAAAACTTGTTATACGCAACCGCGTATATAGCACCGCAGCAAGCTATATTATTTTTTAGATGAAAATTAGGCTTGCAAAAATCGAATTATTGGTTAATAAAAATTTAAATCGGTACGAGAATTTTAAACATTTTTTTTGGTTTGCGGCGGTATTTTTGAAAACTTATTATGTTCAACCGCGTATATGGAACTGCACCAAGCTATATTATTTTTTAAATAAAAATTTGGCTTGCAAAATTTGTATTTTTGGTTAATAAAATTTTAAATCAGTACGAGAATTTTAAGCATTTTTTTTCGGTTTGCGACGGTTTTTTTTTAACGCTTGTTATACGCAACCGCGTATATAGCACCGCAGCAAGCTATATTATTTTTTAGATAAAAATTAGGCTTGCAAAAATCGTATTTTTGGTTAATAAAAATTTAAATCGGTACGAGAATTTTAAACATTTTTTTTGGTTTGCAGCGGTATTTTTCAAAACTTGTTATGTTCAACCGCGTATATGGAACTGCAGCAAGCTATATTATTTTTTAAATAGAAATTTGGCTTGCAAAATTTGTATTTTTGGTTAATAAAATTTTAAATCAGTACGAGAATTTTAAACATTTTTTTTCGGTTTGCGACGGTTTTTTTTTAAACTTGTTATACGCAACCGCGTATATAGCACCGCAGCAAGCTATATTATTTTTTAGATAAAAATTAGGCTTGCAAAAATCGTATTTTTGGTTAATAAAAATTTAAATCGGTACGAGAATTTTAAATATTTTTTTTGGTTTGCGGCGGTATTTTTCAAAACTTGTTATGTTTAACCGCGTATATGGAACTGCAGCAAGCTATATTATTTTTTAAATAGAAATTTGGCTTGCTAAATTTGTATTTTTGGTTAATAAAATTTTAAATCAGTACGAGAATTTTAAACATTTTTTTTCGGTTTGCGACGGTTTTTTTTAAAACTTGTTATACGCAACCGCGTATATAGCACCGCAGCAAGCTATATTATTTTTTAGATGAAAATTAGGATTGCAAAAATCGTATTTTTGGTTAATAAAAATTTAAATCGGTATGAGAATTTTAAACATTTTTTTTGGTTTGCGGCGGTATTTTTCAAAACTTGTTATGTTTAACCGCGTATATGGAACTGCAGCAAGCTATATTATTTTTTAAATAGAAATTTGGCTTGCAAAATTTGTATTTTTGGTTAATAAAATTTTAAATCAGTACGAGAATTTTAAACATTTTTTTTCGGTTTGCGACGGTTTTTTTAACACTTGTTATACGCAACCGCGTATATAGCACCGCAGCAAGCTATATTATTTTTTAGATGAAAATTAGGATTGCAAAAATCGTATTTTTGGTTAATAAAAATTTAAATCGGTACGAGAATTTTAAACATTTTTTTTGGTTTGCGGCGGTATTTTTCAAAACTTGTTATGTTCAACCGCGTATATGGAACTGCAGCAAGCTATATTATTTTTTAAATAGAAATTTGGCTTGCTAAATTTGTATTTTTGGTTAATAAAATTTTAAATCAGTACGAGAATTTTAAACATTTTTTTTCGGTATGCGACGGTTTATTTTTAAAACTTGTTATACACAACCGCGTATATAGCACCGCAGCAAGCGATATTATTTTTTAGATAAAAATTAGGCTTGCAAAAATCGTATTTTTGGTTAATAAAAATTTAAATCGATACGAGAATTTTAAACATTTTTTTTGGTTTGCGGCGGTATTTTTCAAAACTTATTATGTTCAACCGCGTATATGGAACTGCAGCAAGCTATATTATTTTTTAAATAGAAATTTGGCTTGCAAAATTTGTATTTTTGGTTAATAAAATTTTAAATCAGTGCGAGAATTTTAAACATTTTTTTTCGGTTTGCGACGGTTTTTTTTAAAACTTGTTATACGCAACCGCGTATATAGCACCGCAGCAAGCTATATTATTTTTTAGATGAAAATTAGGCTTGCAAAAATCGTATTTTTGGTTAATAAAAATTTAAATCGGTACGAGAATTTTAAACATTTTTTTTGGTTTGCGGCGGTATTTTTCAAAACTTGTTATGTTTAACCGCGTATATGGAACTGCAGCAAGCTATATTATTTTTTAAATAGAATTTGGCTTGCTAAATTTGTATTTTTGGTTAATAAAATTTTAAATCAGTACGAGAATTTTAAACATTTTTTTTCGGTTTGCGACGGTTTTTTTTTAAAACTTGTTATACGCAACCGCGTATATAGCACCGCAACAAGCTACATTATTTTTTAGATGAAAATTAGGCTTGCAAAAATCGTATTTTTGGTTAATAAAAATTTAAATCGATACGAGAATTTTAAACATTTTTTTTGGTTTGCGGCGGTATTTTTCAAAACTTATTATGTTCAACCGCGTATATGGAACTGCAGCAAGCTATATTATTTTTTAAATAGAAATTTGGCTTGCAAAATTTGTATTTTTGGTTAATAAAATTTTAAATCAGTACGAGAATTTTAAACATTTTTTTTCGGTTTGCGATTCTTTTTTTAAAACTTGTTATACGCAACCGCGTATATAGCACCGCAGCAAGCTATATTAATTTTTAGATGAAAATTAGGCTTGCAAAAATCGTATTTTTGGTTAATAAAAATTTAAATCGGTACGAGAATTTTAAACATTTTTTTTGGTTTGCGGCGGTATTTTTCAAAACTTCTTATGTTTAACCGCGTATATGGAACTGCAGCAAGCTATATTATTTTTTAAATAGAAATTTGGCTTGCAAAATTTGTATTTTTGGTTAATAAAATTTTAAATCAGTACGAGAATTTTAAACATTTTTTTTCGGTTTGCGACGGTTTTTTTTTAAAACTTGTTATACGCAACCGCGTATATAGCACCGCAACAAGCTACATTATTTTTTAGATGAAAATTAGGCTTGCAAAAATCGTATTTTTGGTTAATAAAAATTTAAATCGATACGAGAATTTTAAACATTTTTTTTGGTTTGCGGCGGTATTTTTCAAAACTTATTATGTTCAACCGCGTATATGGAACTGCAGCAAGCTATATTATTTTTTAAATAGAAATTTGGCTTGCAAAATTTGTATTTTTGGTTAATAAAATTTTAAATCAGTACGAGAATTTTAAACATTTTTTTTCGGTTTGCGATTCTTTTTTTAAAACTTGTTATACGCAACCGCGTATATAGCACCGCAGCAAGCTATATTAATTTTTAGATGAAAATTAGGCTTGCAAAAATTGTATTTTTGGTTAATAAAAATTTTAATCGGTACGAGAATTTTAAACATTTTTTTTGGTTTGCGGCGGTATTTTTTAAAACTTATTATGTTCAACCGCGTATATGGAACTGCAGCAAGCTATATTATTTTTTAAATAGAAATTTGGCTTGCAAAATTTGTATTTTTGGTTAATAAAATTTTAAATCAGTACGAGAATTTTAAAAAAAAATTTCGGTTTGCGACGGTTTTTTTTAAAACTTGTTATACGCAACCGCGTATATAGCACCGCAGCAAGCTATATTATTTTTTAGATGAAAATTAGGCTTGCAAAAATCGTATTTTTGGTTAATAAAAATTTAAATCGGTACGAGAATTTTAAACATTTTTTTTGGTTTGCGGCGGTATTTTTCAAAACTTCCTATGTTTAACCGCGTATATGGAACTGCAGCAAGCTATATTATTTTTTAAATAGAAATTTGGCTTGCAAAATTTGTATTTTTGGTTAATAAAATTTTAAATCAGTACGAGAATTTTAAACATTTTTTTTCGGTTTGCGACGGTTTTTTTTTAAAACTTGTTATACGCAACCGCGTATATAGCACCGCAACAAGCTACATTATTTTTTAGATGAAAATTAGGCTTGCAAAAATCGTATTTTTGGTTAATAAAAATTTAAATCGGTACGAGAATTTTAAACATTTTTTTTGGTTTGCGGCGGTATTTTTCAAAACTTATTATGTTCAACCGCGTATATGGAACTGCAGCAAGCTATATTATTTTTTAAATAGAAATTTGGCTTGCAAAATTTGTATTTTTGGTTAATAAAATTTTAAATCAGTACGAGAATTTTAAACATTTTTTTTCGGTTTGCGACGGTTTTTTTTAAAACTTGTTATACGCAACCGCGTATATAGCACCGCAGCAAGCTATATTATTTTTTAGATGAAAATTAGGCTTGCAAAAATCGAATTTTTGGTTAATAAAAATTTAAATCGGTACGAGAATTTTAAACATTTTTTTTGGTTTGCGGCGGTATTTTTCAAAAGTTATTACGTTCAACCGCGTATATGGAACTGCAGCAAGCTATATTATTTTTTAAATAGAAATTTGGCTTGCTAAATTTGTATTTTTGGTTAATAAAATTTTAAATCAGTACGAGAATTTTATACATTTTTTTTTGGTTTGCGACGGGTTTTTCTAAAACTTGTTATACGCAACCGCGTATATAGCACCGCAGCAAGCTATATTATTTTTTAGATGAAAATTAGGCTTTCAGAAATCGTATTTTTGGTTAATAAAAATTTAAATCGGTACGAGAATTTTAAACATTTTTTTTGGTTTGCGGCGGTATTTTTCAAAACTTATTATGTTCAACCGCGTATATGGAACTGCAGCAAGCTATATTATTTTTTAAATAGAAATTTGGCTTGCAAAATTTGTATTTTTGGTTAATAAAATTTTAAATCAGTACGAGAATTTTAAACATTTTTTTTCGGTTTGCGACGGTTTTTTTTAAAACTTGTTATACGCAACCGCGTATATAGCACCGCAGCAAGCTATATTATTTTTTAGATGAAAATTAGGCTTGCAAAAATCGTATTTTTGCGTTAACAAAAATTTAAATCGGTACGAGAATTTTAAACATTTTTTTTGGTTTGCGGCGGTATTTTTCAAAACTTGTTATGTTTAACCGCGTATATGGAACTGCAGCAAGCTATATTATTTTTTAAATAGAAATTTGGCTTGCTAAATTTGTATATTTGGTTAATAAAATTTTAAATCAGTACGAGAATTTTAAACATTTTTTTTCGGTTTGCGACGGTTTGTTTTTCAAACTTGTTATACGCAACCGCGTATATAGCACCGCAGCAAGCTATATTATTTTTTAGATGAAAATTAGGCTTGCAAAAATCGTATTTTTGGTTAATAAAAATTTAAATCGGTACGAGAATTTTAAACATTTTTTTTGGTTTGCGGCGGTATTTTTCAAAACTTATTATGTACAACCGCGAATATGGAACTGCAGCAAGCTATATTATTTTTTAAATAGAAATTTGGCTTGCAAAATTTGTATTTTTGGTTAATAAAATTTTAAATCAGTACGAGAATTTTAAACATTTTTTTTTCGGTTTGCAACGGTTTTTTTTAAAACTTGTTATACGCAACCGTGTATATAGCACCGCAGCAAGCTATATTATTTTTTAGATGAAAATTAGGCTTGCAAAAATAGTATTTTTGGTTAATAAAAATTTAAATCGGTACGAGAATTTTAAACATTTTTTTCGGTTTGCGGCGGTATTTTTCAAAACTTGTTATGTTTAACCGCGTATATGGAACTGCAGCAAGCTATATTAATTTTTAAATAGAAATTTGGCTTGCTAAATTTGTATTTTTGGTTAATAAAATTTTAAATCAGTACGAGAATTTTAAACATTTTTTTTCGGTTTGCGACGGTTTTTTTTTAAAACTTGTTATACGCAACCGCGTATATAGCACCGCAGCAAGCTATATTATTTTTTAGATGAAAATTAGGCTTGCAAAAATCGTAATTTTGGTTAATAAAAATTTAAATCGGTATGAGAATTTTAAACATTTTTTTTGGTTTGCGGCGGTATTTTTCAAAACTTGTTATGTTTAACCGCGTATATGGAACTGCAGCAAGCTATATTATTTTTTAAATAGAAATTTGGCTTGCAAAATTTGTATTTTTGGTTAATAAAATTTTAAATCAGTACGAGAATTTTAAACATTTTTTTTCGGTTTGCGACGGTTTTTTTTAACACTTGTTATACGCAACCGCGTATATAGCACCGCAGCAAGCTATATTATTTTTTAGATGAAAATTAGGCTTGCAAAAATCGTATTTTTGGTTAATAAAAATTTAAATCGGTACGAGAATTTTAAACATTTTTTTTGGTTTGCGGCGGTATTTTTCAAAACTTGTTATGTTCAACCGCGTATATGGAACTGCAGCAAGCTATATTATTTTTTAAATAGAAATTTGGCTTGCTAAATTTGTATTTTTGGTTAATAAAATTTTAAATCAGTACGAGAATTTTAAACATTTTTTTTCGGTATGCGACGGTTTTTTTTTAAAACTTGTTATACACAACCGCGTATATAGCACCGCAGCAAGCGATATTATTTTTTAGATAAAAATTAGGCTTGCAAAAATCGTATTTTTGGTTAATAAAAATTTAAATCGATACGAGAATTTTAAACATTTTTTTTGGTTTGCGGCGGTATTTTTCAAAACTTATTATGTTCAACCGCGTATATGGAACTGCAGCAAGCTATATTATTTTTTAAATAGAAATTTGGCTTGCAAAATTTGTATTTTTGGTTAATAAAATTTTAAATCAGTACGAGAATTTTAAACATTTTTTTTCGGTTTGCGACGGTTTTTTTTAAAACTTGTTATACGCAACCGCGTATATAGCACCGCAGCAAGCTATATTATTTTTTAGATGAAAATTAGGCTTGCAAAAATCGTATTTTTGGTTAATAAAAATTTAAATCGGTACGAGAATTTTAAACATTTTTTTTGGTTTGCGGC
This sequence comes from Cryptophagus acutangulus, assembly GCA_963556235.1. Classification (NCBI taxonomy): domain Eukaryota; kingdom Metazoa; phylum Arthropoda; class Insecta; order Coleoptera; family Cryptophagidae; genus Cryptophagus; species Cryptophagus acutangulus. The sequence goes on along the minus strand of CAUVYR010000255.1, from coordinate 79,616 downwards.
GGTATTTTTCAAAACTTGTTATGTTTAACCGCGTATATGGAACTGCAGCAAGCTATATTATTTTTTAAATAGAATTTGGCTTGCTAAATTTGTATTTTTGGTTAATAAAATTTTAAATCAGTACGAGAATTTTAAACATTTTTTTTCGGTTTGCGACGGTTTTTTTTTAAAACTTGTTATACGCAACCGCGTATCTAGCACCGCAGCAAGCTATATTATTTTTTAGATGGAAATTAGGCTTGCAAAAATCGTATTTTTGGTTAATAAAAATTTAAATCGGTACGAGAATTTTAAACATTTTTTTTGGTTTGCGGCGGTATTTTTCAAAACTTGTTATGTTCAACCGCGTATATGGAACTGCAGCAAGCTATATTATTTTTTAAATAGAAATTTGGCTTGCAAAATTTGTATTTTTGGTTAATAAAATTTTAAATCAGTACGAGAATTTTAAACATTTTTTTTCGGTTTGCGACTCTTTTTTTTAAAACTTGTTATACGCAACCGCGTATATAGCACCGCAGCAAGCTATATTAATTTTTAGATGAAAATTAGGCTTGCAAAAATTGTATTTTTGGTTAATAAAAATTTAAATCGGTACGAGAATTTTAAACATTTTTTTTGGTTTGCGGCGGTATTTTTCAAAACTTGTTATGTTTAACCGCGTATATGGAACTGCAGCAAGCTATATTATTTTTTAAATAGAAATTTGGCTTGCAAAATTTGTATTTTTGGTTAATAAAATTTTAAATCAGTACGAGAATTTTAAACATTTTTTTTCGGTTTGCGACGGTTTTTTTTTAAACTTGTTATACGCAACCGCGTATATAGCACCGCAGCAAGCTATATTATTTTTAGATGAAAATTAGGCTTGCAAAAATCGAATTTTTGGTTAATAAAAATTTAAATCCGTACGAGAATTTTAAACATTTTTTTTGGTTTGCGGCGGTATTTTTCAAAACTTATTACGTTCAACCGCGTATATGGAACTGCAGCAAGCTATATTATTTTTTAAATAGAAATTTAGCTTGCTAAATTTGTATTTTTGGTTAATAAAATTTTAAATCAGTACGAGAATTTTAAACATTTTTTTTTGGTTTGCGACGGGTTTTTCTAAAACTTGTTATACGCAACCGCGTATATAGCACCGCAGCAAGCTATATTATTTTTTAGATGAAAATTAGGCTTGCAGAAATCGTATTTTTGGTTAATAAAAATTTAAATCGGTACGAGAATTTTAAACATTTTTTTTTGGTTTGCGGCGGTATTTTTCAAAACTTATTATGTTCAACCGCGTATATGGAACTGCAGCAAGCTATATTATTTTTTAAATAGAAATTTGGCTTGCAAAATTTGTATTTTTGGTTAATAAAATTTTAAATCGGTACGAGAATTTTAAACATTTTTTTTGGTTTGCGGCGGTATTTTTCAAAACTTGTTATGTTCAACCGCGTATATGGAACTGCAGCAAGCTATATTATTTTTTAAATAGAAATTTGGCTTGCTAAATTTGTATTTTTGGTTAATAAAATTTTAAATTAGTACGAGAATTTTAAACATTTTTTTTCGGTATGCGACGGTTTTTTTTTAAAACTTGTTATACACAACCGCGTATATAGCACCGCAGCAAGCGATATTATTTTTTAGATAAAAATTAGGCTTGCAAAAATCGTATTTTTGGTTAATAAAAATTTAAATCGATACGAGAATTTTAAACATTTTTTTTGGTTTGCGGCGGTATTTTTCAAAACTTATTATGTTCAACCGCGTATATGGAACTGCAGCAAGCTATATTATTTTTTAAATAGAAATTTGGCTTGCAAAATTTGTATTTTTGGTTAATAAAATTTTAAATCAGTACGAGAATTTTAAACATTTTTTTTCGGTTTGCGACGGTTTTTTTTAAAACTTGTTATACGCAACAGCGTATATAGCACCGCAGCAAGCTATATTATTTTTTAGATAAAAATTAGGCTTGCAAAAATCGTATTTTTGGTTAATAAAAATTTAAATCGGTACGAGAATTTTAAACATTTTTTTTGGTTTGCGGCGGTATTTTTCAAAACTTGTTATGTTTAACCGCGTATATGGAACTGCAGCAAGCTATATTATTTTTTAAATAGAATTTGGCTTGCTAAATTTGTATTTTTGGTTAATAAAATTTTAAATCAGTACGAGAATTTTAAACATTTTTTTTCGGTTTGTGACGGTTTTTTTTTAAAACTTGTTATACGCAACCGCGTATCTAGCACCGCAGCAAGCTATATTATTTTTTAGATGAAAATTAGGCTTGCAAAAATCGTATTTTTGGTTAATAAAAATTTAAATCGGTACGAGAATTTTAAACATTTTTTTTGGTTTGCGGCGGTATTTTTCAAAACTTGTTATGTTTAACCGCGTATATGGAACTGCAGCAAGCTATATTATTTTTTAAATAGAAATTTGGCTTGCAAAATTTGTATTTTTGGTTAATAAAATTTTAAATCAGTACGAGAATTTTAAACATTTTTTTTCGGTTTGCGACGGTTTTTTTTAACACTTGTTATACGCAACCGCGTATATAGCACCGCAGCAAGCTATATTATTTTTTAGATGAAAATTAGGCTTGCAAAAATCGTATTTTTGGTTAATAAAAATTTAAATCGGTACGAGAATTTTAAACATTTTTTTTGGTTTGCGGCGGTATTTTTCAAAACTTGTTATGTTCAACCGCGTATATGGAACTGCAGCAAGCTATATTATTTTTTAAATAGAAATTTGGCTTGCTAAATTTGTATTTTTGGTTAATAAAATTTTAAATCAGTACGAGAATTTTAAACATTTTTTTTCGGTATGCGACGGTTTTTTTTTAAAACTTGTTATACACAACCGCGTATATAGCACCGCAGCAAGCGATATTATTTTTTAGATAAAAATTAGGCTTGCAAAAATCGTATTTTTGGTTAATAAAAATTTAAATCGATACGAGAATTTTAAACATTTTTTTTGGTTTGCGGCGGTATTTTTCAAAACTTATTATGTTCAACCGCGTATATGGAACTGCAGCAAGCTATATTATTTTTTAAATAGAAATTTGGCTTGCAAAATTTGTATTTTTGGTTAATAAAATTTTAAATCAGTACGAGAATTTTAAACATTTTTTTTCGGTTTGCGACGGTTTTTTTTAAAACTTGTTATACGCAACCGCGTATATAGCACCGCAGCAAGCTATATTATTTTTTAGATGAAAATCAGGCTTGCAAAAATCGTATTTTTGGTTAATAAAAATTTAAATCGGTACGAGAATTTTAAACATTTTTTTTGGTTTGCGGCGGTATTTTTCAAAACTTGTTATGTTTAACCGCGTATATGGAACTGCAGCAAGCTATATTATTTTTTAAATAGAATTTGGCTTGCTAAATTTGTATTTTTGGTTAATAAAATTTTAAATCAGTACGAGAATTTTAAACATTTTTTTTCGGTTTGCGACGGTTTTTTTTTAAAACTTGTTATACGCAACCGCGTATCTAGCACCGCAGCAAGCTATATTATTTTTTAGATGAAAATTAGGCTTGCAAAAATCGTATTTTTGGTTAATAAAAATTTAAATCGGTACGAGAATTTTAAACATTTTTTTTGGTTTGCGGCGGTATTTTTCAAAACTTGTTATGTTCAACCGCGTATATGGAACTGCAGCAAGCTATATTATTTTTTAAATAGAAATTTGGCTTGCAAAATTTGTATTTTTGGTTAATAAAATTTTAAATCAGTACGAGAATTTTAAACATTTTTTTTCGGTTTGCGACTCTTTTTTTTAAAACTTGTTATACGCAACCGCGTATATAGCACCGCAGCAAGCTATATTAATTTTTAGATGAAAATTAGGCTTGCAAAAATTGTATTTTTGGTTAATAAAAATTTTAATCGGTATGAGAATTTTAAACATTTTTTTTGGTTTGCGGCGGTATTTTTTAAAACTTATTATGTTCAACCGCGTATATGGAACTGCAGCAAGCTATATTATTTTTTAAATAGAAATTTGGCTTGCAAAATTTGTATTTTTGGTTAATAAAATTTTAAATCAGTACGAGAATTTTAAACATTTTTTTTCGGTTTGCGACGGTTTTTTTTAAAACTTGTTATACGCAACCGCGTATATAGCACCGCAGCAAGCTATATTATTTTTTAGATGAAAATTAGGCTTGCAAAAATCGTATTTTTGGTTAATAAAAATTTAAATCGGTACGAGAATTTTAAACATTTTTTTTGGTTTGCGGCGGTATTTTTCAAAACTTGTTAATTTTAACCGCGTATATGGAACTGCAGCAAGCTATATTATTTTTTAAATAGAAATTTGGCTTGCAAAATTTGTATTTTTGGTTAATAAAATTTTAAATCAGTACGAGAATTTTAAACATTTTTTTTCGGTTTGCGACGGTTTTTTTTAAAACTTGTTATACGCAACCGCGTATATAGCACCGCAACAAGCTACATTATTTTTTAGATGAAAATTAGGCTTGCAAAAATCGTATTTTTGGTTAATAAAAATTTAAATCGGTACGAGAATTTTAAACATTTTTTTTGGTTTGCGGCGGTATTTTTCAAAACTTATTATGTTCAACCGCGTATATGGAACTGCAGCAAGCTATATTATTTTTTAAATAGAAATTTGGCTTGCAAAATTTGTATTTTTGGTTAATAAAATTTTAAATCAGTACGAGAATTTTAAACATTTTTTTTCGGTTTGCGACGGTTTTTTTTAAAACTTGTTATACGCAACCGCGTATATAGCACCGCAGCAAGCTATATTATTTTTTAGATGAAAATTAGGCTTGCAAAAATCGAATTTTTGGTTAATAAAAATTTAAATCGGTACGAGAATTTTAAACATTTTTTTTGGTTTGCGGCGGTATTTTTCAAAACTTATTACGTTCAACCGCGTATATGGAACTGCAGCCAGCTATATTATTTTTTAAATAGAAATTTAGCTTGCTAAACTTGTATTTTTGGTTAATAAAATTTTAAATCAGTACGAGAATTTTAAACATTTTTTTTTGGTTTGCGACGGGTTTTTCTAAAACTTGTTATACGCAACCGCGTATATAGCACCGCAGCAAGCTATATTATTTTTTAGATGAAAATTAGGCTTGCAGAAATCGTATTTTTGGTTAATAAAAATTTAAATCGGTACGAGAATTTTAAACATTTTTTTTTGGTTTGCGGCGGTATTTTTCAAAACTTATTATGTTCAACCGCGTATATGGAACTGCAGCAAGCTATATTATTTTTTAAATAGAAATTTGGCTTGCAAAATTTGTATTTTTGGTTAATAAAATTTTAAATCAGTACGAGAATTTTAAACATTTTTTTTCGGTTTGCGACGGTTTTTTTTAAAACTTGTTATACGCAACCGCGTATATAGCACCGCAGCAAGCTATATTATTTTTTAGATGAAAATTAGGCTTGCAAAAATCGTATTTTTGCGTTAACAAAAATTTAAATCGGTACGAGAATTTTAAACATTTTTTTTGGTTTGCGGCGGTATTTTTCAAAACTTGTTATGTTTAATCGCGTATATGGAACTGCAGCAAGCTATATTATTTTTTAAATAGAAATTTGGCTTGCTAAATTTGTATTTTTGGTTAATAAAATTTTAAATCAGTACGAGAATTTTAAACATTTTTTTTCGGTTTGCGACGGTTTGTTTTTCAAACTTGTTATACGCAACCGCGTATATAGCACCGCAGCAAGCTATATTATTTTTTAGATGAAAATTAGGCTTGCAAAAATCGTATTTTTTGTTAATAAAAATTTAAATCGGTACGAGAATTTTAAACATTTTTTTTGGTTTGCGGCGGTATTTTTCAAAACTTATTATGTACAACCGCGAATATGGAACTGCAGCAAGCTATATTATTTTTTAAATAGAAATTTGGCTTGCAAAATTTGTATTTTTGGTTAATAAAATTTTAAATCAGTACGAGAATTTTAAACATTTTTTTTTTCGGTTTGCGACGGTTTTTTTTAAAACTTGTTATACGCAACCGTGTATATAGCACCGCAGCAAGCTATATTATTTTTTAGATGAAGATTAGGCTTGCAAAAATAGTATTTTTGGTTAATAAAAATTTAAATCGGTACGAGAATTTTAAACATTTTTTTCGGTTTGCGGCGGTATTTTTCAAAACTTGTTATGTTCAACCGCGTATATGGAACTGCAGCAAGCTATATTATTTTTTAAATAGAAATTTAGCTTGCAAAATTTGTATTTTTGGTTAATAAAATTTTAAATCAGTACGAGAATTTTAAACATTTTTTTTCGGTTTGCGACGGTTTTTTTTAAAACTTGTTATACGCAACCGCGTATATAGCACCGCAGCAAGCTATATTATTTTTTAGATGAAAATTAGGCTTGCAAAAATCGTATTTTTGGTTAATAAAAATTTAAATCGGTACGAGAATTTTAAACATTTTTTTTGGTTTGCGGCGGTATTTTTCAAAACTTGTTATGTTTAACCGCGTATATGGAACTGCAGCAAGCTATCTTATTTTTTAAATAGAAATTTGGCTTGCAAAATTTGTATTTTTGGTTAATAAAATTTTAAATCAGTACGAGAATTTTAAACATTTTTTTTCGGTTTGCGACGGTTTTTTTTAAAACTTGTTATACGCAACCGCGTATATAGCACCGCAGCAAGCTATATTATTTTTTAGATGAAAATTAGGCTTGCAAAAATCGTATTTTTGGTTAATAAAAATTTAAATCGGTACGAGAATTTTAAACATTTTTTTTGGTTTGCGGCGATTTTTTTCATAACTTGTTATGTTCAACCGCGTATATGGAACTGCAGCAAGCTATATTATTTTTTAAATAGAAATTTGGCTTGCAAAATTTGTATTTTTGGTTAATAAAATTTTAAATCAGTACGAGAATTTTAAACATTTTTTTTCGGTTTGCGACGGTTTTTTTTAAAACTTGTTATACGCAACCGCGTATATAGCACCGCAGCAAGCTATATTATTTTTAGATGAAAATTAGGCTTGCAAAAATCGTATTTTTGGTTAATAAAAATTTAAATCGGTACGAGAATTTCATTTTTTTTGGTTTGCGGCGGTATTTTTCAAAACTTGTTATGTTTAACCGCGTATATGGAACTGCAGCAAGCTATATTATTTTTTAAATAGAAATTTGGCTTGCTAAATTTGTATTTTTGGTTAATAAAATTTTAAATCAGTACGAGAATTTTAAACATTTTTTTTCGGTTTGCGACGGTTTTTTTTTAAAACTTGTTATACGCAACCGCGTATATAGCACCGCAGCAAGCTATATTATTTTTTAGATGAAAATTAGGCTTGCAAAAATCGTATTTTTGGTTAATAAAAATTTAAATCGGTACGAGAATTTTAAACATTTTTTTTGGTTTGCGGCGGTATTTTTCAAAACTTATTATGTTCAACCGCGTATATGGAACTGCAGCAAGCTATATTATTTTTTAAATAGAAATTTGGCTTGCAAAATTTGTATTTTTGGTTAATAAAATTTTAAATCAGTACGAGAATTTTAAACATTTTTTTTCGGTTTGCGACGGTTTTTTTAAAAACTTGTTATACGCAACCGCGTATATAGCACCGCAGCAAGCTATATTATTTTTTAGATGAAAATTAGGCTTGCAAAAATCGTATTTTTGGTTAATAAAAATTTAAATCGGTACGAGAATTTTAAACATTTTTTTTGGTTTGCGGCGGTATTTTTCAAAACTTATTATGTTCAACCGCGTATATGGAACTGCAGCAAGCTATATTGTTTTTTAAATAGAAATTTTAATTTGCTAAATTTGTATTTTTGGTTAATAAAATTTTAAATCAGTACGAGAATTTTAAACATTTTTTTTCGGTTTGCGACGGTTTTTTTCAAAACTTATTATGTCCAACCGCGTATATGGAACTGCAGCAAGCTATATTATTTTTTAAATAGAAATTTGGCTTGCAAAATTTGTATTTTTGGTTAATAAAATTTTAAATCAGTACGAGAATTTTAAACATTTTTTTTCGGTTTGCGACGGTTTTTTTAAAAACTTGTTATACGCAACCGCGTATATAGCACCGCAGCTAGCTATATTATTTTTTAGATGAAAATTAGGCTTGCAAAAATCGTATTTTTGGTTAATAAAAATTTAAATCGGTACGAGAATTTTAAACTTTTTTTTTGGTTTGCGGCGGTATTTTTCAAAACTTATTATGTTCAACCGCGTATATGGAACTGCAGCAAGCTATATTATTTTTTAAATAGAAATTTTAATTTGCTAAATTTGTATTTTTGGTTAATAAAAATTTAAATCGGTACGAGAATTTTAAACATTTTTTTTGGTTTGCGGTGGTATTTTTTAAAACTTATTATGTTCAACCGCGTATATGGAACTGCAGCAAGCTATATTATTTTTTAAATAAAAATTTGGCTTGCAAAATTTGTATTTTTGGTTAATAAAATTTTAAATCAGTACGAGAATTTTAAACATTTTTTTTTCGGTTTGCGACGGTTTTTTTAAAAACTTGTTATACGCAACCGCGTATGTAGCACCGCAGCAAGCTATATTATTTTTTAGATGAAACTTAGGCTTGCAAAAATCGTATTTTTGGTTAATAAAAATTTAAATCGGTACGAGAATTTTAAACATTTTTTTTGGTTTGCGGCGGTATTTTTCAAAACTTATTATGTTCAACCGCGTATATGGAACTGCAGCAAGCTATATTATTTTTGAAATAGAAATTTTAATTTGCTAAATTTGTATTTTTGGTTAATAAAATTTTAAATCAGTACGAGAATTTTAAACTTTTTTTTTCGGTTTGCGACGGTTTTTTTCAAAACTTATTATGTTCAACCGCGTATATGGAACTGCATCAAGCTATATTATTTTTTAAATAGAAATTTGGCTTGCAAAATTTGTATTTTTGGTTAATAAAATTTTAAATCAGTACGAGAATTTTAAACATTTTTTTTCGGTTTGCGACGATTTTTTTAAAAACTTGTTATACGCAACCGCGTATATAGCACCGCAGCAAGCTATATTATTTTTTAGATGAAAATTAGGCTTGCAAAAATCGTATTTTTGGTTAATAAAAATTTAAATCGGTACGAGAATTTTAAACATTTTTTTTTGGTTTGCGGCGGTATTTTTCAAAACCCATTATGTTCAACCGCGTATATGGAACTGCAGCAAGCTATATTATTTTTTAAATAGAAATTTTAATTTGCTAAATTTGTATTTTTGGTTAATAAAATTTTAAATCAGTACGAGAATTTTAAACTTTTTTTTTCGGTTTGCGACGGTTTTTTTCAAAACTTATTATGTTCAACCGCGTATATGGAACTGCAGCAAGCTATATTATTTTTTAAATAGAAATTAGGCTTGCAAAATTTGTATTTTTGGTTAATAAAATTTTAAATCAGTACGAGAATTTTAAACATTTTTTTTCGGTTTGCGACGGTTTTTTTAAAAACTTGTTATACGCAACCGCGTATATAGCACCGCAGCAAGCTATATTATTTTTTAGATGAAAATTAGGCTTGCAAAAATCGTATTTTTGGTTAATAAAAATTTAAATCGGTACGAGAATTTTAAACATTTTTTTTGGTTTGCGGCGGTATTTTTCAAAACTTATTAAGTTCAACCGCGTATATGGAACTGCAGCAAGCTATATTATGCCCTCAGGGACTGCGATGGCTTGCACTATCGCAGTACGGGCTCAGCAAACCCGAGGTACCCGAGCTTCCGTAAACCTTGTGGGCTGCAACGACCCGGACGGGAGGGGATCGGAACCCAAGCGTACGGTAGTAGCTACAAGGAACGGTGGCTTGGCTACCCGGCCAAGTCGCGAGGAGACAACCTCTATAATAAACCCCAATCAAAGCAGTCGTGCGCGGCGACGGGATGCGTGACTGGTGGGTGACCAGTATTTAGCGGCGAACCTTGGGTACCGGGCGACCCCCATTGTACATAGCCTTACCAGCACATGCAGGCACTGTGCTGGCGGACCCTTTATTTCCTGAATACTCGTGGGAACAATATGGACCATTTAAAATCATTTAAAACAAAATCGGACGACGTAAGGAACTACCAGGCTAGTCCTGGCAAGGAACTTACCTCGTCCCCGAAACGCGTCGGTAAAAACGACGCTATTCAGCCATCCGGCAGTGGGGACTTTGTAGCCGAGGGCCCTGTCAAGGGGAACTCCGCAGCAGAGGCACAACTGTCTGGTGACTCGGCAACACCTGCCAAGAAAGCAGGCCAGCTCTCAGGAGCACAAAAGAAGAGAAGGCGGAGGCTGCGTCTCGCAGCTCAAGCCAGCTCTTCGGTGACGCAGGAAGTAGTGGCCTCCACGTCTGCGGGCTCCAAGCGGGACCGCAGCGTGGGGGACACTCCTCCCAGCATCACCCAAACTGCTAAAAAGCCGAGGCCTTCCGCCAACGCCTTTAGTTACGCTCAGGCTGCTGGACTGAGATACGCTATCGCTCCTTCGGATTACCCCGAAGTAACGATAACGAGGGAACAAAGTTTGTTTGTTTCCTCGGCGGTCTCAAAGAAGGCAGACTGCATTGAGGGTAGCTTCTTCCCGCGGTTTGGTGGGTTTCGGTTGTCGGAGTTGGGGACGATCAACGTCTCCTGCGAAGACACCCGCACTGCTGAATGGCTGGAAGAGGTTTTCCCAACAATCAGCTTTTGGGAGGGCTCTAACCTTCGCTTGGAGAAGGGGGGAGCAATCCCTAAACTGGAAAAGTTTATCGCCGTGGGGGAAGAAACCTCTGAGACCACGGCTGATATACTTAAACGTATTGGGCGCAACCATCAGTGCCTCAATACTTTGTTGTGGAAGGTGCACGATAGGAAGGACGAGGATTCCAAGATCCGTTTAGTCCTTGGTATCGACCCGGCATCGGCAAAGCACTTGGAAGCCCTCAGCTTCTCGGTGTACTCTGGGGTAATGAAGCTCAAACTTCACAGACCCCAGCCCAAAACGAAGGCTCCTCCTCAAGGTCCTTCAAGTAGAGCCAAAGTCAACCCTTCTGTGGAAATGGTACCCATGGAAACCGAAGTGGTTGAAACAAGCTCTACTGTGGAGAAACCTCTTCAAGGCAACTCCACAAGCAATGAAGGCGGGACCACCTCTGCTAACACACCTGGTGTGGTAGCGGAAGGCGGAACTGCTGGAGCTAACCAGCCTGAGAACCCGACTTTAGGGGGACCAGAGCCACAAACCGGCAAACACTAGAATCCTAGCAATGGCTAAGGAAATAGTGTTTGCTCAGATTAACTTGCACCATAGCAAGGCGGCGTCCTTCCTTATAGGGCGTCAAATGGCTATGGGGCACACACACATATACCTCATACAAGAACCTTGGATAAACAAGGGAATCGTAAAAGGGCTTTCAGGGTGCGGAGGGAATACTCACTATTGCACCTCGCACACCCACCCTCGCGCCTGCATATTTATCTCCGATAAGTTACAGGTCAAACCCCTCTACAACTTTTGCAGCAGGGATCTGGTAGCTCTACTGCTACCGACTGGTAGGAACGGAACGGACCAAATAGTGATCTGTTCAGCCTACCTACCGTATGACTCGCCAGGGCCTCCTCCCTCCAGAGAATTTGAGGACCTGGTAAAATTTTGCGAGGCCAAAAGGTACGAACTCCTGATAGGCTGCGACGCCAACTCTCACCACACTGTGTGGGGAAGCTCGGACGTCAACCCAAGGGGGGAAAAACTTTTAGAATACCTCTACACGACAGATCTGGACCTACTAAATCGCGGTAGCTCACCAACTTTTGTTACCGCGAGCAGGCAGGAAACCATTGATGTCACACTAGTTTCTAACAATCTTTCTCAGAAGATTGTCAATTGGCATGTATCAAACGAACCGTCACTGTCGGATCATAGATACATAGTCTTTAAACTGGCTGCTGAGACTAACAACACAGTTAAGTATCGCAACCCAAAAAAGACAGATTGGGACAATTATAGAGTCTCTCTGAGCACAAAGCTAAGTGACCTTCCACCCACACCGCGTAAAGTGTGTGACTCGGAAACCTTTGCAAACTTTCTTCAGGAGGCGGTGGTATCTTCTTATGAGGAGAACTGTCAACTGAAGACTCAAAAACTGGGGAAAAGGGTGACTTGGTGGAACCCCGAAATCCAAACAATGCGAGTGCAAACACGTAAACTACTGAGAACCGCCTTGCGCACAGGATTCCTGTCTGACTGGGACCTGTGTAAAAGCGCGCAACGCAGGTATAAAAACCTCATACGCAGGTCCAAACGGGAAAGCTGGAAGAACTTCTGCTCAGAAATAGAAGGCTTTCCAGAGGCTCTTAGGGTAAATAAGGTTATATCTAAAAACAGAAACGCAAAGCTGACGACTCTGAGGCTCCCCTCGGGTGAGCTCACAACTTCCCCTGAGGAAACTCTAAGGCATCTAACGGCGGTTCATTTTCCTGGCTCTGAGAATGCAAGGATGACAACTGCTCGGGCCCCACGTCTAAGGGCTCGACCGATGGACTGGGACCTTGCATCAAAAGTTGTCACCTACGACAGAATCAACTGGGCAATAAAATCCTTTGAAAGGTACAAAAGTGCCGGTATAGACAGGATCTTTCCGGCCTTATTACAAGAGGGGGCAAACTGCCTGCAGGCACCACTGTACCACCTCTTCCGCTCCTGTCTGGCTCTGGGCTACATACCGGTGGCCTGGAGAACGGCAAGAGTAATCTTCATTCCAAAAGCAGGCCGTACCAGCTACGACCAAGCAAAGGATTTCCGACCTATCAGCCTGACATCTTTCCTACTAAAAATATTGGAGAGACTGGTAGATAGGTTCATCAGAGATGGGGCACTTGTAAGACAACCCTTACACACCCAACAACATGCATATCAATCGGGACGCTCGGTAGACACAGCACTTCACTGTCTTGTCTCCCGGGTGGAGAAAGCGATTGAGCAAAAGGAAATGGCACTTGGCACTTTCTTGGACATTGCGGGTGCTTTCGACAACACTACTTTCGAAAGCATAAACAACGCAGCAATTCAGCACTCGGTCGAACCCACCATTGTCAGGTGGATTGACAGGATGTTAAGCGAACGTCTTGTCGTGTCGGCACTCGAGGGGGGGACCGTTGAGGTCAAAGTCAACAAAGGATGTCCGCAGGGTGGTGTTCTTTCACCTGTACTGTGGTGCCTGGTCGTTGACGAACTCATACGGGCCCTGAACCAATCGGGTGTATACGCACAAGGCTACGCAGACGACATTGTCATCTTGGCCATCGGCAAGTATCCGAAAATAGTGTCGGAGATTATGACGAGGTCATTGAAGATAGTCACTGAATGGTGTAAGGCAAGAGGACTGTCGGTAAACCCGACTAAAACAGTCACCGTGCCGTTCACAAACAAGAGGAAAATCTCGTTTGAAGAACCCAAACTCGCGGGACACACCCTTACACTCTCGGAGTCGGTCAAATATCTTGGAGTGATCTTAGATAAAAAACTTCTCTGGGCAAAACACGTCGAAAGACAAAGCAAAAGGGCCACCGCTTCCTTATGGATGTGCAGCAGAACCTTCGGTCCCTCATGGGGGCTCAAACCCAAAATCATATACTGGATTTTCACTACGGTTGTAAAACCAATGCTAACCTATGGTGCGCTGGTCTGGTGGCAAGCCGGCAAACGCCTCACCATACAAAGCCAACTTGCCAAAGTGCAAAGACAAGCACTGCTCTGTATAACCGGAGCTCTGCGTACCACTCCCACGGCATCACTGGAAGCGCTCATAGGACTCATGCCCCTCCATCTAAGTGTTGAGGCGGAGGCCAGAAGAACCGCATACAGACTGTCATGCGGAGAATGTAAACTCTTGATAAGAGGACCGGGACACAGCAGGGTCTGGTCCGACGTGACTCAGACCCATAACTCTTCAACTATGAGGAGGGATAGATGTGGACCACTCTTCAATTTCGAGAGGAAATACGAAATTGGCATATCATGCTTAAACGATTGGACCTCCAATCCAGAGGGGCTTCTTAAACCTAGTGGACCGGTCTGGTTCACAGACGGCTCTAGGTCCGAAAACGGCACTGGAGCAAGCATTACATGCGAAAGACCTAAATATAGCCACACGCTTTCTTTAGGAAAAATGGTTACCACGTTTCAGGCGGAGATTGTTGCAATTTTGGCTTGTGCGCAAGAAAACCTAAACCGAGGGACTCACAATAAGAACCTCACCATCTGCACCAACAGTCAAGCTGCGCTAGGTGCCTTGGGCTCGTACCAAAGCAACTCGGTGCTCCTCCAGGACTGCATACAAGCCCTGGGGAGACTGTGTGAGCAAAACCGGGTTCGCATTCTGTGGATCCCTAAGCAGGTTGACATTCCAGGCATGTCCAATGCCAGCCTGCTAGCTGACAAAGGTTCCAAATCAGAGCTGATTGGACCCGAACCAGCATGTGGCATTACCCCAAACACGGTTAAAACCGAAATAGGGCGATGCTTTGATACAAAATTCAGCCAACACTGGAAAAACCTAGATGGTCTGCGGCAGAGCAAACTCTTCATAGACGGGCCCTCGAATAACAGATCACAGGCACTACTGGCACTGAACAAACAGCAGCTACGAAACGCAGTTGGACTCCTAACGGGACACTGCACCCTAAACAAACATCTGCACACCATGGGTCTTATAGGAGACGCCACCTGCAGATGCTGTGAAGAAGAGGAGGAAACTCCATTCCACCTAATCTCCGAATGTCCGGCGTTTGCCGAAATAAGAAGAGACATACTGGGTGACACAGTTCTGTCACCTTCTACTGTGAGGACCATGCCGCTGGGCAAACTACTATCCTTCTTGGATGTAGCTGGCCTAAGCACAATGGAGACTCGCTGAGGAGATGTCAAGCGCAATGGGCCTACATGGCCTGAGCGCTTGCATCTTTTCATTTCACAGGGTTCACTTGCTCCGGTTAGCTCACGCGCCGGCAACACCCGAAAAAAAAAAAAAAAAAACCAAAAATACGATTTTTGCAAGCCAAATTTCCATCCAAAAAATAATATAGCTTGCTGCAGTTCTATATATGCGGTTGCATATGACAAGTTTTAAAAAAGACCGCCGCAAACCGAAAAAAAATGTTTAAAATTCTCGTACTGATTTAAAAAATTTATTAACCAAAAATACAAATTTTGCAGGGCAAATTTCTATTTAAAAAATAATATAGCTTGCTGCAGTTCCATATACGCGGATGAACATGACAAGTTTTGAAAAATACCGCCGCAAACCGAAAAAAATGTTTAAAATTCTCGTACCGACTTAAATTTTTATTAACCAAAAATACGATTTTTGCAAGCCAAATTTCCATCTAAAAAATAATTTAGCTTGCTGCAGTGCTATATACGCGGTTGCGTATAACAAGTTGTAATAAAGACAGCCGCAAACCGAAAAAAATGTTTAAAATTCTCGTACTGATTTAAAATTTTATTAACCAAAAATACAAATTTTGCAAGGCAAACTTCTATTTAAAAAATAATATATCTTGCTGCAGTTCGATATACGCGGTTGAACATGACAAGTTTTGAAAAAGACCGCCGCAAACCGAAAAAAATGTTTAAAATTCTCGTACCGATTTAAATTTTTATTAACCAAAAATACGATTTTTGCAAGCCTAATTTTTATCTAAAAAATAATATAGCTTGCTGCAGTGCTATATACGCGGTTGCGTATAACAAGTCTTAAAAAAAACCGCCGCAAACCGAAAAAAATGTTTGAAATTCTCGTACTGATTTAAAATTTTATTAACCAAAAATACGATTTTTGCAAGCCAAATTTCCATCTAAAAAATAATTTAGCTTGCTGCAGTGCTATATACGCGGTTGCGTATAACAAGTTTTAAAAAAGACCGCCGCAAACCGAAAAAAAATGTTTAAAATTCTCGTACTGATTTAAAATTTTATTAACCAAAAATACGATTTTTGCAAGCCAAATTTCCATCTAAAAACTAATTTAGCTTGCTGCAGTGCTATATACGCGGTTGCGTATAACAAGTTTTAAAAAAGACCGCCGCAAACCAAAAAAAATGTTTAAAATTTTCGTACAGATTTAAATTTTTATTAACCAAAAATACGATTTTTGCAAGCCTAATTTTTATCTAAAAAATAATATAGCTTGCTGCAGTGCTATATACGCGGTTGAGTATAACAAGTCTTAAAAAAAACCGCCGCAAACCAAAAAAAATGTTTAAAATTTTCGTACTGGTTTAAATTTTTATTAATCAAAAATACAAATTTTGCAAGCCAAATTTCTATTTAAAAAATAATATAGCTTGCTGCAGTTCCATAAACGCGGTTAAACATAACAAGTTTTGAAAAATACCGCCGCAAACCAAAAAAAATGTTTAAAATTCTCGTACTGATTTAAATTTTTATTAACCAAAAATACGATTTTTGCAAGCTTAATTTTTATCTAAAAAATAATATAGCTTGTTGCAGTGCTATATACGCAGTTGCGTATAACAAGTTTTAAAAAAAACCGCCGCAAACCAAAAAAAAAATGTTTAAAATTCTCGTACTGATTTAAAATTTTATTAACCAAAAATACGATTTTTGCAAGCCAAATTTCCATCTAAAAAATAATATAGCTTGCTGCAGTTCTATATATGCGGTTGCATATGACAAGTTTTAAAAAAGACCGCCGCAAACCGAAAAAAAATGTTTAAAATTCTCGTACTGATTTAAAAATTTTATTAACCAAAAATACAAATTTTGCAAGGCAAATTTCTATTTAAAAAATAATATAGTTTGCTGCAGTTCCATATACGCGGTTGAACATGACAAGTTTTGAAAAATACCGCCGCAAACCGAAAAAAATGTTTAAAATTCTCGTACCGACTTAAATTTTTATTAACCAAAAATACGATTTTTGCAAGCCAAATTTCCATCTAAAAAATAATTTAGCTTGCTGCAGTGCTATATACGCGGTTGCGTATAACAAGTTGTAAAAAAGACCGCCGCAAACCAAAAAAAATGTTTAAAATTCTCGTACTGATTTAAAATTTTATTAACCAAAAATACAAATTTTGCAAGGCAAATTTCTATTTAAAAAATAATATATCTTGCTGCAGTTCCATATACGCGGTTGAACATGACAAGTTTTGAAAAAGACCGCCGCAAACCGAAAAAAATGTTTAAAATTCTCGTACCGATTTAAATTTTTATTAACCAAAAATACGATTTTTGCAAGCCTAATTTTTATCTAAAAAATAATATAGCTTGCTGCAGTGCTATATACGCGGTTGCGTATAACAAGTCTTAAAAAAAACCGCCGCAAACCGAAAAAAATGTTTAAAATTCTCGTACTGATTTAAAATTTTATTAACCAAAAATACGATTTTTGCAAGCCAAATTTCCATCTAAAAAATAATTTAGCTTGCTGGAGTGCTATATACGCGGTTGCGTATAACAAGTTTTAAAAAAGACCGCCGCAAACCGAAAAAAAATGTTTAAAATTCTCGTACAGATTTAAAATTTTATTAACCAAAAATACGATTTTTGCAAGCCTAATTTTTATCTAAAAAATAATATATCTTGCTGCAGTTCCATATACGCGGTTGAACATGACAAGTTTTAAAAAAGACCGCCGCAAACCGAAAAAAATGTTTAAAATTCTCGTACCGATTTAAATTTTTATTAACCAAAAATACGATTTTTGCAAGCCTAATTTTTATCTAAAAAATAATATAGCTTGCTGCAGTGCTATATACGCGGTTGCGTATAACAAGTCTTAAAAAAAACCGCCGCAAACCGAAAAAGATATTTAAAATTCTCGTACCGATTTAAATTTTTATTAACCAAAAATACGATTTTTGCAAGCCTAATTTTTATCTAAAAAATAATATAGCTTGCTGCAGTGCTATATACGCGGTTGCGTATAACAAGTCTTAAAAAAAACCGCCGCAAACCAAAAAAAATGTTTAAAATTCTCGTACTGATTTAAAATTTTATTAACCAAAAATACGATTTTTGCAAGCCAAATTTCCATCTAAAAAATAATTTAGCTTGATGCAGTGCTATATACGCGGTTGCGTATAACAAGTCTTAAAAAAACCGCCGCAAACCAAAAAAAATGTTTAAAATTCTCGTACTGATTTAAAATTTTATTAACCAAAAATACGATTTTTGCAAGCCTAATTTTTATCTAAAAAATAATATAACTTGCTGCAGTTCCATATACGCGGTTGAACATGACAAGTTTTGAAAAAGACCGCCGCAAACCGAAAAATTTTTTTTAAAATTCTCGTACCGATTTAAATTTTTATTAACCAAAAATACGATTTTTGCAAGCCTAATTTTTATCTAAAAAATAATATAGCTTGCTTAAGTGCTGTATACGCGGTTGCGTATAACAAGTCTTAAAAAAAACCGCCGCAAACCGAAAAAAAATGTTTAAAATTCTCGTACTGATTTAAAATTTTATTAACCAAAAATACGATTTTTGCAGGCCAAATTTCCATCTAAAAAATAATTTAGCTTGCTGCAGTGCTATATACGCGGTTGCGTATAACAAGTTTTAAAAAAGACCGCCGCAAACCAAAAAAAATGTTTAAAATTTTCGTACTGATTTAAATTTTTATTAATCAAAAATACAAATTTTGCAAGCCAAATTTCTATTTAAAAAATAATATAGCTTGCTGCAGTTCCATAAACGCGGTTAAACATAACAAGTTTTGAAAAATACCGCCGCAAACCAAAAAAAATGTTTAAAATTCTCGTACTGATTTAAATTTTTATTAACCAAAAATACGATTTTTGCAAGCTTAATTTTTATCTAAAAAATAATATAGCTTGTTGCGGTGCTATATACGCAGTTGCGTATAACAACTTTTAAAAAAAACCGCCGCAAACCGAAAAAAAATGTTTAAAATTCTCGTACTAATTTAAAATTTTATTAACCAAAAATACGATTTTTGCAAGCCAAATTTCCATCTAAAAAATAATATAGCTTGCTGCAGTTCTATATATGCGGTTGCATATGACAAGTTTTAAAAAAGACCGCCGCAAACCGAAAAAAAATGTTTAAAATTCTTGTACTGATTTAAAAATTTTATTAACCAAAAATACAAATTTTGTAAGGCAAATTTCTATTTAAAAAATAATATAGCTTGCTGCAGTTCCATATACGCGGTTGAACATGACAAGTTTTGAAAAATACCGCCGCAAACCGAAAAAAATGTTTAAAATTCTCGTACCGACTTAAATTTTTATTAACCAAAAATACGATTTTTGCAAGCCAAATTTCCATCAAAAAAATAATTTAGCTTGCTGCAGTGCTATATACGCGGTTGCGTATAACGAGTTGTAAAAAAGACCGCCGCAAACCAAAAAAAATGTTTAAAATTCTCGTACTGATTTAAAATTTTATTAACCAAAAATACAAATTTTGCAAGGCAAATTTCTATTTAAAAAATAATATATCTTGCTGCAGTTCCATATACGCGGTTGAACATGACAAGTTTTGAAAAAGACCGCCGCAAACCGAAAAAAATGTTTAAAATTCTCGTACCGAATTAAATTTTTATTAACCAAAAATACGATTTTTGCAAGCCTAATTTTTATCTAAAAAATAATATAGCTTGCTGCAGTGCTATATACGCGGTTGCGTATAACAAGTCTTAAAAAAAACCGCCGCAAACCGAAAAAAAATGCTTAAAATTCTCGTACTGATTTAAAATTTTATTAACCAAAAATACAAATTTTGCAAGGCAAATTTCTATTTAAAAAATAATATATCTTGCTGCAGTTCCATATACGCGGTTGAACATGACAAGTTTTGAAAAAGACCGCCGCAAACCGAAAAAAAATGTTTAAAATTCTCGTACTGATTTAAAATTTTATTAACCAAAAATACGATTTTTGCAAGCCAAATTTCCATCTAAAAAATAATTTAGCTTGCTGCAGTGCTATATACGCGGTTACGAATAACAAGTTTTAAAAAAGACCGCCGCAAACCAAAAAAAAATGTTTAAAATTCTCGTACTGATTTAAAATTTTATTAACCAAAAATACGATTTTTGCAAGCCAAATTTCCATCTAAAAAATAATTTAGCAGCTTGCTGCAGTGCTATATACGCGGTTGCGTATAACAAGTTGTAAAAAAGACCGCCGCAAACCGAAAAAAATGTTTAAAATTCTCGTATTAATTTAAAATTTTATTAACCAAAAATACAAATTTTGCAAGGCAAATTTCTATTTAAAAAATAATATATCTTGCTGTAGTTCCATATACGCGGTTGAACATGACAAGTTTTAAAAAGACCGCCGCAGACCGAAAAAAATGTTTAAAATTCTCGTACCGTTTTAAATTTTTATTAACCAAAAATACGATTTTTGCAAGCTTAATTTTTATCTAAAAAATAATATAGCTTGCTGGAGTGCTATATACGCGGTTGCGAATAACAAGTCTTAAAAAAAAACCGCCGCAAACCGAAAAAAAATGTTTAAAATTCTCGTACTGATTTAAAATTTTATTAACCAAAAATACGATTTTTGCAAGCCAAATTTCCATCTAAAAAATAATTTAGCTTGCTGCAGTGCTATATACGCGGTTGCGTATAACAAGTTTTAAAAAAGACCGCCGCAAACCAAAAAAAAATGTTTAAAATTCTCGTACTGATTTAAAATTTTATTAACCAAAAATACGATTTTTGCAAGCCTAATTTTTATCTAAAAAATAATATATCTTGCTGCAGTTCCATATACGCGGTTGAACATGACAAGTTTTGAAAAAGACCGCCGCAAACCGAAAAAAATGTTTAAAATTCTCGTAACGATTTAAATTTTTATTAACCAAAAATACGATTTTTGCAAGCCTAATTTTTATCTAAAAAATAATATAGCTTGCGGCAGTGCTATATACGCGGTTGCGTATAACAAGTCTTAAAAAAAACCGCCGCAAACCGAATTTTTTTTTTTAAAATTCTCGTACCGATTTAAATTTTTATTAACCAAAAATACAATTTTTGCAAGCCTAATTTTTATCTAAAAAATAATATAGCTTGCTGCAGTGCTATATACGCGGTTGCGTATAACAAGTCTTAAAAAAAACCGCCGCAAACCGAAAAAAAATGTTTAAAATTCTCGTACTGATTTAAAATTTTATTAACCAAAAATACGATTTTTGCAAGCCAAATTTCCATCTAAAAAATAATTTAGCTGGCTGCAGTGCTATATACCCGGTTGCGTATAACAAGTTTTGAAAAAGACCGCCGCAAACCAAAATTTTTTTTTAAAATTTTCGTACTGATTTAAATTTTTATTAATCAAAAATACAAATTTTGCAAGCCAAATTTCTATTTAAAAAATAATATAGCTTGCTGCAGTTCCATAAACGCGGTTAAACATAACAAGTTTTGAAAAATACCGCCGCAAACCAAAAAAAATGTTTAAAATTCTCGTACGGATTTAAATTTTTATTAACCAAAAATACGATTTTTGCAAGCTTAATTTTTATCTAAAAAATAATATAGCTTGTTGCACTGCTATATACGCAGTTGCGTATAACAAGTTTTAAAAAAAACCGCCGCAAACCGAAAAAAAAATGTTTAAAATTCTCGTACTGATTTAAAATTGTATTAACCAAAAATACGATTTTTGCAAGCCAAATTTCCATCTAAAAAATAATATAGCTTGCTGCAGTTCTATATATGCGGTTGCATATGACAAGTTTTAAAAATGACCGCCGCAAACCGAAAAAAAATGTTTAAAATTCTCGTACTGATTTAAAAATTTTATTAACCAAAAATACAAATTTTGCAAATCAAATTTCTATTTAAAAAATAATATAGCTTGCTGCAGTTCCATATACGCGCTTGAACATGACAAGTTTTGAAAAATACCGCCGCAAACCGAAAAAAATGTTTAAAATTCTCGTACCGACTTAAATTTTTATTAACCAAAAATACGATTTTTGCAAGCCTAATTTTTATCTAAAAAATAATATAGCTTGCTGCAGTGCTATATACGCGGTTGCGTATAACAAGTCTTAAAAAAAACCGCCGCAAACCGAAAAAAAATGTTTAAAATTCTCGTACTGATTTAAAATTTTATTAACCAAAAATACGATTTTTGCAAGCCAAATTTCCATCTAAAAAATAATATAGCTTGCTGCAGTTCTATATATGCGGTTGCATATGACAAGTTTTAAAAAAGACTGCCGCAAACCGAAAAAAATGTTTAAAATTCTCGTACTAATTTAAAATTTTATTAACCAAAAATACAAATTTTGCAAGGCAAATTTCTATTTAAAAAATAATATATCTTGCTGCAGTTCCATATACGCGGTTGAACATGACAAGTTTTGAAAAAGACCGCCGCAAACCGAAAAAAATGTTTAAAATTCTCGTACCGATTTAAATTTTTATTAACCAAAAATACGATTTTTGCAAGCCTAATTTTTATCTAAAAAATAATATAGCTTGCTGCAGTGCTATATACGCGGTTGCGTATAACAAGTCTTAAAAAAAACCGCCGCAAACCGAAAAAAAATGTTTAAAATTCTCGTACTGATTTAAAATTTTATTAACCAAAAATACGATTTTTGCAAGCCAAATTTCCATCTAAAAAATAATTTAGCTTGCTGCAGTGCTATATACGCGGTTGCGTATAACAAGTTTTAAAAAAGACCGCCGCAAACCGAAAAAAAATGTTTAAAATTCTCGTACTGATTTAAAATTTTATTAACCAAAAATACGACTTTTGCAAGCCTAATTTTTATCTAAAAAATAATATATCTTGCTGCAGTTTCATATACGCGGTTGAACATGACAAGTTTTGAAAAAGACCGCCGCATTCCGAAAAAAATGTTTAAAATTCTCGTACTGATTTAAAATTTTATTAACCAAAAATACGATTTTTGCAAACCAAATTTCCATCTAAAAAATAATTTAGCTTGCTGCAGTGCTATATACGCGGTTGCGTATAACAAGTTTTAAAAAAGACCGCCGCAAACCAAAAAAAATGTTTAAAATTTTCGTACTGATTTAAATTTTTATTAATCAAAAATACAAATTTTGCAAGCCAAATTTCTATTTAAAAAATAATATAGCTTGCTGCAGTTCCATAAACGCGGTTAAACATAACAAGTTTTGAAAAATACCGCCGCAAACCAAAAAAAATGTTTAAAATTCTCGTACTGATTTAAATTTTTATTAACCAAAAATACGATTTTTGCAAGCTTAATTTTTATCTAAAAAATAATATAGCTTGTTGCAGTGCTATATACGCAGTTGCGTATAATAAGTTTTAAAAAAAACCGCCGCAAACCGAAAAAAAATGTTTAAAATTCTCGTACTGATTTAAAATTTTATTAACCAAAAATACAATTTTTGCAAGCCAAATTTCCATCTAAAAAATAATATAGCTTGCTGCAGTTCTATATATGCGGTTGCATATGACAAGTTTTAAAAAAGACCGCCGCAAACCGAAAAACAATGTTTAAAATTCTCGTACTGATTTAAAAATTTTATTAACCAAAAATACAAATGTTGCAAGGCCAATTTCTATTTAAAAAATAATATAGCTTGCTGCAGTTCCATATACGCGGTTGAACATGACATGTTTTAAAAAATACCGCCGCAAACCGAAAAAAATGTTTAAAATTCTCGTACCGACTTAAATTTTTATTAACCAAAAATACGATTTTTGCAAGCCAAATTTCCATTTAAAAAATAATTTAGCTTGCTGCAGTGCTATATACGCGGTTGCGTATAACAAGTTGTAAAAAAGACCACCGCAAACCGAAAAAAATGTTTAAAATTCTCGTACTGATTTAAAATTTTATTAACCAAAAATACAAATTTTGCAAGGCAAATTTCTATTTAAAAAATAACATATCTTGCTGCAGTTTCATATACGCGGTTGAACACAACAAGTTTTGAAAAAGACCGCCGCAAACCGAAAAAAAATGTTTAAAATTCTCGTACCGATTTAAATTTTTATTAACCAAAAATACGATTTTTGCAAGCCTAATTTTTATCTAAAAAATAATATATCTTGCTGCAGTTCCATATACGCGGTTGAACATGACAAGTTTTGAAAAAGACTGCCGCAAACCGAAAAAAATGTTTAAAATTCTCGTACCGATTTAAATTTTTATTAACCAAAAATACGATTTTTGCAAGCCTAATTTTTATCTAAAAAATAATATAGCTTGCTGCAGTGCTATATACGCGGTTGCGTATAACAAGTCTTAAAAAAAACCGCCGCAAACCGAAAAAAATGTTTAAAATTCTCGTACCGATTTAAATTTTTATTAACCAAAAATACGATTTTTGCAAGCCTAATTTTTATCTAAAAAATAATATAGCTTGCTGCAGTGCTATATACGCGGTTGCGTATAACAAGTCTTAAAAAAAAACCGCCGCAAACCAAAAAAAATGTTTAAAATTCTCGTACTGATTTAAAATTTTATTAACCAAAAATACGATTTTTGCAAGCCAAATTTCCATCTAAAAAATAATTTAGCTTGATGCAGTGCTATATACGCGGTTGCGTATAACAAGTTTTAAAAAAGACCGTAGCAAACCAAAAAAAATGTTTAAAATTTTCGTACTGATTTAAATTTTTATTAATCAAAAATACAAATTTTGCAAGCCAAATTTCTATTTAAAAAATAATATAGCTTGCTGCTGTTTCATAAACGCGGTTAAACATAACAAGTTTTGAAAAATACCGCCGCAAACCAAAAAAAATGTTTAAAATTCTCGTACTGATTTAAATTTTTATTAACCAAAAATACGATTTTTGCAAGCTTAATTTTTATCTAAAGAATAATATAGCTTGTTGCAGTGCTATATACGCAGTTGCGTATAACAAGTTTTAAAAAAAACCGCCGCAAACCGAAAAAAACTGTTTAAAATTCTCGTACTGATTTAAAATTTTATTAACCAAAAATACGATTTTTGCAAGCCAAATTTCCATCTAAAAAATAATATAGCTTGCTGCAGTTCTATATATGCGGTTGCATATGACAAGTTTTAAAAAAAACCGCCGCAAACCGAAAAAAAATGTTTAAAATTCTCGTACTGATTTAAAAATTTTATTAACCAAAAATACAAATTTTGCAAGGCAAATTTCTATTTAAAAAATAATATGGCTTGCTGCAGTTCCATATATGCGGTTGAACATGACAAGTTTTGAAAAATACCGCCGCAAACCGAAAAAAATGTCTAAAATTCTCGTACCGACTTAAATTTTTATTAACCAAAAATACGATTTTTGCAAGCCAAATTTCCATCTAAAAAATAATTTAGCTTGCTGCAGTGCTATATACGCGGTTGCGTATAACAAGTTTTAAAAAAGACCGCCGCAAACCGAAAAAAAATGTTTAAAATTCTCGTACTGATTTAAATTTTTATTAACCAAAAATACGATTTTTGCAAGCCTAATTTTTATCTAAAAAATAATATAGTGTCGCGTGTTATCAGTCCGCGAAAATAAAACTAGTGAACTTAAAAACAACAACTATTTATTAACTCACAATAAATACAACACGATTAATTAATTACACTTCGAATTAGATTACTTAGTATTTGCGGTCACTTATTCTTCTATTCGTATTACTGTTCTGAACTGTACTGTACTTACGCGGTGCCATCGTCGCTTATATAGTCTAACAGGGAATATTCTGGAAGTTACTAGAATCGAATATTCCAGATTATTCCCGGCGCGTTCGAGATATGCGCTGTTGGCTATCTAGAACGTTCTGGATGGCCATGGGCGTATCATTTGGGGCATAATTCGTTACATTGCCCCCCTTCTAATTCTGATCGTCCCGATCAGAAATCAAATCCAAATCTCCTTGGTATTTCATCAACCGGTCTAAATGAACAACTTTCAACTTAGACCGTTGGTTTCGTCGTATCCGGTAAACCACATCATTGATTCTTTTAATGACCTCATATGGACCTTCCCAAGATGGAGACAACTTAGGCGAAACTCCCTTCTTCGTATCTTTCTCCAATCGCTCGCGCAAATCGTGCTGCAACCGCGCATGCCGATCCTCCAACTCCAACTCCTCCGCGCGCACCATCAACTCCTTCTCATATCGCCATAACTCCGTGCGATCGCGCATCAAATCGAACCACTCCTGCAACAAATCCGACTCGTCCTTCGAACACTCGCCGCAATCCTCCCCACGCAACGACTTCTCCACCACCACCCCCCGCTCCTCCAACTCGCGCGTCTTCACCTCCGTCTCCTCCAACTTGCGCTGAATCTCTTGCGCCATGCGATGTCGCTTAAGCTGCGCATGTCGCACTTGCTTGCGGGCGGATTTGCTTGAACGGCGACCGGTTGCATTGAAACCCGTGGTTGAATTGTCAAACATGCCCGATTGGTCGATCGTGTCGCATGAGCTGCGATCTTTGATCCATTGCTCCGTGTCCGAACTGTCATCTTTAATTGAACCGGTATAGTTGAGTGGAAATGGAGGGACTGGTGGCGGTTCTTCATAGTTATTGTTCGCTGCTGACACTTCCGTGTAGCTTTTGCTGCGGTTTTTTTTTCTATCACAATTTCATAATCGTTCAGCTCCAAATTTGCACACGACTTCGACAAATTCTTCGACTTCGGCGACACCTTCCCAAATAGCCCTTTCGCCCCCGCGGTCGGACTCTTATTCTTACCGCCAAACAACGTGGTAAACATCTTCGTAATACTCTTGCGCCGCTCGCGATCCTTCGGCTTACCCTTCTTCGCCGCCAACTTCACCCCATCCGTATCCAGCAAATTCGGATCCGACTTGCAAATCTTCAACGCATCCTCCACACTCTCATTACACTTAATGTCATTCGTACTCTTACAAGTGAGATTCTTCTCGCTATCGCCACTCTTCGACCGCCGGAACGAACTCGTCTTCTTCTTATTAAGCGTGTCGTTCGAGTAGAGCCACGAATTACGGCGTTCCGTGTTCAACACCAAACTCTCAATACTTTCCTGCACGTTGACATTCGAATTCTCCTTCCCGCGCTTTAAAATTTTCTCGCGCAACTTCACCAACTTATCCTCGGGACTCAATCCGAGATCCTGGTTCGACAGCAGTCGAGCGCGCATGCGCGCGTCTTGCTTCGACTGCTCGTGCTTCAACCTAGGTGGCGCTGTCGGCGTTGTAAACTCACCGGTCGAAATGTTATGCTTTATTTCGGCCATTTTGCGTTCGGCAAATGACGCGTAAACGCTTAATGGCCGCGATTTTTGCAACGGCACGCTCGACAGTAAAATATCGGGCGTGGGATTGATTTGCGGGACCAAATCGGCGGTCGCCGATTTGGTCAACTCGTAAGGCCGCGCTGGACTGAGCGACGAGATTGTGCGATTACGTTTCTTTCGGTCGAGCGTTTTGTTCTCGGCCTTCATTTTGTTCATCACCATTTCCTGGATTAATTTCTGATTGACATCGCGCTCCTTTTTGATCACTTCCTTCTTGTAGAGGACGTCGGGCGTTGTCGGGATAAGTGGGGGTTTGATTATCGGTTCGTCAACGCTCGGCACGTCTTTGCTTTTCCTGCGCAACTTGCGCACGTCGATCGAATCCTTCGCATTGCCGAACTCGACCTTCGACTGCAATCGTTGGCAATGCTCGTCGAAACTCGCTTTTTGTAACAGCGCTTGCTCGGCTTTGACTTGCGCTAATTTCTCCGCCAAGCGCTGCTTCACGCTGCCGTTCTCCAAAGCGAGCTCCGTCACGTTTTTGACTGTCGAGTCGCTGCAGGTGTTCTCTTCGGTCGTCGTGCCCGTCTCAACGATCAATAAACTGTCTTCCTCCGGCTCGTTATTGATTTGCTTGTGGCGCAACATCGCCGCTAAATCGGACGGCTGCAAATCGATCACTTGCCCGCCGAAATTGTTGCTCTCGTTCGCTAAAACGCAATATCCGGTGTTCACCGCGATATTCTTCGCTTCGACCACTTCGTTAATGCTCGGGTTCAAACTGTCAGCCAGCTCGTACTCGTCCTTCAGCAACTCGTAGCCGTTTTGGCTGTCGGCGACACCTTCATCGCTACTCGTCTCCGTGCCCGTATCCATAAACTCGATATTATCCAAATTGCACATCGGATTCTTCGTCTCAACGACTTCCTTGCCGCACACGTGCGACTGCGATTGGTCCTCGGGTTCGGCCAACTTCGCTAACGGCTTATTCGGCACGTGATTGTCAAAATGCAAGTCAAACTCTTCGGATCCGGCTTCATCGCGCGCCCAATCGGACAACTCCGTTTCCGTCAGCGCGGCCGCATCCGGCGAACTACGCCCGCTATTCTCCGACACCGTTTTCTCCTTCTCGCAATGCAGCAACACGTCCTTCAAAACCGGCAAGGATTTCGGCTGGTTCAACGTCTTCTTCTCACTACTAATCGACTTCAACGAGGTCTGCTCCACACAAAGCGAATCCAACGCGATATTTCTATCATCCACGTGAATCTCCACTCGCGGGATCGATTTAAACTCAAAGTTGGGCGTTCCCGCCAATTCCTCGTTATCAATCGACAACTCCTTAACCATCGCATTCAACTCCTCAATTTTCCGATCAGGCTCATTCGCACTCAACTCCATCTTCGCGCCTTGATTGAACCCATCATCGCCCCACTCGTAGCGCTCCAACTTCTGCCCCAACTCCTGATAACTCCGCTGCAAATTCACAATATCTAAACTCTGCTTCTCCTTCACCTCCACCAACCGCTCATTCGCCGCCGCCAATCCCTCACTGCGACCAAGCAACGCCGTCTTCTCACCGCGCTCTTTCTCCAACTCACTCTGCACTTCGCGCATCCGCTTCTCCAGCTGCACCAGCTGCGCCTTCAACTCCTCCTGAATCGTCTCATCCAAATTGAAAAACTTCGCCGCCGGCTCACTTTGCGACGTTTTGTGAGCCGCTTTGCTGCTCAGCTGCTCGTTCTTCACCTTCAACTCGAAGTTGAAGCTGCGCCGATCCTCGCGCTCGTTGTTGTTGTTATTGTTATTCCGCTGCGGCTGTCCGCCGCGATTGTAACTGAAATCGTTCTCGCCACTGTCCGCCGCCTTTTCGTTGTAATCCCAATCGCGCACGATGCGCCCACTGCCAATGCGCCGCGTGCCGGGCTGAATTTCACGCACGGCAATATGCGGCGTTTCCTTCGGCCCGCCACTGGTGTTGCCGACCACACTGCCGCCTAGCGGACTGTGCGGCTGATTGGTGCGTGTCGTATCGCGCACCGGCACGAAACAGCCCGAATCGAAGCTGCGCCGTTGCGGGCTCAGCACGATTCCGTCGTTCTCTTTGCGGATGCGTTCGCGCGGGTCGCCAGGACGTCTGCGATGGTCAGCAGTATCGCCAGTTCTAGGTCCGTTTTCGGGTGCGGCTTCCGGTTTCTTGCGATCCAGGTTCCACTTGTCGGGGTCAAAAATAGAAAGCGAAATTTCAGCGGTATCAAAAAAGTCGGGCTTCTTCTGCGACAGTGGCGCTTCTCGCAATTTGTGCAGTTCCTCGATCGTGTAACGTTTTCGTATTTCGCGGGCGACCAAAATTGCTGGATCGCAAAACTCCGGCATATCGGATACGCTCATGCCTTCAATTTGTTCATCACCTTGCAAGATCGCTTTGGCTTCCGGCCGGTTCAACAGCTCGCGACTCTGCTGCAATCCAATGTCGAGATTCGGCGATGTTCGCATCGTCGAATGCACACTCGCCGCAATCATCATCTTATTGAACATCTCGATCTTCTGCTGTTGCGCCAAATCGCCCTCAGCCGCCGCCGCATTGTGCAAGTTCGTCAAATTCGGACTGGCACTGCCAATCATTTGTGCTCTGGCTTCGTCTTGTTGCTGAGAATCGTTTAACATCTCCATCAAACTCATGCCCTGCGTTTTCGGCCCGCTCAGACTCTGAATCAGTTTATTAAATGCAGCAATGTCCTCGTGTTGCTTATGCTGGTGCTTCGGCGGCAACGCGGAGATATTATCAGCCGGCGCGTTGCGGATCTTCGACTCCAACTCGTCCAAGCGAGTTCCAAGCTTTTCGTATTCTTGTCGGCGCCGTTCTGCTTCTTCCTTGTCTTCACGCCGTTCATCCTGACGACGCTTTTCTTCTTGCTCTTTTTCTTCTTGACGTTTCTTCTCGTCTTCTTGTCGGCGTTTTTCTGCTTCATCTTTGTCTTCTTGCCGTCGTTTTTCTGCTTCCTTGTTTTGAATTGAAAGCATCTGCATCATTTGTTTAAGTAGTTCTTCCATTGTAATTAATGTCAAAACACTTTCCGTTACGATAAAAGTCGCTATCTCCTTTAGAACTCGAATAGAATATTCCAGAATGTTCCGGAATTGTCTGCACTAATTAATTCACAACCTAGTAATTAATTAACACCAACTTGATAGTTGACACAAGCTCACTATCCCACTTCTGACACCAATTGTCGCGTGTTATCGGTCCGCGAAAATAAAACTAGTGAACTTAAAAACAACAACTATTTATTAACTCACAATAAATACAACACGATTAATTAATTACACTTCGAATTAGATTACTTAGTATTTGCGGTCACTTATTCTTCTATTCGTATTACTGTTCTGAACTGTACTGTACTTACGCGGTGCCATCGTCGCTTATATAGTCTAACAGGGAATATTCTGGAAGTTACTAGAATCGAATATTCCAGATTATTCCCGGCGCGTTCGAGATATGCGCTGTTGGCTATCTAGAACGTTCTGGATGGCCATGGGCGTATCATTTGGGGCATAATTCGTTACAATAGCTTGCTGCAGTGCTATATACGCGGTTGCGTATAACAAGTCTTAAAAAAAACCGCCGCAAACCGAAAAAAATGTTTAAAATTCTCGTACCGATTTAAATTTTTATTAACCAAAAATACGATTTTTGCAAGCCTAATTTTTATCTAAAAAATAATATAGCTTGCTGCAGTGCTATATACGCGGTTGCGTATAACAAGTCTTAAAAAAAAACCGCCGCAAACCAAAAAAAATGTTTAAAATTCTCGTACTGATTTAAAATTTTATTAACCAAAAATACGATTTTTGCAAGCCAAATTTCCATCTAAAAAATAATTTAGCTTGATGCAGTGCTATATACGCGGTTGCGTATAACAAGTTTTAAAAAAGACCGTAGCAAACCAAAAAAAATGTTTAAAATTTTCGTACTGATTTAAATTTTTATTAATCAAAAATACAAATTTTGCAAGCCAAATTTCTATTTAAAAAATAATATAGCTTGCTGCTGTTCCATAAACGCGGTTAAACATAACAAGTTTTGAAAAATACCGCCTCAAACCAAAAAAAATGTTTAAAATTCTCGTACTGATTTAAATTTTTATTAACCAAAAATACGATTTTTGCAAGCTTAATTTTTATCTAAAGAATAATATAGCTTGTTGCAGTGCTATATACGCAGTTGCGTATAACAAGTTTTAAAAAAAACCGCCGCAAACCGAAAAAAAATGTTTAAAATTCTCGTACTGATTTAAAATTTTATTAACCAAAAATACGATTTTTGCAAGCCAAATTTCCATCTAAAAAATAATATAGCTTGCTGCAGTTCTATATATGCGGTTGCATATGACAAGTTTTAAAAAAAACCGCCGCAAACCGAAAAAAAATGTTTAAAATTCTCGTACTGATTTAAAAATTTTATTAACCAAAAATATAAATTTTGCAAGGCAAATTTCTATTTAAAAAATAATATGGCTTGCTGCAGTTCCATATACGCGGTTGAACATGACAAGTTTTGAAAAAGACCGCCGCAAACCGAAAAAAAATGTTTAAAATTCTCGTACCGATTTAAATTTTTATTAACCAAAAATACGATTTTTGCAAGCCTAATTTTTATCTAAAAAATAATATAGCTTGCTTAAGTGCTATATACGCGGTTGCGTATAACAAGTCTTAAAAAAAACCGCCACAAACCGAAAAAAAATGTTTAAAATTCTCGTACTGATTTAAAATTTTATTAACCAAAAATACGATTTTTGCAGGCCAAATTTCCATCTAAAAAATAATTTAGCTTGCTGCAGTGCTATATACGCGGTTGCGTATAACAAGTTTTAAAAAAGACCGTAGCAAACCAAAAAAAATGTTTAAAATTTTCGTACTGATTTAAATTTTTATTAATCAAAAATACAAATTTTGCAAGCCAAATTTCTATTTAAAAAGTAATATAGCTTGCTGCAGTTCCATAAACGCGGTTAAACATAACAAGTTTTGAAAAATACCGCCGCAAACCAAAAAAAATTTTTAAAATTCTCGTACTGATTTAAATTTTTATTAACCAAAA
Source organism: Cryptophagus acutangulus (assembly GCA_963556235.1). NCBI lineage: Eukaryota > Metazoa > Arthropoda > Insecta > Coleoptera > Cryptophagidae > Cryptophagus > Cryptophagus acutangulus. The sequence continues at coordinate 47,302 of CAUVYR010000255.1, read as the reverse complement.
ATACGATTTTTGCAAGCTTAATTTTTATCTAAAAAATAATATAGCTTGTTGCGGTGCTATATACGCAGTTGCGTATAACAAGTTTTAAAAAAAAACCGCCGCAAACCGAAAAAAAATGTTTAAAATTCTCGTACTGATTTAAAATTTTATTAACCAAAAATACGATTTTTGCAAGCCAAATTTCCATCTAAAAAATAATATAGCTTGCTGCAGTTCTATATATGCGGTTGCATATGACAAGTTTTAAAAAAGACCGCCGCAAACCGAAAAAAAATGTTTAAAATTCTTGTACTGATTTAAAAATTTTATTAACCAAAAATACAAATTTTGTAAGGCAAATTTCTATTTAAAAAATAATATAGCTTGCTGCAGTTCCATATACGCGGTTGAACATGACAAGTTTTGAAAAATACCGCCGCAAACCGAAAAAAATGTTTAAAATTCTCGTACCGACTTAAATTTTTATTAACCAAAAATACGATTTTTGCAAGCCAAATTTCCATCTAAAAAATAATTTAGCTTGCTGCAGTGCTATATACGCGGTTGCGTATAACGAGTTGTAAAAAAGACCGCCGCAAACCGAAAAAAATGTTTAAAATTCTCGTACTGATTTAAAATTTTATTAACCAAAAATACAAATTTTGCAAGGCAAATTTCTATTTAAAAAATAATATATCTTTCTGCAGTTCCATATACGCGGTTGAACATGACAAGTTTTAAAAACGACCGCCGCAAACCGAAAAAAATGTTTAAAATTCTCGTACCGATTTAAATTTTTATTAACCAAAAATACGATTTTTGCAAGCCTAATTTTTATCTAAAAAATAATATAGCTTGCTGCAGTGCTATATACGCGGTTGCGTATAACAAGTCTTAAAAAAAACCGCCGCAAACCGAAAAAAAATGTTTAAAATTCTCGTACAGATTTAAAATTTTATTAACCAAAAATACGATTTTTGCAAGCCAAATTTCCATCTAAAAAATAATTTAGCTTGCTGCAGTGCTATATACACGTTTGCGTATAACAAGTTGTAAAAAAGACCGCCGCAAACCGAAAAAAATGTTTAAAATTCTCGTACTGATTTAAAATTTTATTAACCAAAAATACAAATTTTGCAAGGCAAATTTCTATTTAAAAAATAATATATCTTGCTGCAGTTCCATATACGCGGTTGAACATGACATTTTTTTGAAAAAGACCGCCGCAAACCGAAAAAAAATGTTTAAAATTCTCGTACTGATTTAAAATTTTATTAACCAAAAATACGATTTTTGCAAGCCAAATTTCCATCTAAAAAATAATTTAGCTTGCTGCAGTGCTATATACGCGGTTGCGTATAACAAGTTTTAAAAAAGACCGCCGCAAACCAAAAAAAAATGTTTAAAATTCTCGTACTGATTTAAAATTTTATTAACCAAAAATACGATTTTTGCAAGCCAAATTTCCATCTAAAAAATAATATAGCTTGCTGCAGTTCTATATATGCGGTTGCATATGACAAGTTTTAAAAAAGACCGCCGCAAACCGAAAAAAAATGTTTGAAATTCTCGTACTGATTTAAAAATTTTATTAACCAAAAATACAAATTTTGCAAGGCAAATTTCTATTTAAAAAATAATATAGCTTGCTGCAGTTCCATATACGCGATTGAACATGACAAGTTTTGAAAAATACCGCCGCAAATCGAAAAAAATGTTTAAAATTCTCGTACCGACTTAAATTTTTATTAACCAAAAATACGATTTTTGCAAGCCAAATTTCCATCTAAAAAATAATTTAGCTTGCTGCAGTGCTATATACGCGGTTGCGTATAACAAGTTGTAAAAAAGACCGCCGCAAACCGAAAAAAATGTTT
>CAUVYR010000255.1:0-45246 GCA_963556235.1 Cryptophagus acutangulus | reverse complement strand
CGCGGTTGCGTATAACAAGTTGTAAAAAAGACCGTCGCAAACCGAAAAAAATGTTTAAAATTCTCGTACTGATTTAAAATTTTATTAACCAAAAATACTAATTTTGCAAGCCTAATTTTTATCTAAAAAATAATATAGCTTGCTGCAGTGCTATATACGCGGTTGCGTATTACAAGTCTTAAAAAAAACCGCCGCAAACCGAAAAAAAATGTTTAAAATTCTCGTACTGATTTAAAATTTTATGAACCAAAAATACGATTTTTGCAAGCCTAATTTTTATCTAAAAAATAATATATCTTGCTGCAGTTTTATATATGCGGTTGCATATGACAAGTTTTAAAAAAGACCGCCGCAAACCGAAAAAAAATGTTTAAAATTCTCGTACTGATTTAAAAATTTTATTAACCAAAAATACAAATTTTGCAAGGCAAATTTCTATTTAAAAAATAATATAGCTAGCTGCAGTTCCATATACGCGGTTGAACATGACAAGTTATGAAAAATACCGCCGCAAACCGAAAAAAATGTTTAAAATTCTCGTACCGACTTAAATTTTTATTAACCAAAAATACGATTTTTGCAAGCCAAATTTCCATCTAAAAAATAATTTAGCTTGCTGCAGTGCTATATACGCGGTTGCGTATAACAAGTTGTAAAAAAGACCGCCGCAAACCGAATTTTTTTTTTAAAATTCTTGTACTGATTTAAAATTTTATTAACCAAAAATACAAATTTTGCAAGGCAAATTTCTATTTAAAAAATAATATATCTTGCTGCAGTTCCATATACGCGGTTGAACATGACAAGTTTTGAAAAAGACCGCCGCAAACCGAAAAAAATCTTTAAAATTCTCGTACCGATTTAAATTTTTATTAACAAAAAATACGATTTTTGCAAGCCTAATTTTTATCTAAAAAATAATATAGCTTGCTGCAGTGCTATATACGCGGTTGCGTATAACAAGTCTTAAAAAAAACCGCCGCAAACCGAAAAAAAATGTTTAAAATTCTCGTACTGATTTAAAATTTTATTAACCAAAAATACGATTTTTGCAAGCCAAATTTTCATCTAAAAAATAATTTAGCTTGCTGCAGTGCTATATACGCGGTTGCGTATAACAAGTTTTAAAAAAGACCGCCGCAAACCAAAAAAAATGTTTAAAATTTTCGTACTGATTTAAATGTTTATTAATCAAAAATACAAATTTTGCAAGCCAAATTTCTATTTAAAAAATAATATAGCTTGCTGCAGTTCCATAAACGCGGTTAAACATAACAAGTATTTAAAAATACCGCCGCAAACCAAAAAAAATGTTTAAAATTCTCGTACTGATTTAAATTTTTATTAACCAAAAATACGATTTTTGCAAGCTTAATTTTTATTTAAAAAATAATATAGCTTGTTGCAGTGCTATATACGCAGTTGCGTATAACAAGTTTTAAAAAAAACCGCCGCAAACCGAAAAAAAATGTTTAAAATTTTCGTACTGATTTAAATTTTTATTAACCAAAAATACGATTATTGCAAGCCAAATTTCCATCTAAAAAATAATATAGCTTGCTGCAGTTGTATATATGCGGTTGCATATGACAAGTTTTAAAAAAGACCGCCGCAAACCGAAAAAAAATGTTTAAAATTCTCGTACTGATTTAAAAAATTTATTAACCAAAAATACAAATTTTACAAGGCAAATTTCTATTTAAAAAATAATATAACTTGCTGCAGTTCCATATACGCGGTTGAACATGACAAGTTTTGAAAAATACCGCCGCAAACCGAAAAAAATGTTTAAAATTCTCGTACCGACTTAAATTTTTATTAACCAAAAATACGATTTTTGCAAGCCAAATTTCCATCTAAAAAATAATATAGCTTGCTGCAGTTCTATATATGCGGTTGCATATGACAAGTTTTAAAAAAGACCGCCGCAAACCGAAAAAAATGTTTAAAATTCGCGTACTGATTTCAAAAATTTATTAACCAAAAATACAAATTTTACAAGGCAAATTTCTATTTAAAAAATAATATAACTTGCTGCAGTTCCATATACGCGGTTGAACATGACAAGTTTTGAAAAATACCGCCGCAAACCGAAAAAAATGTTTAAAATTCTCGTACCGACTTAAATTTTTATTAACCAAAAATACGATTTTTGCAAGCCAAATTTCCATCTAAAAAATAATTTAGCTTGCTGCAGTGCTATATACGCGGTTGCGTATAAAAAGTTGTAAAAAAGACCGCTGCAAACCGAAAAAAATGTTTAAAATTCTGGTACTGATTTAAAATTTTATTAACCAAAAATACAAATTTTGCAAGGCAAATTTCTATTTAAAAAATAACATATCTTGCTGCAGTTCCATATACGCGGGTGAACATGACAAGTTTTGAAAAAGACCGCCGCAAACCGAAAAAAAATGTTCGTACCGATTTAAATTTTTATTAACCAAAAATACGATTTTTGCAAGCCTAATTTTTATCTAAAAAATAATATAGCTTGCTGCAGTGCTATATACGCGGTTGCGTATAACAAGTCTTTAAAAAAACCGCCGCAAACCGAAAAAAAATGTTTAAAATTCTCGTACTGATTTAAAATTTTATTAACCAAAAATACGATTTTTGCAAGCCAAATTTCCATCTAAAAAATAATTTAGCTTGCTGCAGTGCTATATACGTGGTTGCGTATAACAAGTTTTAAAAAAGACCGCCGCAAACCAAAAAAAATGTTTAAAATTTTCGTACTGATTTAAATTTTTATTAATCAAAAATACAAATTTTGCAAGCCAAATTTCTATTTAAAAAATCATATAGCTTGCTGCAGTTCCATAAACGCGGTTAAACATAACAAGTATTGAAAAATACCGCTGCAAACCAAAAAAATGTTTAAAATTCTCGTACTGATTTAAATTTTTATTAACCAAAAATACGATTTTTGCAAGCTTAATTTTTATCTAAAAAATAATATAGCTTGTTGCAGTGCTATATATGCAGTTGCGTATAACAAGTTTTAAAAAAAACCGCCGCAAACCGAAAAAAAATGTTTAAAATTTTCGTACTGATTTAAATTTTTATTAACCAAAAATACGATTTTTGCAAGCCAAATTTCCATCTAAAAAATAATATAGCTTGCTGCAGTTCTATATATGCGGTTGCATATGACAAGTTTTAAAAAAGACCGCCGCAAACCGAAAAAAAAATGTTTAAAATTCTCGTACTGATTTAAAAATTTTATTAACCAAAAATACAAATTTTGCAAGGCAAATTTCTATTTAAAAAATAATATAGCTTGCTGCAGTTCCATATACGCGGTTGAACATGACAAGTTTTGAAAAATACTGCCGCAAACCGAAAAAAATGTTTAAAATTCTCGTACCGACTTAAATTTTTATTAACCAAAAATACGATTTTTGCAAGCCAAATTTCCATCTAAAAAATAATTTAGCTTGCTGCAGTGCTATATACGCGGTTGCGTATAACAAGTTGTAAAAAAGACCGTCGCAAACCGAAAAAAATGTTTAAAATTCTCGTACTGATTTAAAATTTTATTAACCAAAAATACTAATTTTGCAAGCCTAATTTTTATCTAAAAAATAATATAGCTTGCTGCAGTGCTATATACGCGGTTGCGTATAACAAGTCTTAAAAAAAACCGCCGCAAACCGAAAAAAAATGTTTAAAATTCTCGTACTGATTTAAAATTTTATTAACCAAAAATACGATTTTTGCAAGCCAAATTTCCATCTAAAAAAATAATTTAGCTTGCTGCAGTGCTATATAAGCGGTTGCGTATAACAAGTTTTAAAAAAGACCGCCGCAAACCGAAAAAAAATGTTTAAAATTCTCGTACTGATTTAAAATTTTATTAACCAAAAATACGATTTTTGCAAGCCTAATTTTTATCTAAAAAATAATATATCTTGCTGCAGTTTTTTATATGCGGTTGCATATGACAAGTTTTAAAAAAGACCGCCGCAAACCGAAAAAAATGTTTAAAATTCTCGTACCGATTTAAATTTTTATTAACCAAAAATACGATTTTTGCAAGCCTAATTTTTATCTAAAAAATAATATAGCTTGCTGCAGTGCTATATACGCGGTTGCGTATAACAAGTCTTAAAAAAAACCGCCGCAAACCGAAAAAAATGTTTAAAATTCTCGTACCGATTTAAATTTTTATTAACCAAAAATACGATTTTTGCAAGCGTAATTTTTATCTAAAAAATAATATAGCTTGTTGCAGTGCTATATACGCAGTTGCGTATAACAAGTTTTAAAAAAAACCGCCGCAAACCGAAAAAAAATGTTTAAAATTTTCGTACTGATTTAAATTTTTATTAATCAAAAATACAAATTTTGCAAGCCAAATTTCTATTTAAAAAATAATATAGCTTGCTGCAGTTCCATAAACGCGGTTAAACATAACAAGTATTGAAAAATACCGCCGCAAACCAAAAAAAAATTTAAAATTCTCGTACTGATTTAAATTTTTATTAACCAAAAATACGATTTTTGCAAGCTTAATTTTTATCTAAAAAATAATATAGCTTGTTGCAGTGCTATATACGCAGTTGCGTATAACAAGTTTTAAAAAAAACCGCCGCAAACCGAAAAAAAATGTTTGAAATTTTCGTACTGATTTAAATTTTTATTAACCAAAAATACGATTTTTGCAAGCCAAATTTCCATCTAAAAAATAATATAGCTTGCTGCAGTTCTATATATGCGGTTGCATATGACAAGTTTTAAAAAAGACCGCCGAAAACCGAAAAAAAATGTTTAAAATTCTCGTACTGATTTAAAAATTTTATTAACCAAAAATACAAATTTTGCAAGCCTAATTTTTATCTAAAAAATAATATAGCTTGCTGCAGTGCTATATACGCGGTTGCGTATAACAAGTCTTTAAAAAAACCGCCGCAAACCGAAAAAAAATGATTAAAATTCTCGTACTGATTTAAAATTTTATTAACCAAAAATACAATTTTTGCAAGCCAAATTTCTATTTAAAAAATAATATATCTTGCTGCAGTTCCATATACGCGGGTGAACATGACAAGTTTTGAAAAAGACCGCCGCAAACCGAAAAAAAATGTTTAAAATTCTCGTACTGATTTAAAATTTTATTAACCAAAAATACGATTTTTGCAAGCCTAATTTTTATCTAAAAAATAATATATCTTGCTGCAGTTCCATATACGCGGTTGAACATGACAAGTTTTGAAAAAGACCGCCGCAAACCGAAAAAAATGTTTAAAATTCTCGTACCGATTTAAATTTTTATTAACCAAAAATACGATTTTTGCAAGCCTAATTTTTATCTAAAAAATAATATAGCTTGCTGCTGTGCTATATACGCGGTTGCGTATAACAAGTCTTAAAAAAAACCGCCGCAAACCGAATTTTGTTTAAAATTCTCGTACCGATTTAAATTTTTATTAACCAAAAATACGATTTTTGCAAGCCTAATTTTTATCTAAAAAATAATATAGCTGGCTGCAGTGCTATATACGCGGTTGCGTATAACAAGTCTTAAAAAAAACCGCCGCAAACCGAAAAAAAATGTTTAAAATTCTCGTACTGATTTAAAATTTTATTAACCAAAAATACGATTTTTGCAAACCAAATTTCCCGCTAAAAAATAATTTAGCTTGCTGCAGTGCTATATACGCGGTTGCGTATAACAAGTTGTAAAAAAGACCGTCGCAAACCGAAAAAAATATTTAAAATTCTCGTACTGATTTAAAATTTTATTAACCAAAAATACGATTTTTGCAAGCCTAATTTTTATCTAAAAAATAATATATCTTGCTGCAGTTTTATATATGCGGTTGCATATGACAAGTTTTAAAAAAGACCGCCGCAAACCGAAAAAAAATGTTTAAAATTCTCGTACTGATTTAAAAATTTTATTAACCAAAAATACAAATTTTGCAAGGCAAATTTCTATTTAAAAAATAATATAGCTAGCTGCAGTTCCATATACGCGGTTGAACATGACAAGTTATGAAAAATACCGCCGCAAACCGAAAAAAATGTTTAAAATTCTCGTACCGACTTAAATTTTTATTAACCAAAAATACGATTTTTGCAAGCCAAATTTCCATCTAAAAAATAATTTAGCTTGCTGCAGTGCTATATACGCGGTTGCGTATAACAAGTTGTAAAAAAGACCGCCGCAAACCGAATTTTTTTTTTAAATTCTCTTACTGATTTAAAATTTTATTAACCAAAAATACAAATTTTGCAAGGCAAATTTCTATTTAAAAAATAATATATCTTGCTGCAGTTCCATATACGCGGTTGAACATGACAAGTTTTGAAAAAGACCGCCGCAAACCGAAAAAAATCTTTAAAATTCTCGTACCGATTTAAATTTTTATTAACAAAAAATACGATTTTTGCAAGCCTAATTTTTATCTAAAAAATAATATAGCTTGCTGCAGTGCTATATACGCGGTTGCGTATAACAAGTCTTAAAAAAAACCGCCGCAAACCGAAAAAAAATGTTTAAAATTCTCGTACTGATTTAAAATTTTATTAACCAAAAATACGATTTTTGCAAGCCAAATTTTCATCTAAAAAATAATTTAGCTTGCTGCAGTGCTATATACGCGGTTGCGTATAACAAGTTTTAAAAAAGACCGCCGCAAACCAAAAAAAATGTTTAAAATTTTCGTACTGATTTAAATGTTTATTAATCAAAAATACAAATTTTGCAAGCCAAATTTCTATTTAAAAAATAATATAGCTTGCTGCAGTTCCATAAACGCGGTTAAACATAACAAGTATTTAAAAATACCGCCGCAAACCAAAAAAAATGTTTAAAATTCTCGTACTGATTTAAATTTTTATTAACCAAAAATACGATTTTTGCAAGCTTAATTTTTATCTAAAAAATAATATAGCTTGTTGCAGTGCTATATACGCAGTTGCGTATAACAAGTTTTAAAAAAAACCGCCGCAAACCGAAAAAAAATGTTTAAAATTTTCGTACAGATTTAAATTTTTATTAACCAAAAATACGATTTTTGCAAGCCAAATTTCCATCTAAAAAATAATATAGCTTGCTGCAGTTGTATATATGCGGTTGCATATGACAAGTATTAAAAAAGACCGCCGCAAACCGAAAAAAAATGTTTAAAATTCTCGTACTGATTTAAAAAATTTATTAACCAAAAATACAAATTTTACAAGGCAAATTTCTATTTAAAAAATAATATAACTTGCTGCAGTTCCATATACGCGGTTGAACATGACAAGTTTTGAAAAATACCGCCGCAAACCGAAAAAAATGTTTAAAATTCTCGTACCGACTTAAATTTTTATTAACCAAAAATACGATTTTTGCAAGATAAATTTCCATCTAAAAAATAATATAGCTTGCTGCAGTTCTATATATGCGGTTGCATATGACAAGTTTTAAAAAAGACCGCCGCAAACCGAAAAAAAAATGTTTAAAATTCGCGTACTGATTTCAAAAATTTATTAACCAAAAATACCAATTTTACAAGGCAAATTTCTATTTAAAAAATAATATAACTTGCTGCAGTTCCATATACGCGGTTGAACATGACAAGTTTTGAAAAATACCGCCGCAAACCGAAAAAAATGTTTAAAATTCTCGTACCGACTTAAATTTTTATTAACCAAAAATACGATTTTTGCAAGCCAAATTTCCATCTAAAAAATAATTTAGCTTGCTGCAGTGCTATATACGCGGTTGCGTATAAAAAGTTGTAAAAAAGGCCGCTGCAAACCGAAAAAAATGTTTAAAATACTCGTACTGATTTAAAATTTTATTAACCAAAAATACAAATTTTGCAAGGCAAATTTCTATTTAAAAAATAATATATCTTGCTGCAGTTCCATATACGCGGGTGAACATGACAAGTTTTGAAAAAGACCGCCGCAAACCAAAAAAAAAATGTTCGTACCGATTTAAATTTTTATTAACCAAAAATACGATTTTTGCAAGCCTAATTTTTATCTAAAAAATAATATAGCTTGCTGCAGTTGTATATATGCGGTTGCATATGACAAGTTTTAAAAACAACCGCCGCAAACCGAAAAAAAATGTTTAAAATTCTCGTACTGATTTAAAAAATTTATTAACCAAAAATACAAATTTTACAAGGCAAATTTCTATTTAAAAAATAATATAACTTGCTGCAGTTCCATATACGCGGTTGAACATGACAAGTTTTGAAAAATACCGCCGCAAACCGAAAAAAATGTTTAAAATTCTCGTACCGACTTAAATTTTTATTAACCAAAAATACGATTTTTGCAAGATAAATTTCCATCTAAAAAATAATATAGCTTGCTGCAGTTCTATATATGCGGTTGCATATGACAAGTTTTAAAAAAGACCGCCGCAAACCGAAAAAAAATGTTTAAAATTCGCGTACTGATTTCAAAAATTTATTAACCAAAAATACAAATTTTACAAGGCAAATTTCTATTTAAAAAATAATATAACTTGCTGCAGTTCCATATACGCGGTTGAACATGACAAGTTTTGAAAAATACCGCCGCAAACCGAAAAAAATGTTTAAAATTCTCGTACCGACTTAAATTTTTATTAACCAAAAATACGATTTTTGCAAGCCAAATTTCCATCTAAAAAATAATTTAGCTTGCTGCAGTGCTATATACGCGGTTGCGTATAAAAAGTTGTAAAAAAGACCGCTGCAAACCGAAAAAAATGTTTAAAATACTCGTACTGATTTAAAATTTTATTAACCAAAAATACAAATTTTGCAAGGCAAATTTCTATTTAAAAAATAATATATCTTGCTGCAGTTCCATATACGCGGTTGAACATGACAAGTTTTGAAAAAGACCGCCGCAAACCGAAAAAAATGTTTAAAATTCTCGTACCGATTTAAATTTTTATTAACCAAAAATACGATTTTTGCAAGCCTAATTTTTATCTAAAAAATAATATAGCTTGCTGCTGTGCTATATACGCGGTTGCGTATAACAAGTCTTAAAAAAAACCGCCGCAAACCGAATTTTGTTTAAAATTCTCGTACCGATTTAAAATTTTATTAACCAAAAATACGATTTTTGCAAGCCTAATTTTTATCTAAAAAATAATATATCTTGCTGCAGTTTTATATATGCGGTTGCATATGACAAGTTTTAAAAAAGACCGCCGCAAACCGAAAAAAAATGTTTAAAATTCTCGTACTGATTTAAAAATTTTATTAACCAAAAATACAAATTTTGCAAGGCAAATTTCTATTTAAAAAATAATATAGCTAGCTGCAGTTCCATATACGCGGTTGAACATGACAAGTTATGAAAAATACCGCCGCAAACCGAAAAAAATGTTTAAAATTCTCGTACCGACTTAAATTTTTATTAACCAAAAATACGATTTTTGCAAGCCAAATTTCCATCTAAAAAATAATTTAGCTTGCTGCAGTGCTATATACGCGGTTGCGTATAACAAGTTGTAAAAAAGACCGCCGCAAACCGAATTTTTTTTTTAAATTCTCGTACTGATTTAAAATTTTATTAACCAAAAATACAAATTTTGCAAGGCAAATTTCTATTTAAAAAATAATATATCTTGCTGCAGTTCCATATACGCGGTTGAACATGACAAGTTTTGAAAAAGACCGCCGCAAACCGAAAAAAATTTTTAAAATTCTCGTACCGATTTAAATTTTTATTAACAAAAAATACGATTTTTGCAAGCCTAATTTTTATCTAAAAAATAATATAGCTTGCTGCAGTGCTATATACGCGGTTGCGTATAACAAGTCTTAAAAAAAACCGCCGCAAACCGAAAAAAAATGTTTAAAATTCTCGTACTGATTTAAAATTTTATTAACCAAAAATACGATTTTTGCAAGCCAAATTTTCATCTAAAAAATAATTTAGCTTGCTGCAGTGCTATATACGCGGTTGCGTATAACAAGTTTTAAAAAAGACCGCCGCAAACCAAAAAAAATGTTTAAAATTTTCGTACTGATTTAAATGTTTATTAATCAAAAATACAAATTTTGCAAGCCAAATTTCTATTTAAAAAATAATATAGCTTGCTGCAGTTCCATAAACGCGGTTAAACATAACAAGTATTTAAAAATACCGCCGCAAACCAAAAAAAATGTTTAAAATTCTCGTACTGATTTGAATTTTTATTAACCAAAAATACGATTTTTGCAAGCTTAATTTTTATCTAAAAAATAATATAGCTTGTTGCAGTGCTATATACGCAGTTGCGTATAACAAGTTTTAAAAAAAACCGCCGCAAACCGAAAAAAAATGTTTAAAATTTTCGTACAGATTTAAATTTTTATTAACCAAAAATACGATTTTTGCAAGCCAAATTTCCATCTAAAAAATAATATAGCTTGCTGCAGTTGTATATATGCGGTTGCATATGACAAGTTTTAAAAAAGACCGCCGCAAACCGAAAAAAAATGTTTAAAATTCTCGTACTGATTTAAAAAATTTATTAACCAAAAATACAAATTTTACAAGGCAAATTTCTATTTAAAAAATAATATAACTTGCTGCAGTTCCATATACGCGGTTGAACATGACAAGTTTTGAAAAATACCGCCGCAAACCGAAAAAAATGTTTAAAATTCTCGTACCGACTTAAATTTTTATTAACCAAAAATACGATTTTTGCAAGATAAATTTCCATCTAAAAAATAATATAGCTTGCTGCAGTTCTATATATGCGGTTGCATATGACAAGTTTTAAAAAAGACCGCCGCAAACCGAAAAAAAATGTTTAAAATTCGCGTACTGATTTCAAAAATTTATTAACCAAAAATACAAATTTTACAAGGCAAATTTCTATTTAAAAAATAATATAACTTGCTGCAGTTCCATATACGCGGTTGAACATGACAAGTTTTGAAAAATACCGCCGCAAACCGAAAAAAATGTTTAAAATTCTCGTACCGACTTAAATTTTTATTAACCAAAAATACGATTTTTGCAAGCCAAATTTCCATCTAAAAATAATTTAGCTTGCTGCAGTGCTATATACGCGGTTGCGTATAAAAAGTTGTAAAAAAGACCGCTGCAAACCGAAAAAAATGTTTAAAATACTCGTACTGATTTAAAATTTTATTAACCAAAAATACAAATTTTGCAAGCCAAATTTCTATTTAAAAAATAATATATCTTGCTGCAGTTCCATATACGCGGGTGAACATGACAAGTTTTGAAAAAGACCGCCGCAAACCGAAAAAAAAAATGTTCGTACCGATTTAAATTTTTATTAACCAAAAATACGATTTTTGCAAGCCTAATTTTTATCTAAAAAATAATATAGCTTGCTGCAGTGCTATATACGCGGTTGCGTATAACAAGTCTTTAAAAAAACCGCCGCAAACCGAAAAAAAATGTTTAAAATTCCCGTACTGATTTAAAATTTTATTAACCAAAAATACGATTTTTGCAAGCCAAATTTCCATCTAAAAAATAATATAGCTTGCTGCAGTGCTATATACGCGGTTGCGTATAACAAGTTTTAAAAAAGACCGCCGCAAACCAAAAAAAATGTTTAAAATTTTCGTACTGATTTAAATTTTTATTAATCAAAAATACAAATTTTGCAAGCCAAATTTCTATTTAAAAAATAATATAGCTTGCTGCAGTTCCATAAACGCGGTTAAACATAACAAGTATTGAAAAATACCGCCGCAAACCAAAAAAATGTTTAAAATTCTCGTACTGATTTAAATTTTTATTAACCAAAAATACGATTTTTGCAAGCTTAATTTTTATCTAAAAAATAATATAGCTTGTTGCAGTGCTATATACGCAGTTGCGTATAACAAGTTTTAAAAAAAACCGCCGCAAACCGAAAAAAAATGTTTAAAATTTTCGTACTGATTTCAATTTTTATTAACCAAAAATACGATTTTTGCAAGCCAAATTTCCATCTAAAAAATAATATAGCTTGCTGCAGTTCTATATATGCGGTTGCATATGACAAGTTTTAAAAAAGACCGCCGCAAACCGAAAAAAAAATGTTTAAAATTCTCGTACTGATTTAAAAATTTTATTAACCAAAAATACAAATTTTGCAAGGCAAATTTCTATTTAAAAAATAATATAGCTTGCTGCAGTTCCATATACGCGGTTGAACATGACAAGTTTTGAAAAATACTGCCGCCAACCGAAAAAAATGTTTAAAATTCTCGTACCGACTTAAATTTTTATTAACCAAAAATACGATTTTTGCAAGCCAAATTTCCATCTAAAAAATAATTTAGCTTGCTGCAGTGCTATATACGCGGTTGCGTATAACAAGTTGTAAAAAAGACCGTCGCAAACCGAAAAAAATGTTTAAAATTCTCGTACTGATTTAAAATTTTATTAACCAAAAATACTAATTTTGCAAGCCTAATTTTTATCTAAAAAATAATATAGCTTGCTGCAGTGCTATATACGCGGTTGCGTATAACAAGTCTTAAAAAAAACCGCCGCAAACCGAAAAAAAATGTTTAAAATTCTCGTACTGATTTAAAATTTTATTAACCAAAAAATACGATTTTTGCAAGCCAAATTTCCATCTAAAAAAATAATTTAGCTTGCTGCAGTGCTATATACGCGGTTGCGTATAACAAGTTTTAAAAAAGACGGCCGCAAACCGAAAAAAAATGTTTAAAATTCTCGTACTGATTTAAAATTTTATTAACCAAAAATACGATTTTTGCAAGCCTAATTTTTATCTAAAAAATAATATATCTTGCTGCAGTTTTATATATGCGGTTGCATATGACAAGTTTTAAAAAGACCGCCGCAAACCGAAAAAAATGTTTAAAATTCTCGTACCAATTTAAATTTTTATTAACCAAAATACGATTTTTGCAAGCCTAATTTTTATCAAAAAATAATATAGCTTGCTGCAGTGCTATATACGCCGGTTGCGTATAACAAGTCTTAAAAAAAACCGCCGCAAACCGAAAAAAATATTTAAAATTCTCGTACCGATTTAAATTTTTATTAACCAAAAATACGATTTTTGCAAGCGTAAATTTTTATCTAAAAAATAATATAGCTTGCTGCAGTGCTATATACGCGGTTGCGTATAACAAGTCTTAAAAAAAAAACGCCACAAACCGAAAAAAAATGTTTAAAATTCTCGTACTGATTTAAAATTTTATTAACCAAAAATACGATTTTTGCAAGCCAAATTTCCATCTAAAAAATAATTTAGCTTGCTGCAGTGCTATATACGCGGTTGCGTATAACAAGTTTTAAAAAAGACCCCCACAAACCAAAAAAAATGTTTAAAATTTTCGTACTGATTTAAATTTTTATTAACCAAAAATACAAATTTTGCAAGGCAAATTTCTATTTAAAAAATAATATAGCTTGCTGCAGTTCCATATCCGCGGTTGAACATGACAAGTTTTGAAAAATACCGCCGCAAACCGAAAAAAATGTTTAAAATTCTCGTACCGACTTAAATTTTTATTAACCAAAAATACGATTTTTGCAAGCCATATTTCCATCTAAAAAATAATTTAGCTTGCTGCAGTGCTATATACGCGGTTGCGTATAACAAGTTGTAAAAAAGACCGCTGCAAACCGAAAAAAATGTTTAAAATTCTCGTACTGATTTAAAATTTTATTAACCAAAAATACAAATTTTGCAAGGCAAATTTCTATTTAAAAAATAATATATCTTGCTGCAGTTCCATATACGCGGGTGAACATGACAAGTTTTGAAAAAGATCGCCGCAAACCGAAAAAAAATGTTCGTACCGATTTAAATTTTTATTAACCAAAAATACGATTTTTGCAAGCCTAATTTTTATCTAAAAAATAATATAGCTTGCTGCAGTGCTATATACGCGGTTGCGTATAACAAGTCTTTAAAAAAACCGCCGCAAACCGAAAAAAAATGTTTAAAATTCTCGTATTGATTTAAAATTTTATTAACCAAAAATACGATTTTTGCAAGCCAAATTTCCATCTAAAAAATAATTTAGCTTGCTGCAGTGCTATATACGCGGTTGCGTATAACACGTTTTAAAAAAGACCGCCGCAAACCGAAAAAAAATGTTTAAAATTCTCGTACTGATTTAAAATTTTATTAACCAAAAATACGATTTTTGCAATCCTAATTTTTATCTAAAAAATAATATATCTTGCTGCAGTTCCATATACGCGGTTGAACATGACAAGTTTTGAAAAAGACCGCCGCAAACCGAAAAAAATGTTTAAAATTCTCGTACCGATTTAAATTTTTATTAACCAAAAATACGATTTTTGCAAGCCTAATTTTTATCTAAAAAATAATATAGCTTGCTGCAGTGCTATATACGCGGTTGCGTATAACAAGTCTTAAAAAAAACCGCCGCAAACCGAAAAAAATGTTTAAAATTCTCGTACCGATTTAAATTTTTATTAACCAAAAATACGATTTTTGCAAGCCTAATTTTTATCTAAAAAATAATATAGCTGGCTGCAGTGCTATATACGCGGTTGCGTATAACAAGTCTTAAAAAAAACCGCCGCAAACCGAAAAAAAATGTTTAAAATTCTCGAACTGATTTAAAATTTTATTAACCAAAAATACGATTTTTGCAAGCCAAATTTCCCGCTAAAAAATAATTTAGCTTGCTGCAGTGCTATATACGCGGTTGCGTATAACAAGTTGTAAAAAAGACCGTCGCAAACCGAAAAAAATGTTTAAAATTCTCGTACTGATTTAAAATTTTATTAACCAAAAATACGATTTTTGCAAGCCTAATTTTTATCTAAAAAATAATATATCTTGCTGCAGTTCCATATACGCGGTTGAACATGACAAGTTTTGAAAAAGACCGCCGCAAACCGAAAAAAATGTTTAAAATTCTCGTACCGATTTAAATTTTTATTAACCAAAAATACGATTTTTGCAAGCCTAATTTTTATCTAAAAAATAATATAGCTTGCTGCAGTGCTATATACGCGGTTGCGTATAAGAAGTCTTAAAAAAAACCGCCGCAAACCAAAAAAAAATGTTTAAAATTCTCGTACTGATTTAAAATTTTATTAACCAAAAATACGATTTTTGCAAGCCAAATTTCCATCTAAAAAATAATTTAGCTTGCTGCAGTGCTATATACGCGGTTGCGTATAACAAGTTTTAAAAAAAACCGCCGCAAACCCAAAAAAATGTTTAAAATTTTCGTACTGATTTAAATTTTTATTAATCAAAAATACAAATTTTGCAAGCCAAATTTCTATTTAAAAAATAATATAGCTTGCTGCAGTTCCATAAACGCGGTTAAACATAACAAGTATTGAAAAATACCGCCGCAAACCAAAAAAAATGTTTAAAATTCTCGTACTGATTTAAATTTTTATTAACCAAAAATACGATTTTTGCAAGCTTAATTTTTATCTAAAAAATAATATAGCTTGTTGCAGTGCTATATACGCAGTTGCGTATAACAAGTTTTAAAAAAAACCGCCGCAAACCGAAAAAAAATGTTTAAAATTTTCGTACTGATTTAAATTTTTATTAACCAAAAATACGATTTTTGCAAGCCAAATTTCCATCTAAAAAATAATATAGCTTGCTGCAGTTCTATATATGCGGTTGCATATGACAAGTTTTAAAAAAGACCGCCGCAAACCGAAAAAAAATGTTTAAAATTCTCGTACTGATTTAAAAATTTTATTAACCAAAAATACAACTTTTGCAAGGCAAATTTCTATTTAAAAAATAATATAGCTTGCTGCAGTTCCATATACGCGGTTGAACATGACAAGTTTTGAAAAATACCGCCGCAAACCGAAAAAAATGTTTAAAATTCTCGTACCGACTTAAATTTTTATTAACCAAAAATACGATTTTTGCAAGCCTAATTTTTATCTAAAAAATAATATAGCTTGCTGCAGTGCTATATACGCGGTTGCGTATAACAAGTCTTTAAAAAAACCGCCGCAAACCGAAAAAAAATGATTAAAATTCTCGTACTGATTTAAAATTTTATTAACCAAAAATACGATTTTTGCAAGCCAAATTTCTATTTAAAAAATAATGTATCTTGCTGCAGTTCCATATACGCGGGTGAACATGACAAGTTTTGAAAAAGACCGCCGCAAACCGAAAAAAAATGTTTAAAATTCTCGTACTGATTTAAAATTTTATTAACCAAAAATACGATTTTTGCAAGCCTAATTTTTATCTAAAAAATAATATATCTTGCTGCAGTTCCATATACGCGGTTGAACATGACAAGTTTTGAAAAAGACCGCCGCAAACCGAAAAAATGTTTAAAATTCTCGTACCGATTTAAATTTTTATTAACCAAAAATACGATTTTTGCAAGCCTAATTTTTATCTAAAAAATAATATAGCTTGCTGCAGTGCTATATACGCGGTTGCGTATAACAAGTCTTAGAAAAAACCGCCGCAAACCGAAAAAAATGTTTAAAATTCTCGTACCGATTTAAATTTTTATTAACCAAAAATACGATTTTTGCAAGCCTAATTTTTATCTAAAAAATAATATAGCTGGCTGCAGTGCTATATACGCGGTTGCGTATAACAAGTCTTAAAAAAAATCGCCGCAAACCGAAAAAAAATTGTTTAAAATTCTCGTACTGATTTAAAATTTTATTAACCAAAAATACGATTTTTGCAAACCAAATTTCCCGCTAAAAAATAATTTAGCTTGCTGCAGTGCTATATACGCGGTTGCGTATAACAAGTTGTAAAAAAGACCGTCGCAAACCGAAAAAAATGTTTAAAATTCTCGTACTGATTTAAAATTTTATTAACCAAAAATACTAATTTTGCAAGCCTAATTTTTATCTAAAAAATAATATAGCTTGCTGCAGTGCTATATACGCGGTTGCGTATTACAAGTCTTAAAAAAAACCGCCGCAAACCGAAAAAAAATGTTTAAAATTCTCGTACTGATTTAAAATTTTATTAACCAAAAATACGATTTTTGCAAGCCTAATTTTTATCTAAAAAATAATATATCTTGTTGCAGTTTTATATATGCGGTTGCATATGACAAGTTTTAAAAAAGACCGCCGCAAACCGAAATTTTTTTTTTAAAATTCTCGTACTGATTTAAAAATTTTATTAACCAAAAATACAAATTTTGCAAGGCAAATTTCTATTTAAAAAATAATATAGCTAGCTGCAGTTCCATATACGCGGTTGCGTATAACAAGTTTTAAAAAAGACCGCCGCAAACCAAAAAAAAAATGTTTAAAATTTTCGTACTGATTTAAATGTTTATTAATCAAAAATACAAATTTTGCAAGCCAAATTTCTATTTAAAAAATAATATAGCTTGTTGCAGTTCCATAAACGCGGTTAAACATAACAAGTATTTAAAAATACCGCCGCAAACCAAAAAAAATGTTTAAAATTCTCGTACTGATTTAAATTTTTATTAACCAAAAATACGATTTTTGCAAGCTTAATTTTTATCTAAAAAATAATATAGCTTGTTGCAGTGCTATATACGCAGTTGCGTATAACAAATTTTAAAAAAAACCGCCGCAAACCGAAAAAAAATGTTTAAAATTTTCGTACTGATTTAAATTTTTATTAACCAAAAATACGATTTTTGCAAGCCAAATTTCCATCTAAAAAATAATTTAGCTTGCTGCAGTGCTATATACGCGGTTGCGTATAACAAGTTTTAAAAAAGACCGCTGCAAACCGAAAATTCTCGTACTGATTTAAAATTTTATTAACCAAAAATACAAATTTTGCAAGGCAAATTTCTATTTAAAAAATAATATAGCTTGCTGCAGTTCCATAAACGCGGTTAAACATAACAAGTATTGAAAAATACCGCCGCAAACCAAAAAAAAATGTTTAAAATTCTCGTACTGATTTAAATTTTTATTAACCAAAAATACGATTTTTGCAAGCTTAATTTTTATCTAAAAAATAATATAGCTTGCTGCAGTGCTATATACGCAGTTGCGTATAACAAGTTTTAAAAAAAATCGCCGCAAACCGAAAAAAAATATTTAAAATTTTCGTACTGATTTAAATTTTTATTAACCAAAAATACGATTTTTGCAAGCCAAATTTCCATCTAAAAAATAATATAGCTTGCTGCAGTTCTATATATGCGGTTGCATATGACAAGTTTTAAAAAAGACCACCGCAAACCGAAAAAAATGTTTAAAATTCTCGTACTGATTTAAAAAATTTATTAACCAAAAATACAAATTTTGCAAGGCAAATTTCTATTTAAAAAATAATATAGCTTGCTGCAGTTCCATATACGCGGTTGAACATGACAAGTTTTGAAAAATACCGCCGCAAACCGAAAAAAATGTTTAAAATTCTCGTACCGACTTAAATTTTTATTAACCAAAAATACGATTTTTGCAAGCCATATTTCCATCTAAAAAATAATTTAGCTTGCTGCAGTGCTATATACGCGGTTGCGTATAACAAGTTGTAAAAAAGACCGCTGCAAACCGAAAATTCTCGTACTGATTTAAAATTTTATTAACCAAAAATACAAATTTTGCAAGGCAAATTTCTATTTAAAAAATAATATATCTTGCTGCAGTTCCATATACGCGGGTGAACATGACAAGTTTTGAAAAAGATCGCCGCAAACCGAAAAAAAATGTTCGTACCGATTTAAATTTTTATTAACCAAAAATACCATTTTTGCAAGCCTAATTTTTATCTAAAAAATAATATAGCTTGCTGCAGTGCTATATACGCGGTTGCGTATAACAAGTCTTTAAAAAAACCGCCGCAAACCGAAAAAAAATGTTTAAAATTCTCGTACTGATTTAAAATTTTATTAACCAAAAATACGATTTTTGCAAGCCAAATTTCCATCTAAAAAATAATTTAGCTTGCTGCAGTGCTATATACGCGGTTGCGTATAACACGTTTTAAAAAAGACCGCCGCAAGCCGAAAAAAAATGTTTAAAATTCTCGTACTGATTTAAAATTTTATTAACCAAAAATACGATTTTTGCAATCCTAATTTTTATCTAAAAAATAATATATCTTGCTGCAGTTCCATATACGCGGTTGAACATGACGAGTTTTGAAAAAGACCGCCGCAAACCGAAAAAAATGTTTAAAATTCTCGTACCGATTTAAATTTTTATTAACCAAAAATACGATTTTTGCAAGCCTAATTTTTATCTAAAAAATAATATAGCTGGCTGCAGTGCTATATACGCGGTTGCGTATAACAAGTCTTAAAAAAAACCGCCGCAAACCGAAAAAAAATGTTTAAAATTCTCGAACTGATTTAAAATTTTATTAACCAAAAATACGATTTTTGCAAGCCAAATTTCCCGCTAAAAAATAATTTAGCTTGCTGCAGTGCTATATACGCGGTTGCGTATAACAAGTTGTAAAAAAGACCGTCGCAAACCGAAAAAAATGTTTAAAATTCTCGTACTGATTTAAAATTTTATTAACCAAAAATACGATTTTTGCAAGCCTAATTTTTATCTAAAAAATAATATATCTTGCTGCAGTTCCATATACGCGGTTGAACATGACAAGTTTTGAAAAAGACCGCCGCAAACCGAAAAAAATGTTTAAAATTCTCGTACCGATTTAAATTTTTATTAACCAAAAATACGATTTTTGCAAGCCTAATTTTTATCTAAAAAATAATATAGCTTGCTGCAGTGCTATATACGCGGTTGCGTATAAGAAGTCTTAAAAAAAACCGCCGCAAACCAAAAAAAAATGTTTAAAATTCTCGTACTGATTTAAAATTTTATTAACCAAAAATACGATTTTTGCAAGCCAAATTTCCATCTAAAAAATAATTTAGCTTGCTGCAGTGCTATATACGCGGTTGCGTATAACAAGTTTTAAAAAAAACCGCCGCAAACCCAAAAAAATGTTTAAAATTTTCGTACTGATTTAAATTTTTATTAATCAAAAATACAAATTTTGCAAGCCAAATTTCTATTTAAAAAATAATATAGCTTGCTGCAGTTCCATAAACGCGGTTAAACATAACAAGTATTGAAAAATACCGCCGCAAACCAAAAAAAATGTTTAAAATTCTCGTACTGATTTAAATTTTTATTAACCAAAAATACGATTTTTGCAAGCTTAATTTTTATCTAAAAAATAATATAGCTTGTTGCAGTGCTATATACGCAGTTGCGTATAACAAGTTTTAAAAAAAACCGCCGCAAACCGAAAAAAAATGTTTAAAATTTTCGTACTGATTTAAATTTTTATTAACCAAAAATACGATTTTTGCAAGCCAAATTTCCATCTAAAAAATAATATAGCTTGCTGCAGTTCTATATATGCGGTTGCATATGACAAGTTTTAAAAAAGACCGCCGCAAACCGAAAAAAAATGTTTAAAATTCTCGTACTGATTTAAAAATTTTATTAACCAAAAATACAACTTTTGCAAGGCAAATTTCTATTTAAAAAATAATATAGCTTGCTGCAGTTCTATATACGCGGTTGAACATGACAAGTTTTGAAAAATACCGCCGCAAACCGAAAAAAATGTTTAAAATTCTCGTACCGACTTAAATTTTTATTAACCAAAAATACGATTTTTGCAAGCCTAATTTTTATCTAAAAAATAATATAGCTTGCTGCAGTGCTATATACGCGGTTGCGTATAACAAGTCTTTAAAAAAACCGCCGCAAACCGAAAAAAAATGATTAAAATTCTCGTACTGATTTAAAATTTTATTAACCAAAAATACGATTTTTGCAAGCCAAATTTCTATTTAAAAAATAATGTATCTTGCTGCAGTTCCATATACGCGGGTGAACATGACAAGTTTTGAAAAAGACCGCCGCAAACCGAAAAAAAATGTTTAAAATTCTCGTACTGATTTAAAATTTTATTAACCAAAAATACGATTTTTGCAAGCCTAATTTTTATCTAAAAAATAATATATCTTGCTGCAGTTCCATATACGCGGTTGAACATGACAAGTTTTGAAAAAGACCGCCGCAAACCGAAAAAAATGTTTAAAATTCTCGTACCGATTTAAATTTTTATTAACCAAAAATACGATTTTTGCAAGCCTAATTTTTATCTAAAAAATAATATAGCTTGCTGCAGTGCTATATACGCGGTTGCGTATAACAAGTCTTAAAAAAAACCGCCGCAAACCGAAAAAAATGTTTAAAATTCTCGTACCGATTTAAATTTTTATTAACCAAAAATACGATTTTTGCAAGCCTAATTTTTATCTAAAAAATAATATAGCTGGCTGCAGTGCTATATACGCGGTTGCGTATAACAAGTCTTAAAAAAAACCGCCGCAAACCGAAAAAAAATTGTTTAAAATTCTCGTACTGATTTAAAATTTTATTAACCAAAAATACGATTTTTGCAAACCAAATTTCCCGCTAAAAAATAATTTAGCTTGCTGCAGTGCTATATACGCGGTTGCGTATAACAAGTTGTAAAAAAGACCGTCGCAAACCGAAAAAAATGTTTAAAATTCTCGTACTGATTTAAAATTTTATTAACCAAAAATACTAATTTTGCAAGCCTAATTTTTATCTAAAAAATAATATAGCTTGCTGCAGTGCTATATACGCGGTTGCGTATTACAAGTCTTAAAAAAAACCGCCGCAAACCGAAAAAAAATGTTTAAAATTCTCGTACTGATTTAAAATTTTATTAACCAAAAATACGATTTTTGCAAGCCTAATTTTTATCTAAAAAATAATATATCTTGTTGCAGTTTTATATATGCGGTTGCATATGACAAGTTTTAAAAAAGACCGCCGCAAACCGAAAATTTTTTTTTAAAATTCTCGTACTGATTTAAAAATTTTATTAACCAAAAATACAAATTTTGCAAGGCAAATTTCTATTTAAAAAATAATATAGCTAGCTGCAGTTCCATATACGCGGTTGCGTATAACAAGTTTTAAAAAAGACCGCCGCAAACCAAAAAAAAAATGTTTAAAATTTTCGTACTGATTTAAATGTTTATTAATCAAAAATACAAATTTTGCAAGCCAAATTTCTATTTAAAAAATAATATAGCTTGCTGCAGTTCCATAAACGCGGTTAAACATAACAAGTATTTAAAAATACCGCCGCAAACCAAAAAAAATGTTTAAAATTCTCGTACTGATTTAAATTTTTATTAACCAAAAATACGATTTTTGCAAGCTTAATTTTTATCTAAAAAATAATATAGCTTGTTGCAGTGCTATATACGCAGTTGCGTATAACAAATTTTAAAAAAAACCGCCGCAAACCGAAAAAAAATGTTTAAAATTTTCGTACTGATTTAAATTTTTATTAACCAAAAATACGATTTTTGCAAGCCAAATTTCCATCTAAAAAATAATATAGCTTGCTGCAGTTGTATATATGCGGTTGCATATGACAAGTTTTAAAAAAGACCGCCGCAAACCGAAAAAAAATGTTTAAAATTCTCGTACTGATTTAAAAAATTTATTAACCAAAAATACAAATTTTACAAGGCAAATTTCTATTTAAAAAATAATATAACTTGCTGCAGTTCCATATACGCGGTTGAACATGACAAGTTTTGAAAAATACCGCCGCAAACCGAAAAAAATGTTTAAAATTCTCGTACCGACTTAAATTTTTATTAACCAAAAATACGATTTTTGCAAGCCAAATTTCCATCTAAAAAATAATATAGCTTGCTGCAGTTCTATATATGCGGTTGCATATGACAAGTTTTAAAAAAGACCGCCGCAAACCGAAAAAAAATGTTTAAAATTCTCGTACTGATTTCAAAAATTTATTAACCAAAAATACAAATTTTACAAGGCAAATTTCTATTTAAAAAATAATATAACTTGCTGCAATTCCATATACGCGGTTGAACATGACAAGTTTTGAAAAATACCGCCGCAAACCGAAAAAAATGTTTAAAATTCTCGTACCGACTTAAATTTTTATTAACCAAAAATACGATTTTTGCAAGCCAAATTTCCATCTAAAAAATAATTTAGCTTGCTGCAGTGCTATATACGCGGTTGCCTATACAAGTTGTAAAAAAGACCGCTGCAAACCGAAAATTTTTTTTAAAATTCTCGTACTGATTTAAAATTTTATTAACCAAAAATACAAATTTTGCAAGGCAAATTTCTATTTAAAAAATAATATATCTTGCTGCAGTTCCATATACGCGGGTGAACATGACAAGTTTTGAAAAAGACCGCCGCAAACCGAAAAAAAATGTTTAAAATTCTCGTACTGATTTAAAATTTTATTAACCAAAAATACGATTTTTGCAAGCCAAATTTCCATCTAAAAAATAATTTAGCTTGCTGCAGTGCTATATACGCGGTTGCGTATAACAAGTTTTAAAAAAGACCGCCGCAAACCAAAAAAAATGTTTAAAATTTTCGTACTGATTTAAATTTTTATTAATCAAAAATACAAATTTTGCAAGCCAAATTTCTATTTAAAAAATAATATAGCTTGCTGCAGTTCCATAAACGCGGTTAAACATAACAAGTTTTGAAAAATACCGCCGCAAACCAAAAAAAATGTTTAAAATTCTCGTACTGATTTAAATTTTTATTAACCAAAAATACGATTTTTGCAAGCTTAATTTTTATCTAAAAAATAATATAGCTTGTTGCAGTGCTATATACGCAGTTGCGTATAACAAGTTTTAAAAAAAACCGCCGCAAACCGAAAAAAAATGTTTAAAATTCTCGTACTGATTTAAAAATTTTATTAACCAAAAATACAAATTTTGCAAGGCAAATTTCTATTTAAAAATAATATAGCTTGCTGCAGTGCTATATACGCGGTTGCGTATAACAAGTCTTAAAAAAAACCGCCGCAAACCGAAAAAAAATGTTTAAAATTATCGTACTGATTTAAAACTTTATTAACCAAAAATACGATTTTTGGAAGCCAAATTTCCATCTAAAAAATAATTTAGCTTGCTGCAGTGCTATATACGCGGTTGCGTATAAGAAGTTTTAAAAAAACCGCCGCAAACCGAAAAAAAATGTTTAAAATTCTCGTACTGATTTAAAATTTTATTAACCAAAAATACGATTTTTGCAAGCCTAATTTTTATCTAAAAAATAATATGTCTTGCTGCAGTTCCATATACGCGGTTGAACATGACAAGTTTTGAAAAAGACCGCCGCAAACCGAAAAAAATGTTTAAAATTCTCGTACCGATTTAAATTTTTATTAACCAAAAATACGATTTTTGCAAGCCTAATTTTTATCTAAAAAATAATATAGCTTGCTGCAGTGCTATATACGCGGTTGCGTATAACAAGTCTTAAAAAAAACCGCCGCAAACCGAAAAAAATGTTTAAAATTCTCGTACCGATTTAAATTTTTATTAACCAAAGATACGATTTTTGCAAGCGTAATTTTTATCTAAAAAATAATATAGCTTGCTGCAGTGCTTTATACGCGGTTGCGTATAAGAAGTCTTAAAAAAACCGCCGCAAACCGAAAAAAAAATGTTTAAAATTCTCGTACTGATTTAAAATTTTATTAACCAAAAATACGATTTTTGCAAGCCAAATTTCCATCTAAAAAATAATTTAGCTTGCTGCAGTGCTATGTACGCGGTTGCGTATAACAAGTTTTAAAAAAGACCCCCACAAACCAAAAAAAATGTTTAAAATTTTCGTACTGATTTAAATTTTTATTAATCAAAAATACAAATTTTGCAAGCCAAATTTCTATTTAAAAAATAACATAGCTTGCTGCAGTTCCATAAACGCGGTTAAACATAACAAGTTTTGAAAAATACCGCCGCAAACCAAAAAAAATGTTTAAAATTCTCGTACTGATTTAAATTTTTATTAACCAAAAATACGATTTTTGCAAGCTTAATTTTTATCTAAAAAATAATATAGCTTGTTGCAGTGCTATATACGCAGTTGCGTATAACAAGTTTAAAAAAAAACCGCCGCAAACCGAAAAAAAATGTTTAAAATTCTCGTACTGATTTAAAATTTTATTAACCAAAAATACGATTTTTGCAAGCCAAATTTCCATCTAAAAAATAATATAGCTTGCTGCAGTTTTATATATGCGGTTGCATATGACAAGTTTTAAAAAAGACCGCCGCAAACCGAAAAAAAATGTTTAAAATTCTCGTACTGATTTAAAAATTTTATTAACCAAAAATACAAATTTTGCAAGGCAAATTTCTATTTAAAAAATAACATAGCTAGCTGCAGTTCCATATACGCGGTTGAACATGACAAGTTATGAAAAATACCGCCGCAAACCGAAAAAAATGTTTAAAATTCTCGTACCGACTTAAATTTTTATTAACAAAAAATACGATTTTTGCAAGCCAAATTTTCATCTAAAAAATAATTTAGCTTGCTGCAGTGCTATATACGCGGTTGCGTATAACAAGTTGTAAAAAAAACCGCCGCAAACCGATTTTTTTTTTTAAAATTCTCGTACTGATTTAAAATTTTATTAACCAAAAATAAAAATTCTGCAAGGCAAATTTCTATTTAAAAAATAATATATCTTGCTGCAGTTTCATATACGCGGTTGAACATGACAAGTTTTGAAAAAGACCGCCGCAAACCGAAAAAAATCTTTAAAATTCTCGTACCGATTTAAATTTTTATTAACCAAAAATACGATTTTTGCAAGCCTAATTTTTATCTAAAAAATAATATAGCTTGCTGCAGTGCTATATACGCGGTTGCGTATAACAAGTCTTAAAAAAAACTGCCGCAAACCGAAAAAAAAATGTTTAAAATTCTCGTACTGATTTAAAATTTTATTAACCAAAAATACGATTTTTGCAAGCCAAATTTCCATCTAAAAAATAATTTAGCTTGCTGCAGTGCTATATACGCGGTTGCGTATAACAAGTTTTAAAAAAGACCGCCGCAAACCGAAAAAAAATGTTTAAAATTCTCGTACTGATTTAAAATTTTATTAACCAAAAATACGATTTTTGCAAGCCTAATTTTTATCTGAAAAATAATATATCTTGCTGCAGTTCCATATACGCGGTTGAACATGACAAGTTTTGAAAAAGACCGCCGCAAACCGAAAAAAATGTTTAAAATTCTCGTACCGATTTAAATTTTTATTAACCAAAAATACGATTTTTGCAAGCCCAAGTTTTATCTAAAAAATAATATAGCTTGCTGCAGTGCCGATATACGCGGTTGCGTATAACAAGTCTTAAAAAAACCGCCGCAAACCAAAAAAAATTTTTAAAATTCTCGTACCGATTTAAATGTTTATTAACCAAAAATACGATTTTTGCAAGCCTAATTTTTATCTAAAAAATAATATAGCTTGCTGCAGTGCTATATACGCGGTTGCGTATAACAAGTCTTAAAAAAAACCGCCGCAAACCGAAAAAAAATGTTTAAAATTCTCGTACTGATTTAAAATTTTATTAACCAAAAATACGATTTTTGCAAGCCAAATTTCCATCTTAAAAATAATTTAGCTTGCTGCAGTGCTATATACGCGGTTGCGTATAACAAGTTTTAAAAAAGACCGCCGCAAACCAAAAAAAATGTTTAAAATTTTCGTACTGATTTAAATTTTTATTAATCAAAAATACAAATTTTGCAAGCCAAATTTCTATTTAAAAAATAATATAGCTTGCTGCAGTTCCATAAACGCGGTTAAACATAACAAGTATTGAAAAATACCGCCGCAAACCAAAAAAAATGTTTAAAATTCTCGTACTGATTTAAATTTTTATTAACCAAAAATACGATTTTTGCAAGCTTAATTTTTATCTAAGAAATAATGTAGTTTGTTGCAGTGCTATATACGCAGTTGCGTATAACAAGTTTTAAAAAAAACCGCCGCAAACCGAAAAAAAATGTTTAAAATTTTCGTACTGATTTAAATTTTTATTAACCAAAAATACGATTTTTGCAAGCCAAATTTTTATCTAAAAAATAATATAGCTTGCTGCAGTTCTATATATGCGGTTGCATATGACAAGTTTTAAAAAAGACCACCGCAAACCGAAAAAAAATGTTTAAAATTCTCGTACTGATTTAAAATTTTATTAAACCAAAAATACAAATTTTGCAAGGCAAATTTCTATTTAAAAAATAATATATCTTGCTGCAGTTCCATATACGCGGGTGAACATGACAAGTTTTAAAAAAAACCGCCGCAAACCGAAAAAAAATGTTTAAAATTTTCGTACTGATTTAAATTTTTATTAACCAAAAATACGATTTTTGCAAGCCAAATTTTTATCTAAAAAATAATATAGCTTGCTGCAGTTCTATATATGCGGTTGCATATGACAAGTTTTAAAAAAGACCACCGCAAACCGAAAAAAAATGTTTAAAATTCTCGTACTGATTTAAAATTTTATTAAACCAAAAATACAAATTTTGCAAGGCAAATTTCTATTTAAAAAATAATATATCTTGCTGCAGTTCCATATACGCGGTTGAACATGACAAGTTTTGAAAAATACCGCCGCAAACCGAAAAAAATGTTTAAAATTCTCGTACCGACTTAAATTTTTATTAACCAAAAATACGATTTTTGCAAGCCATATTTCCATCTAAAAAATAATTTAGCTTGCTGCAGTGCTATATACGCGGTTGCGTATAACAAGTTGTAAAAAAGACCGCTGCAAACCGAAAAAAATGTTTAAAATTCTCGTACTGATTTAAAATTTTATTAAACCAAAAATACAAATTTTGCAAGGCAAATTTCTATTTAAAAAATAATATATCTTGCTGCAGTTCCATATACGCGGGTGAACATGACAAGTTTTGAAAAAGATCGCCGCAAACCGAAAAAAAATGTTCGTACCGATTTAAATTTTTATTAACCAAAAATACGATTTTTGCAAGCCTAATTTTTATCTAAAAAATAATATAGCTTGCTGCAGTGCTATATACGCGGTTGCGTATAAGAAGTCTTTAAAAAAACCGCCGCAAACCAAAAAAAAATGTTTAAAATTCTCGTACTGATTTAAAATTTTATTAACCAAAAATACGATTTTTGCAAGCCAAATTTCCATCTAAAAAATAATTTAGCTTGCTGCAGTGCTATATACGCGGTTGCGTATAACACGTTTTAAAAAAGACCGCCGCAAACCGAAAAAAAATATTTAAAATTCTCGTACTGATTTAAAATTTTATTAACCAAAAATACGATTTTTGCAATCCTAATTTTTATCTAAAAAATAATATATCTTGCTGCAGTTCCATATACGCGGTTGAACATGACAAGTTTTAAAAAAGACCGCCGCAAACCGAAAAAAATGTTTAAAATTCTCGTACCGATTTAAATTTTTATTAACCAAAAATACGATTTTTGCAAGCCTAATTTTTATCTAAAAAATAAAATAGCTTGCTGCAGTGCTATATACGCGGTTGCGTATAACAAGTCTTAAAAAAAACCGCCGCAAACCGAAAAAAATGTTTAAAATTCTCGTACCGATTTAAATTTTTATTAACCAAAAATACGATTTTTGCAAGCCTAATTTTTATCTAAAAAATAATATAGCTTGCAGCAGTGCTATATACGCGGTTGCGTATAAGAAGTCTTAAAAAAAACCGCCGCAAACCAAAAAAAAATGTTTAAAATTCTTGTACTGATTTAAAATTTTATTAACCAAAAATACGATTTTTGCAAGCCTAATTTTTATCTAAAAAATAATATATCTTGCTGCAGTTCCATATACGCGGTTGAACATGACAAGTTTTGAAAAAGACCGCCGCAAACCGAAAAAAATGTTTAAAATTCTCGTACCGACTTAAATTTTTATTAACCAAAAATACGATTTTTGCAAGCCTAATTTTTATCTAAAAAATAATATAGCTTGCTGCAGTGCTATATACGCGGTTGCGTATAACAAGTCTTTAAAAAAACCGCCGCAAACCGAAAAAAAATGATTAAAATTCTCGTACTGATTTAAAATTTTATTAACCAAAAATACGATTTTTGCAAGCCAAATTTCTATTTAAAAAATAATGTATCTTGCTGCAGTTCCATATACGCGGGTGAACATGACAAGTTTTGAAAAAGACCGCCGCAAACCGAAAAAAAATGTTTAAAATTCTCGTACTGATTTAAAATTTTATTAATCAAAAATACGATTTTTGCAAGCCAAATTTCCATCTAAAAAATAATTTAGCTTGCTGCAGTGCTATATACGCGGTTGCGTATAACGAGTTTTAAAAAAGACCGCCGCAAACCGAAAAAAAATGTTTAAAATTCTCGTACTGATTTAAAATTTTATTAACCAAAAATACGATTTTTGCAAGCCTAATTTTTATCTAAAAAATAATATATCTTGCTGCAGTTCCATATACGCGGTTGAACATGACAAGTTTTAAAAAAGACCGCCGCAAACCGAAAAAAATGTTTAAAATTCTCGTACCGATTTAAATTTTTATTAACCAAAAATACGATTTTTGCAAGCCTAATTTTTATCTAAAAAATAATATAGCTTGCTGCAGTGCTATATACGCGGTTGCGTATAACAAGTTTTTAAAAAAAACCGCCGCAAACCGAAAAAAAAATGTTTAAAATTCTCGTACTGATTTAAAATTTTATTAACCAAAAATACGATTTTTGCAAGCCAAATTTCCATCTAAAAAATAATATAGCTTGCTGCAGTTCTATATATGCGGTTGCATATGACAAGTTTTAAAAAAGACCGCCGCAAACCGAAAAACAATGTTTAAAATTCTCGTACTGATTTAAAAATTTTATTAACCAAAAATACAAATGTTGCAAGGCCAATTTCTATTTAAAAAATAATATAGCTTGCTGCAGTTCCATATACGCGGTTGAACATGACATGTTTTGAAAAATACCGCCGCAAACCGAAAAAAATGTTTAAAATTCTCGTACCGACTTGAATTTTTATTAACCAAAAATACGATTTTTGCAAGCCAAATTTCCATCTAAAAAATAATTTAGCTTGCTG
Source organism: Cryptophagus acutangulus (assembly GCA_963556235.1). Lineage (NCBI taxonomy): Eukaryota > Metazoa > Arthropoda > Insecta > Coleoptera > Cryptophagidae > Cryptophagus > Cryptophagus acutangulus. The sequence continues at coordinate 15,385 of CAUVYR010000255.1, read as the reverse complement.
CAGTGCTATATACGCGGTTGCGTATAACAAGTTGTAAAAAAGACCACCGCAAACCGAAAAAAATGTTTAAAATTCTCGTACTGATTTAAAATTTTATTAACCAAAAATACAAATTTTGCAAGGCAAATTTCTATTTAAAAAATAACATATCTTGCTGCAGTTCCATATACGCGGTTGAACATAACAAGTTTTGAAAAAGACCGCCGCAAATTTTGTTCCTCACGTTGAGAAATAAAATTATAATAAAAACTTATGTTAAAGTATAAGTTTAAGTTTATTGATTAAGTAAAGTAGGTCTTTACAGTATGATAGCTATGTCAGAACTGACTACATAATAATGAATAATTAAAGAAGTAGAATTATGATAACTAAACACTATTTGCTAAATATTATAAAGTCATGTTTTACAACTCGAATTATTGCTGAGTTGCATGATTCCTAGAAGCTATGGAATCATGTTAAATCTTTCTCATGGGAAAGAATAGGTTGATGTACGTAACTCCTCCATTGCCAGAGAGGACCCTATGATAAGGGGACGAATGAATTACTCGTCTTCATCTTGTGTTCTTGGCCATGGAATTGGATTTCTAGACGACTCCATGTGAGGAAGTTGAGCGGGCGTCTCTATACATTTTGATCTCCTTATGAAAAAATAAATCAAAGCAATAACTAAACAAATTATCAACAGAATGTATATAGGCACTGTCCAAATGTGAGTTGCAGTTGGAAGATTTTTCAGTGTCACTTGATGAATATTTTGCTGTTCCTTTTGAAAGTTGTGTATTTGGTCCAATGGTATGTTATGGATGTTTAGTTCTTGAAATTGTCTTTCAGAAAACTTGGGTATCTTCAAGGCCGGTAATAGTAGTGGTTGTCCAGCAATGCTTTGATCGTCATTCAAATATAGATTATTGGGTGTTTGAAAACTGCAACCAGTCGGTACTTCAATCAGGTAGGCTCCTCTAAGGGTGGTAAGATCCGTCTTGAAGCAGTTGATTTGTACCTTAGTGTCTTCTGGGAAAATGGCAATGTAATGTCCGGTTGTAATTGGTTGAATTGTTTCTTGTTTAATTATCACTGGAACTGGTTCGCATGTTGTTGGATTTTTGTTTCTCAGTTGAAGAAGTTCATATGTACAGTCTCCTTGTTGAGATTGATCGATTGGTTTTCCATTGGTGCAGTAGTATATGGGATGTGTGTTTTTGCATTCTTCGTTTTCGTACTGATAGTAATTATTACCCATAGCCAGAAAAGGTTTTGGAGGGATCAGGATAGTATTATTTTTGTTGGGCACGGAGTATAGATGATAATATGAGTAAGTTTCGGGATAGACAATTGGAAAGTGAATTAAGAAGACAATTTTGTTGTTAGAATAATACGATTCAACGTCTAAAATTTCGTAGTATTTATATGTAGCTGAAAAGTCATTTCCGAATAATAACTTTGCTGGGGCATGATGTTGAAGGACATTGTGAACAATGAATTCAATATCTTCGATTTTTAAAATACTATTATGAACGATTTTTAGTCTTGCAAACGAAACAGCATTTTCTAGATTTGTTAATATGTGGAGAAGTATATTTATTACACCACTTATTTGATTCAAAGCAGCCTTAATATTAAAATAATTATCTATATCATTCGAAAGAGTATTTAATTCCTTCTTGAGGTCGTTAATTTCGCTTGTAATTAAGTTTTCATTTGATTTTATTATTGATAAAGTTTTGTTATAATCTTCTATTATTTTTGTCGAAAGTGAAATCTGTTTGTTCAAGGTGGTTGCTATGTTATTTTGATTTGTATGAAGAGTGGCGATTGCTTCATCGTAACGTTTGCCGTCTTCGGCATCTAAATTTCCTGAAATACTTTTGAAAATTGTACCTAATCCGTCGATTAGTCCTCTTTTAATTCGTTTGTTAGGATGAAGAGAATTGAAAGTTTGTTTAATAGTTTTTAATTGAAATGAAATTATACTCTCAGTAGTTGCTAATTCTTCACGAAATTGTTCACTTTGGTTGTTAATTAAAATTTTAACGTTTTCGTAGATGGTGCATATTTTTTGTAATTCGGATTCAACGGGAGTCAGGTCAAAATAGTGGATGAATGTATGGTGAGTGGCTTTTAGTTTTGCACTACCTAATTTAAATGGTAAAATACCAGGGTTGGAATCTAGATTGGTCATTTTAATTTCTTCAGCCATTTGGATTGACACCAGGGCGAGAAGTGTTCTGTAATTGGATTCGATTTTGATTAGTTAACGGTCTTTTTAAGTTACTTTTATGATAATTAGTGGCAGGAGTATCAATAGTGATTCCTTGATCTGTTCTTGCTACATGGGGCTTAAATTTAGGGTTTAACTTATTGCGGGCTCTCGTTTTATGATAAATTAATGTGCCTGGTTCATATTGCATTGGATCTTGTCTATTTTCATTAAGTTTGCTAATTGTGTTCATTTTTTCTCGAGCCATTTTTTGGTTTAAATGTTCGTATATTTTGACTGTATATTCTTTATGTTGATTTATATAATCTGTGAATAATTTTTGATTAATATCTATATTAAAAGGACTATTCGATTCTAAATGACCGTTGATTACGTCTATAGGGCGTTGTTTTGTTGCTGAATGAATTGAATGATTGTATCCAAGTATTGCGTACGGCATTTGATCGAGTATGTTAAGATCTTTTTTGGTTTCTTGAATAATTTTTAAATGTTCGGTTATAGTGCAGTGGAACCTTTCTATTGGACTGTTTGAATTTGGATTCAATGGTGTAGTGTAATGAAGTTCAATTTTATGCAACAAAGCAAAATCTTTAATAATGTTATTTTTGAGTTCAGAACCATTATCAAGAACTAATAATAATGGTGTACCATGGTGAGTCATGAATGTGATGAAAGCTTTTGTTACATGTACAGCGGTTAAGCCAATAATTGGATATGCTTGGGCATATTTTGAAAATTTATCTATTATGGTCAAGAATTTTTGGTTTCTGACTGTGAACACATCTGCATAAACGATTTCGAAAGGTTTGGCAGGAGTTGGAGTGATTTCAAATTTTTGCCTTGGAGGATTCCGGTCGTATTTCATTTTTTGACATAGTTCGCAATTATTAATAAATTTAGTGACAGTACTTCTGATATTTGGCCAATAATATCGGCGCTTTATTTGGGCTTCGGTTTCGATAATACCTCTATGATTTGTTTTTCCTTCGTGGCAAAATTGAACCATTTGTTCTTGATCTTCTGGCTTTACAACGTTTTCAAGTATATTGTTGCAAAGGACAATATTGTCAAGACTCAAACTATTGTGGAATTATTTGGCATTATGCAAATAACATATGATCCGCCTTATCAGCGATTACATGAATCTCACGTTGTCGAAGACACCGGAAAAGCAACACGAGCCGCGGTGCCAGCAAGGTGATCGAACGGGATGACCGATCGAACGCTGAGCTGACACAAATTGCGAAGTAACAATAATTATTGTAATGCAACAGAGAGTTAGTCTGTTTTGAGGATCGAACCATATAGGTCGATCCAAATATAATAAACGCGTCGCGAACTGGTGTCAGAGAAATATCATAGAAGACCAAGTGCCAAGATGACCATTGCCCTCCGCTCGTTGCCGCTGGGACCCATAATGATGTAAGTAGATTAATACCCTAATGTGCGGGGATCAATACGTGAGTTAATAAATATAATTTTAACACTGGCCCCTCGACTAATTTATTGAAATTCAAACCCGCTACGTTCCCCAGTCGCGTAAATCGTGACATATGGTGGAGGCGCCTAAAATCTCTGGCAGGTTCTCCGCAACCTGCAGGAAAGGCATTAATTTCATGTTCAATTTTTAATTGTGTTTTTGTTTTGTTTTGTTTTTTTTGTTTTTTTGTTTTTCTGACCTTTTGTAAAAACCGCTAAGTCTCAAAGCCAACTTGTAGAATGTTGAGGCTGGCATTCAACTTAGCGGAAAAATATTAATCAGGGCTCAAAGCCAACTTGCACGGACGTTGAGGCTGGCGTCCACCCTGATCAAAAAATAGAAAAAAAAATCAGAGTATCAAAGCCATGATTTGATTCAAACATTAAAACATTACGACTATTTAATGTTCGATTTCAGTCAAAGTAAATTTAAAACAAATGTACATTTAAATATTTGCCGCACTGACATTATACTTTTATTCCGGGTTGCTCTCCACCACGGAAAATAATAGTAATTGTTATAATCCATACTTTTCCACCAAAGGAAAATATTAATTGCTCTTCTAACATAAAAAATAATAATAAAAAATAAATAAAAAATATGGTTTTATTGCCCAAACCTACCCACAAGGCGAGCTAATTTAGTTAAATAAGGATTTAATTATATTTTTGATTTTAAAATATAATGTGTCTCGATGTCGACACAATTATGTGCAAAGGTCAAGCACACATCTAATTAACTTTGTTTTATTTAACACAATAACCCACCGCGGGAATTAGGCCTAATAAAATTACTTCCGGAACATTTAGGAAAGGCCCAATAAAATTTAGGTATAACCTTCGCAAAGAAATGCCGAACAAGTTGACCCTAGACAGAATGAAGAAGAAACAAGAAGAGGAAAAGAAGAAGGAGTCGAGGCGAGCAGCCACAAGGCCACAAGGAGAAGAAAGGGTGGGACAAAAAGAAGTGGCCGAAATGAGAAGCATAAAAGACGCCATCGAAACGATGTCATGGTCGCGACCCTGCAGTCCCGGAGGTCGAAAAAGGACTTCAAGTGACGAAGCCGGAAATGGCAAAAGAGCGAAAGCAGCACGCAGTGCCCAAATAACTAACTCCGACTGGACGGAAGGCGATTTCAGAATGGTAGCGGGAGACGAAGACGACGAATACCCATTAGAAGAGTCGCAAATTGCTAGATTAGGCGCAAGCAGGAAAGGGGAATCACGCAAAGTTAGGTACGACGATCTTTTGCTAATCCAAGAGAAACAGGAGGACTGGAATTACGGCGAAGGACGTGAACTTGAGGAAATAGAAGACTAGGATGACCGGTAAAAGTAGGATAAGAATTAATTAGGCAATTAATATTTTAGGTAAATAGTAAGTAGGGCATAGGGACACAAAACAGCCACACACAATCAGAAGAATATGGAGATAGCATATGGAAAAACATTATAAATACCCCACATGACGACGTTGCATGGAAGAAGCAAAAGCGACAAGAAGAGGAGCTGTAGTTAGTTATATTAAATTAGTGAAGTCAATAAATAAATTAGTAAAGTCAAGTAATAAATTAGCAAAGTCAAATTTTTCCTTTTAAAGTAATAAGTAAAGTCAATTAAATTAAATTATTAAAAGTAAATGAAAGACGGGAGACGAACAGCCTAACGGAAAGAAGAACAACCTACCCTTCAAAGACGCTAAGAAGAAAGAGTAAGAAGAAAAAAGAAGAAGGAAGAAACGTGCTATAATGGCTTAGCACGCACAGAAGTGAAGAAGAAAAAAAAAATTGAGGAGAAAGAAGAATAAAGAAATAGAATAAATATAGAAGACCTGCCCCATGTCCCAAGGGCAAACCGTTAATGTGGTACTATAATGGCTTAGCACACATTAATATGGCTACATGACCATTTAACCGTTTGGTGCTCCATGGTTAGATGGATGCCACTGTCAAGCACCCAAAATCCAGGAGATTGGACCGCCCCTGATTTGCTATACAGCTTAAAAGTAGTAAATGAGCGGCGGAAATCAATGTCCCAGACCCAAAGTGCAGGCGCGCAAGAAGATAATGAAGATAAAGAAGATAAAGAAGATATAAAAAAGATAATAGAGATAAAGAAAATAAGTATTAAATAGAGTTCGGGACACGGCACCAATTTTGCGGGGAGCAGGATAGAATCAGATAAATAGATAAGAGATAGAAAATCGAGAGGGTAGGTAATATAGGATGCAATTAAGTTTTTTTTTGGTTGTGCGCGTAAAGTTGTTATTGTTTAAGTTAAACTTAGATTGTTTAGGTATATTGTAGATTGTCTAAGTAAATTTAGGACGTCGTTAACAGAATTAGTTATAGGTTTAGGACTAGGGACATTGTCATGGGAATAATTAAATATTAAGGTAATTCGTACGGAGGTTCGAACTCCCGAGCAAAGATAACGCCACGCGTTATAATCGACTTTTAAACCAGATTTATGTTACTGGTACCATTTTACTATGCCCTTGTTCTATTTCATACTTTTTATTGTAAAACTTACACTTACAACAGGGTGTGACGTACCGTAGTAAATTAAATGTATTAAACGTATTGGGTAGTTAAATGCGGTATAAACCAAACTAGCGCCATATTTAGGCTAGGTGATGGCACTAGAATAACCTACGAGGCCGAGTAGAGAGACGGAGCGAGATCGGTACGGGACAGACCACGGACGCACATAAACCCGTTCGAGTTTAAAAAATTAATTACGATTAGAATATTTTTTTCGGTTACTTACCACCTAACTTAACACTTGGTAATACTTACCTTCGGGACCCAGTGGAAGGTAGGATTGGGAACTAGAGACCGGGGGTAAAAGAAAACACTTGTTTGCAAAAAAAAAAAAAAAAATATTCATTAAAAATTATTATAATTATAAAAATTATAATTATATAATATTTATTTATTAAAAAATTTATTTTTATTATAATTTTAATGGCCGACGGGGCAGCGGCAGTCGCGGCTCATCACCCCGAGTCGACCACACCGCGAGCAGAACAACACCCGTTTACCCTGGCACCGGGATCGGCGGCGGCAGCCATAGCCGGCGCACCGCCAACATCGGTGGCGGACATGGCCCAGGAACTGGGGGGAACGCGACCTGGTGGATGAATGGCACGCCTCCCCTAAACGCAACCACACTGGTGGGCGCGGAGCGTCCATCAGCGCTGGGATTGCCCCAACGCCGGAACGAGCCTGGAAGACCCCCAGCTGGTCCAGAAGCTCCGCGTCCGTCATGGGGCGCCGCGACCGATCCGACGAGGCCGGCTCACTAACCTCATCCAACTGGATGAGGTCGGGGGTGGAGTCGGGGTGACCCACCGGGACCGCTGCTGGCGGAGGCGGCTGCTCCACGGCGCCGACGAAAAGATTTTGGAAATTAAACTGAACACGGGGAGTTAATACTCACAGTAAAAGATGCCATGGTTAAAGCACAACTGACGACTATCTTCGAATTTGCGAAAGATTAGGCCAAGGGTAATCAGATACCCTGGCCGGCCGATCGGTGTCTCATCTCGTCTTGAAACTCGGCTGACTAGCGAATTATTGGTTAAGGATAGGAGGATACGCAATTGTTAATTATTATTTATTTAATTATTATTTCGCTGTTAATTAGTGGCAACCGCAGCGGTACCAAACCGTGGCGGCTAATTTTGTTATTATTATGGACTTTTTTTTCTAATTGTGTTGTTTTTAGTTTAGCACTGTGAGCCCAGCGCTTCGAAGGGAGGGCATATGTCAAGACTCAAACTATTGTGGAATTATTTGGCATTATGCAAATAACATATGATCCGCCTTATCAGCGATTACATGAATCTCACGTTGTCGAAGACACCGGAAAAGCAACACGAGCCGCGGTGCCAGCAAGGTGATCGAACGGGATGACCGATCGAACGCTGAGCTGACACAAATTGCGAAGTAACAATAATTATTGTAATGCAAAAGAGAGTTAGTCTGTTTTGAGGATCGAACCATATAGGTCGATCCAAATATAATAAACGCGTCGCGAACTGGTGTCAGAGAAATATCATAGAAGACCAAGTGCCAAGATGACCATTGCCCTCCGCTCGTTGCCGCTGGGACCCATAATGATGTAAGTAGATTAATACCCTAATGTGCGGGGATCAATACGTGAGTTAATAAATATAATTTTAACACTGGCCCCTCGACTAATTTATTGAAATTCAAACCCGCTACGTTCCCCAGTCGCGTAAATCGTGACAATATTAAAAGCAGAATTTCTAAATGTATTTGTAAGAACTCGGCAAAATCTAGGGATGAAGTCCTTCTTATCTATGTTAATTGCAAATGTTTTCTTTGTGGTTACAAATTCTTTAAAAGTGTCAACGATTTCAACTTCAAAGTTATTTTCTGAAATCTGGATTGTTGTTCTAGTTTTGGTTTCGAATAACCGAGATACTTTAGGTAAGCTGGGAGAATGTAAAACTATTTTGAAAAGTAATTGATTTTGAAAGTTATTGATCGGTGTTTCTGATATTGGTATATCAAGTATTGGGTTTTCGTGACTGGTATGTACCGTTTCGTTATCATCAATGTCATTTATGTCTGGAGTTTCTGTAATGTTTCCTATTATTGATAATGTATCGATACTTGTAGAAGGTTGGGGGTTCTCATTTGATGTTACATCTTTCGAATGAAACTCATTAATTTTTATCCGAGATAACGCATCTGCATTTGAATTAAGTGTACCTTTCTTATAGAGAATAGTATAGTCAAATTCATCCAGTTTTAATCTCCATCTGGTAAGTCTTGCATTAGGATCTTTTACTGAAAAAAGCCAATGAAGAGGTTTATGATCCGTATAGATGTTGAATTTTCGCCCGTAAAGATAAGGTCGAAAGTATTTTGTTGCCCATACGATTGCAAGCAATTCTCTTTCGATAGTGCTGTAATTTTGTTCAGCTTGGTTAAGAGTTCGGGATGCTTATGCTACTGGTTTGTCTTGACTTATGGTTCCTTGAGATAGCACGGCGCCAATTGCAAACTGACTTGCGTCTGTAGCTAAGTTGAATGACTGCGAAAAATCTGGATATTGAAGTACTGGGTCATTTGTTAAAAGGTCTTTACATGTTTCAAAACATTGAACGTACGCTGGATTTAAATCTATTTTTGTTCCTTTCTTTAGACATGATGTCATAGGTTTTGTGATTTTTGCAAAATCTGGTATAAATTTTCTGTAATATCCTAAGAGACCTAAAAATCCCTTGATTTCTTTTGTTGTTTTCGGAATTGGAAATTTTTTTATAGCGATAATTTTGTCGGGATTTGGCTTTATTCCCTCAGTAGTGATTATGTGTCCCAAATAAGCAGTCTCTTTCTTTAAAAATTCTGACTTATCTAATTGGATTTTGAAGTTAGTTTCGCGAAGCCGTTGGAAAACTTTTTTCAAGTTCACTATATGTTCTTGAAGAGAAGTGGAGTATATGATTATATCATCAAGGTATACCAAGCAAATTTCATTCTGTAATCCTCTCAATATATTATCCATTACCCTTTGAAAAGTGGCAGGAGCATTTTTAAGCCCAAACGGCATCCTTAAATACTCATAATGCCCGTTTTCGACATTAAAAGCAGTTTTTTTAATATCGTCTGAATGCATTTCTACTTGGTGAAAGCCGCTGGCTAAATCTAACGTTGAGAAATAGTTACATTTACCTAATTTATCGAGCACATCGGTAATGTTTGGAAGTGGATATCTATCGTCTATTGTTTTTTCGTTAACTTTTCGATAATCTACGACAATACGCCACTTTTTTGTACCCGATGCATCTGCCTTTTTTGGTACTACCCAAATAGGAGAGGACCAAGGTGAATTACTCGGCCTTATTATGTTTTGCTCAAGCATTTTTTCGATTTGGGTATTAACTTCGGCTTTGTGAATAAAAGGGTATCTATAACTTTTTTGGTGAACAGGTATTTCGTCGTGAGTTTTTATTTCATGCTTTACTTGGTTTGTAAATGTTAAATGATTTTGTTCTCTGTGAAAAATGTCTGAATAATTTTTACAAAGAGATAATATTTGAAGTTTTTCTTCCTCATTCATATGGTTTGTTCTAATTAAATTTTCTACATCGCATTTGTAATTGAAATTGCTAGATTCTGCGAAATTCATATGATAAAATTCGAAATTGTTTTCGACAGGGACAGATTTTATGGGGTATAATAGTGTGAAGTTAGTATCGTTTATTGATTGATTATGGATCTCAATATTGGCCCAACCATTCACCGCTACAGATAGGGTTTCGGGAATAACACAATTTTGGATATCTTGTTGAGGGATAATAATTTCGCCTGTTTGAGTTGTTACAGGAATCTTGATTTTTGAAATGGTATGTGCTGGTAAACATTTTTCATAGCAAATTTTTTGAGTAGCATTAAAATATTTGATCGGGATATTAGCGTTATTTGTCACAAATTTCAAATTGGCAAAATCTAACTGTGCATTCAATGATTGAATAAGGTCTATGCCTATCAGACCATCAAATATATTGTGAAACTTGTAAGCGTAAAATTTAAGGTATTTGTTTTCCTGAAATTCTTGAAAAGCTGGTATTGTAACTGAATAGTTATGTTTTGAAGAAGCAAATGAAGTGGAAACAATAAAAGGGTCATTTTTCTTCAATTCGGCAAAATATTGGTCGATAATTTCCGGGTCTAAAAACGATTTTGTTGCTCCTGTGTCAATTAATAGTTTTAGGGGAGGGTTGCATATAGACAAATATGGTAATTGTCTTTTATCGAATGACAAATTAAACTCTATTAAGTTTCCGGATTTGACGAGGCATTCATTAAAAAATTTCCTGATTCTTCATGATCGACATCTACATAATTATATTCATTTCCATGTTCGTTTTCCACAGAATAACTTGAATGAGGTTCATTTGAACTCTCAACATTTTCGGTGTTATACAGTTCTTCAGAATGGTACCTTTGAACTGGGGATTGATACTGCGGTTTTGAAACACGGGAGAACTGCCTAGATGTTGTGCTCATAGGAGTAGGTTTATTTTGCATAGCATTCGGATTTGGTTTCCAAACATTTTTGTTGCCAAATACTTGTTGGTTCGAGAAAAATTTTTGTTTTGGTACATTTTGCCTTTGTGTAATATCTACAGCCCCCGTTGGAAATGCTCGGTGAGACTGAAAGTTTGAGGCTTGGGGAACATAACCTGAAGCACCACCATTATTTTGATAAGAATTACTATATGGATTATGTTTTTGAGGTTGATAATTATTGGGAAACGAACGTGTTTGATAGAAAGGTGCTTGTTGTTTGCCAAAGTTCCTTTTTGGTTGCGAGCTCGTACCAGTATTAGCAGATGAGTTTGAATTTTGCATGTACCTTATATTTTCCTCCTTTTTAATAAAGTTTATGGCTTCTAGCATAGTTTTTGGTTCTTTTGTTCGAACCATGGTACCGTAAGGATTTTTCAACCCTGCTAAAAATACTTCGAGCGCTTGATTATTGTACAAACCTTGTTTGAATTTTCTAATATTAACATCTACTTCATGTATAGCCAAATAATTAGATATGGTATTTAATACTTTTCTAACATTATCATGAAATTGATGAGGGCTTTCGTTATGGCCCTGTCTCAAATTATTTAAATCAAGAGACAAACAGGTTTCATTTCTAGGGTCGCTAAAATTTCTAATAAGTTCAGCTTTTATTTCTTCTATGTTACTAGCACAACTGATATTAACGACTTCTCGAGCAGGGCCACTCAGTTTACTAATTACTGTGCGGAATATTACAACATTTTGATAATTATTCGGATTCAGCCGATCAAAGAAATGTTTTACGATACTATCAACACTTTCCAGAAAAAAGTGCAGTTCGTTAGTATCACCGTCAAAAGGGGGAATTGTTTCAGAATGTACTTTTAAAAAGTTTGGTACTACTTCCGGCATTATTGAATGATTGACGGAATTTTCTAACAATGAAATATTATTTAACCCACTGGCTAATGATTCGATCTCAATGTCCAAATTGTCTTCACTTTCACTAAAGGATTGAGAGGCAATAAGGGAGTCTGACATATAAGTAAAATGAGACTTACAGTACGATTTTCTTCATAGAATTCGAAGCTGGTGTCCCTCTTTGAAAATCCACGCCTGTAGTACGGGTGTGTTTTTTTTGGGTGGCTCCACGGACGTCACAGAATGGAAACGTAAAAACTTTTGTTGATTGTTACTTAACTATAGAAATAGATAAGTTATCCACGATGGATCCTTAGTAACAATCCTACCGACTGCGCCAATTTTGTTCCTCACGTTGAGAAATAAAATTATAATAAAAACTTATGTTAAAGTATAAGTTTAAGTTTGATGATTAAGTAAAGTAGGTCTTTACAGTATGATAGCTATGTCAGAACTGACTACATAATAATGAATAATTAAAGAAGTAGAATTATGATAACTAAACACTATTTGCTAAATATTATAAAGTCATGTTTTACAACTCGAATTATTGCTGAGTTGCATGATTCCTAGAAGCTATGGAATCATGTTAAATCTTTCTCATGGGAAAGAATAGGTTGATGTACGTAACTCGCAAACCGAAAAAAATGTTTAAAATTCTCGTACCGATTTAAATTTTTATTAACCAAAAATACGATTTTTGCAAGCCTAATTTTTATCTAAAAAATAATATAGCTTGCTGCAGTGCTATATACGCGGTTGCGTATAACAAGTCTTAAAAAAAACCGCCGCAAACCGAAAAAAAACATTTAAAATTCTCGTACTGATTTAAAATTTTATTAATCAAAAATACGATTTTTGCAAGCCAAATTTCCATCTAAAAAATAATTTAGCTTGCTGCAGTGCTATATACGCGGTTGCGTATAACAAGTTTTAAAAAAGACCGCTGCAAACCGAAAAAAAATGTTTAAAATTCTCGTACTGATTTAAAATTTTATTAACCAAAAATACGATTTTTGCAAGCCTAATTTTTATCTAAAAAATAATATATCTTGCTGCAGTTGCATATACGCGGTTGAACATGACAAGTTTTGAAAAAGACCGCCGCAAACCGAAAAAAATGTTTAAAATTCTCGTACCGATTTAAATTTTTATTAACCAAAAATACGATTTTTGCAAGCCTAATTTTTATCTAAAAAATAATATAGCTTGCTGCAGTGCTATATACGCGGTTGCGTATAACAAGTCTTAAAAAAAACCGCCGCAAACCGAAAAAAAATGTTTAAAATTCTCGTACTGATTTAAAATTTTATTAACCAAAAATACGATTTTTGCAAGCCAAATTTCCATCTAAAAAATAATTTAGCTTGCTGCAGTCCTATATACGCGGTTGCGTATAACAAGTTTTAAAAAAGACCGCCGCAAACCGAAATTTTTTTTTTAAAATTCTCGTACTGATTTAAAATTTTATTAACCAAAAATACGATTTTTGCAAGCCTAATTTTTATCTAAAAAATAATATATCTTGCTGCAGTTCCATATACGCGGTTGAACATGACAAGTTTTGAAAAAGACCGCCGCAAACCGAAAAAAATGTTTAAAATTCTCGTACCGATTTAAATTTTTATTAACCAAAAATACGATTTTTGCAAGCCTAATTTTTATCTAAAAAATAATATAGCTTGCTGCAGTGCTATATACGCGGTTGCGTATAACAAGTCTTAAAAAAAAACCGCCGCAAACCGAAAAAAATGTTTAAAATTCTCGTACCGATTTAAATTTTTATTAACCAAAAATACGATTTTTGCAAGCCTAATTTTCATCTAAAAAATAATATAGCTTGCTGCAGTGCTATATACGCGGTTGCGTATAACAAGTTTTTAAAAAGACCGCCGCAAACCAAAAAAAATGTTTAAAATTTTCGTACTGATTTAAATTTTTATTAATCAAAAATACAAATTTTGCAAGCCAAATTTCTATTTAAAAAATAATATAGCTTGCTGCAGTTCCATAAACGCGGTTAAACATAACAAGTTTTGAAAAATACCGCCGCAAACCAAAAAAAAATGTTTATAATTCTCGTACTGATTTAAATTTTTATTAACCAAAAATACGATTTTTGCAAGCTTAATTTTTATCTAAAAAATAATATAGCTTGTTGCAGTGCTATATACGCAGTTGCGTATAACAAGTTTTAAAAAAAACCGCCGCAAACCGAAAAAAAATGTTTAAAATTCTCGTACTGATTTAAAAATTTTATTAACCAAAAATACAAATTTTGCAAATCAAATTTCTATTTAAAAAATAATATAGCTTGCTGCAGTTCCATATACGCGCTTGAACATGACAAGTTTTGAAAAATACCGCCGCAAACCGAAAAAAATGTTTAAAATTCTCGTACCGACTTAAATTTTTATTAACCAAAAATACGATTTTTGCAAGCCTAATTTTTATCTAAAAAATAATATAGCTTGCTGCAGTGCTATATACGCGGTTGCGTATAACAAGTCTTAAAAAAAACTGCCGCAAACCAAAAAAAAATGTTTAAAATTCTCGTACTGATTTAAAATTTTATTAACCAAAAATACGATTTTTGCAAGCCAAATTTCCATCTAAAAAATAATTTAGCTTGCTGCAGTCCTATATACGCGGTTGCGTATAACAAGTTTTAAAAAAGACCGCCGCAAACCGAAAAAAAATGTTTAAAATTCTCGTACTGATTTAAAATTTTATTAACCAAAAATACGATTTTTGCAAGCCTAATTTTTATCTAAAAAATAATATATCTTGCTGCAGTTCCATATACGCGGTTGAACATGACAAGTTTTGAAAAAGACCGCCGCAAACCGAAAAAAATGTTTAAAATTCTCGTACCGATTTAAATTTTTATTAACCAAAAATACGATTTTTGCAAGCCTAATTTTTATCTAAAAAATAATATAGCTTGCTGCAGTGCTATATACGCGGTTGCGTATAACAAGTCTTAAAAAAAACCGCCGCAAACCGAAAAAAAACATTTAAAATTCTCGTACTGATTTAAAATTTTATTAATCAAAAATACGATTTTTGCAAGCCAAATTTCCATCTAAAAAATAATTTAGCTTGCTGCAGTGCTATATACGCGGTTGCGTATAACAAGTTTTAAAAAAGACCGCTGCAAACCGAAAAAAAATGTTTAAAATTCTCGTACTGATTTAAAATTTTATTAACCAAAAATACGATTTTTGCAAGCCAAATTTCCATCTAAAAAATAATATAGCTTGCTGCAGTTCTATATATGCGGTTGCATATGACAAGTTTTAAAAAAGACCGCCGCAAACCGAAAAAAATGTTTAAAATTCTCGTACTGATTTAAAATTTTATTAACCAAAAATACAAATTTTGCAAGGCAAATTTCTATTTAAAAAATAATATATCTTGCTGCAGTTCCATATACGCGGTTGCGTATAACAAGTTGTAAAAAAGACCACCGCAAACCGAAAAAAATGTTTAAAATTCTCGTACTGATTTAAAATTTTATTAACCAAAAATACAAATTTTGCAAGGCAAATTTCTATTTAAAAAATAACATATCTTGCTGCAGTTCCATATACGCGGCCGAACATAACAAGTTTTGAAAAAGACCGCCGCAAACCGAAAAAAATGTTTAAAATTCTCGTACTGATTTAAAATTTTATTAACCAAAAATACGATTTTTGCAAGCCAAATTTCC
>CAUVYR010000254.1:0-30727 GCA_963556235.1 Cryptophagus acutangulus | reverse complement strand
CGAATTTGCAAACCAAAATTGGACATTATTTCTGTAGATGGGTTTGTCAGGAAGACTAACTCGTACTGGTTTTACTTGAGTTTATTCAAATACAATCGTTTACACTTTTTTAAATATACAATCCAAAGCCCTGTCTCGCTGCTCTCGTTCAACGTGCACTACTGACCTCCTTGCTTATCCCCGCCAAGACAGTCTTGCGCGGACGAGTATGCCGCGTCACGATTGGGCGCTAATCTAGCATACTACAGTTCGGCCATTCTTGTAGTAAGGGGATACTATAGGCAGACAGGGGGCGGTCCCACTGACGCCGGCTAACTCCGCCCCCTTTAGGACCCCCATTTGAGCTACTGTCATTCTATCCCCGCCCCCAACTCCGCCTCATCCTCCGCCTCCGCCTTAGTTTCTGCTCCACCTTAGGTTCCGCCTCTGCCTTAGGTTCCACCATTACCAGCACCTTAGGTTCCCAATTGGTGTTTTGGGAGCCATTTTGTCGAGGGTAATAAAGTTTATGAGACCACTCGATTAGTTCCTTATGGGAATCATTATTGTGGTTCTTGACCAATGAGGTGTGTTCTTTGGGAACCATTATTCTTTGAATAAGGATAGGTACGGGTAAAAAATAAAACAACAATTTTTTAAAAAAAAAAATGTATACAATTAAATTAAATACAATTAAATTTAATACAATTAAATTTAAGGCTAAGTGTCCACTATAGAGTTTTTTCGGTAGAGTGTAGAGCGTAGAGTGTAGAGACTCTACCTGTAATGTGTACACTACGGCGCGTCTCTACCACTCTACCGCTCTACTAGAGCTGCAGTAGAGATATTTTGAGTAGAGCTCTACCATGCGCTCTACCAACTGTATACACTGTAGACCATAGACAAGATAGCTGTAGACGTATTTGACTCTGCTGTAGAGTCGTATGGTTGGGCGCGCAGCTGCAGCCATATTTGTTTAAAATAAAAATTAAAAAAATGAGTTCACGACAAAAACGTGCTGCTGCAGCCGTATTATTGCTAGAAGAAGGTGAAGCAAAAAAAAGAAAATGTTGGGAGCGGGATTGGATTGCGAAAAGACAACAAAACGCTGGATTGTATCGAGGTTTGTTAATTGAACTAAAGGAAGAAGATTCAGCTGCGTACAGAAATTTTCTGCGTATGTCACATTCGAATTTCGAAGCGTTGTTGCAAATGGTTGCACCGATAATCCAAAAGCAAGACACACACTTGCGAAAATCGATTCCAGCTGGAGAAAGATTGGCAGTGACTTTGAGAATGCACAGCGCACTCTGTAGAGCAAAAAACTTTATTGAACAGGTTCAATAGAGTGTAGAGCATATGAAAAGCTCTACCGCGCACTAAAAAGTTGCATATACACTATAGAGTTGTCAGGCGAGAGAATGCTTGTGTAGAGCATGTGTAGAGCGCTCGTGTAGAGCTCTACAGGGCGTATACACTTCTCTACTCGTCTCTACGCAGAGTTTTCTCTACACTCTACCTAAAAAACTCTATAGTGGACACTTAGCTTAATACATTTAAATACAATACAATTAAATTTATTCATTTCGATAAACTGTACCATTAGTTGGATTATATTCTATTATGGTATCATGCAAAATCAAACAATATACAGTGGTGTTGACAGGAAAATTTCCATTTGCTTCAAATTCCAATTGTATATCTACTGTAGATGATTTAATAGCTTCATTTTGTTTTGAACAATCAATAACAAAGATTGGATAATCTTTAAAATTAACAAATAAAATAGCTGGATCACAATCACGACCATAATACGATCTTTGAAATTCACAATATGATTTAAATGCTTGGGAGAATCTTCCTTTTGAAAAATCTAAATTAAACTTATCATAAGGAAAAGATTCACTATTCAAAAATAGTTTGATATCTCGAACATTTGCTGTAGTAAATACTCCAGCGTCTTGATCAAGTTCATTTCTTTTACTCGTTTGAAATGCCAATAAAATGAAACGTGGTTTTTCCAGTTGCGATGATGTACGTACAGCCCATTTATCAATTCCCGTTTGTTTTATTTGCGGTAACTGATGAAATTCCCATTGTCTAAACGGGACAGCAATAGGTCGGTCAATGTACTTTAAAATATAAGACTATTGTGTTTTGTTTGTAAATCTTCGTTTTGTCTTTAATGCAAAAATAATTAAAGAATTTAATATTAAATCAAGAAATCTGGAAATTTGGTTTTTAGATGAATCTAAAGAAATTGTAGAACTACCTGATAATGTCATGTGGATTTGTGTTAATATTTATGAGAACGAAATAATTACTGAAGATTTATTTATAAAAATTGAAAACGGTAAATCAACACAATTTGAAAATACATCTTTAGACTATATTGGTGCGCAATTTTACAAAAACGTGTTTATTGACAGGCTTTATTTTAACTCAAATAGAAATTTACTTGTTGAAAAAAATATGACTACAGTATAACTATACGCTGAATCTACAATTTAAGTTAGTCTACAATATATAAAATAAATATTAACGATTTAAAATACTTTCCGTTACAATATTTACTTGAGTGTGCAAGATCAACAGAATTACTAGACGTGTGGGAACATCTTCCTGTATCCTACAAAAATAACGAAAACCTGCAAAAAAATTACCATGTCTACAGCATTACTTTTCACAAGAAGGCGACGCCCCTGACGAACCACCACCTGCAAAGATGTATTGTTATTTGTGCAATGTTAAATTGTAATTTAAGATATAATATGCACACAATAGAAAGACGACGAATAATTACACACGGAAAACCAAAACAAAAAACATTAACATTGTATATAAAGGCAGACAAGATAAACTCAAATTAAGTTCCAACTGAGCCATGGACGAACTAATCGAATGTGAATATAATCCCAATCATAAAGTGCTACCATATCGTATGGCAGCTCACAGAAGGAAGTGTGCAAACCGCCCGGAATCCAAACCGGTTCCAAATCAAGACATGGACAAATTAATGGCTCAGCTCGACTGGATCCAGCTGAGTGAAGCGACAATCAACCACCAAATCCGCCAAAAGAAGTCCACTGCGATGAGGATTGGTCATTGGACCTGGATCCGAGTTGGAACAACATAGTGAAGGAGCGAAGGGCCCTCCAGAGAGTCCTGAGAGACAACATGCGATATAAACCCTACCGGAAGCGTGGAGACCACAAAACATCTACATCTAAGTAAAAAAGTGAAAACTACATGTTAATAGATGGCAACGCGGTCGACCATCATTCCATCATAATCTGTATACATTTAGTTGTTAGTTTGGGAGTTTAACAATAAAATATAACAAAAACATAGTTTTTTTTATGGTTTTTTTTAATAACATCAACAAAATATACAAAATATAAATACAAAGTAAAATAAATACCAAATATAAATTACAGACCTATTTCAATTATGTCTACAATACCTAAAATGCTCGAATCATTGCTAACAGAAAAGTTGTCCGTATTATTCAAAAACCGTATAGCTAAGGAACAGCATGGGTTCTGTAAAGGACGCTCCACAGTTACAAATTTGCTCATTTATGAATCTTACATAGCCAATGCCGTTTCCAGGGGAAAACAAGTTAATTCAGTCTACACCGACTTTTCAAAAGCGTTTGATAAACTAAATCATTCAGTACTCCTTTTAAAGCTGAGCAAATTTGGTATCGTTGACCCTATGCTGTCCTGGTTTCGTTCATATTTATACAATCGATGTCAAATTGTTCATGTTAATGGTGGGTACTCAACAGAAATGCATGCCACTTCTGGAGTACCACAAGGTTCACACCTGGGACCACTATTGTTTAACATATTTATGAACGATGCTGTAGATGTCTTTGAATTTTGTGAAGTCTTACTGTTTGCGGATGATGCAAAGATGTTCTCTACAATCGAGAGCAACGATTGCATCTTAAAATTTCAGAGGGATTTAGACAACTTTTCTTGTTGGTGCAACTCAAATAAACTAAGCCTTAACACTAACAAATGTTCTCACATATGTTTTAATAGGAAAAAAAAACCATTGGAATGCAACCTTTATCTACTATCGGAGTAATAAGTTTTGACCCTCTTTTTTAAACAGTTATATTTCTAAACGTAGGAGCCAAAATTTTATGAAATTTTTATATGATTTGCATGAACTATTCATAAATGTCGTATAAAAAAATCAAACATCTTACTCTTATAGTTTGTTTTTAAAAAATTAAAATGTGCAAAAAAGTACCTAATTTAACAGCCGTAAAAAATTGCAGTTTTTCAATTCACTGTATTTTTGTTAAAAATAGCATTGTATTCACGAAACTTCAAACATATGAAAACAAAATCTTTATATTTATATTTGTTCAAAAAAATTTTTTTTAATATGTGTATATTTTTAATGAAGTACTATTAAATGCAATATTGTTATATTTCTTATTAGATTTCCGATTTCAAAATTTCTTGTGTGTAATTGAAGTACACTATATTATCAAAACGTTTCTAAAAAAATAAATCAAAAATTCGTTTAATTAATCGAGTGATTGTAGATTGAATTTTACGGTGCGATGTGAGAAAGATAGCAACCTATAGCGCCGTACACAATAGCGCGCTTGCGGCTTGTTTATATTATTTGTGTTTGCAAAACATGCTTCAACTATTCATTTCGATTAAATCTGATTAATCTGATTAAAATAGTGAAAATGCCGAAACATTGCACCCAAGAAAAAATATTAATAATATCAAAGTAAAATGCACTAAAAGTAATAGTTTTTGCCGCTTTGTCTTGATAAAGGCTGCGCCTTGGACAGTTTCATCGCTCCGCTTCCCCGCAAATAACAAGTGCAGTTTTCCTTTTTTAGTAAATGTAATTTAGTGTTGTGGCCATAATTTATAATTTTTAGAATTTCTTTTTATTGATTATTGTTCTATAAGTTTATCTGCAAAACTATTCGAAAAGTTCAAGTTGATAGCTCTATGAATAGCTGAGAAAACATAGGGTCATAATTTATTTATTTAAAAAAAAACTACTGATCAAATTGATTCAATTTTTCTTGTATATTGTACAGAAATATATACTTTATTTGTATTTAAAATCTAAAGTCATCAGATGTAATAATTTTTATAAAACTTACATTTAAAGTTAATAATATCGAAAAAGGTACAAAAAATTCGTGCTTTTTTAGATATATTCATACATTGCTGGAAAATTAGGAATGTGAAATTTTTAAAAAAAATTACATACATGCACAACACAACACAATTTCAGTTTTTTTTTAAATTATTAAAATGTGGCAAATACTTTTCATAATATGATACTTTAAAAAAGAGGGTCAAAACTTATTACTCCGATAGTAAATGGGCTAATTCTAAATACAGTTTCAAGCATCCGCGATCTAGGGATTATATTCGAGTCTAATCTGTCATTTGATCTTCATATACAGGGCATATGTAGCAAAGCACTAAAATTTTTAGGTTTTATTAAAAGACACACTAAAGATTTCTTCGATTTGAGCTGCCTCAAAATACTTTTTAATTCATTGGTGAGATCTCATCTTGAATATGCGTCGAATATTTGGTCACCATATTCCAAGTGCCATATTGACAGGATTGAGCGAATTCAAAAGAAATTTTTAACTTACGTGTCTTTTAAAATGGGAATACCAAAAGAGCAAAAAGATTATATATTTTTACAGAACTCACTAAATTTGCGCACTTTGGCGGAAAGGCGGATTAACAGCGATATTTTATTGATGTACAAAATCATTAATAATATTATTGATAGTCCTGACCTTATTGCACTCGTATCCTTTTTTGTACCAGCTAGACCACTTAGAAACAGTCGCACTTTTCACACAAAGTCTTATAAAACCAATTTTTGCACTAATCACGCAATTAACCGTATTTCGCGTAATGCTAACACGACGTCAATCGATTTATTCAACTGTTCGCTCTTGAGCCTTAAAAAGCGCTTGTAGTTTGTTTTTGTTTGATTGCTGTTTTACACTTTTTTGTTGTTGTTTACATTTTTGCTTCGTCTCGTTTTTTGTCTTGTTTGTGTATTGTGTATTTTTATCTTTATCTTTGTGTTTTTACATTTTATATTTATATTTAAATTATTTTGTACCTTACATGTATCCTCTTGGGCAAGTCCCGTAAAAAAAAAAAAAAAAAAAAAAAAAATACAATAGAAATCGATTTGTTATTATATTATTTATTATTTGATTACACATTGTCAAGTTCATACTCATACCAAAGAGTCTAATATTTATTCGTCTTGATGTACATTTTTTATCATAGAACACAAGATAAACTTTTTTTAACAATACAATCCTAATTAATTACGAGTTAATTACATTAACAATCACACGAATATAACCGCAACAGGTTGATGTAAAATCACAACACAATGCACGTCATGTTCAATGACATATGTATTGGATTTTTAAAGCAGTGTTTTACTGTTTTACCAAAAATAAAATCAAATATTCCTATATATAAGGTACATTCAGATATTTTTACTATAATTTAGAGTTTCTAAACGTTCTGTTTCCACGCAATATGGTGGACTTACGTTGCCACTTCTAGCATCTCGCCTGCACCTTAACCTTGGCACGGTCAAGGTTAAGCGTGGACAATTATATTCTGCAAGTACTAACACGTTTATTACTTACAATAGACGTATGAGTAGGCAAAGCTTTTTTATTTGAAAGTGGTTTTATGCATTAAATATTATTGTATGTAAGGAATAGATTTTTACAGAATATATATGTGGGAAACAATAACAATAGACGTATGAGTAGGCGAAGCTTTTTTAGCTAGTTATGATTCACTTAAAATAAATTACAATGTAAAAGTATCTTGCATTTTTATTGAACTATGTATAAATAGGCAAGGATTTTCTATACGTAACTAGTGTTAATATTACATACGCCGTACATACTATAGTAACAATGTCCCAAGAATTATTTAATAAAATAAACAGATGTAACAACCACACAATTACCCCCTTGTACCGCCACTGGCAGAAACGCCGCCACTGGGTACAATTTGCGCGCGCTGCACCGAAAGGACCGGGGCGGAAGCAAAGAGGAGAGTCAGTCGTCATGAAGCTTACGAAAGAAGCGAGTAGCTCATAGAATTGTCCTATTTTACATACTTTTGTTCATTTATATTTTGGTAGAACTTAATAAATTCGTTTGTTAAGAATAACTCCACATCTGGCGCCCAACAAAAGGCCGAATCTAGTGCTACTGCTGTTCGTTTTGTTTTTCGTCGAGCAATCGACGCCATTTTCACCTTTGTGGTGCGACATTGTGCAACATTGTTCGTTTTGTTTTTCGTCGAGCAATCGACGCTATTTTCACCTTTGTGGTGCGACATTGTGCAGCGTTGTGCAACAGTCCGTCTAGGGAAATTTCATTTGCATTGAATGCAAATGCAAGACGATTTTGACTACGAATACAATTATAGTGGTTCAAGTGATTCGGAAGAAGAATATTTTCCGGCTACACCCAGCGCAACTGCAGGTGCATCACATCATTATAATCTTCGCTCGACTGCTCGTAGGAGTTTTCGCTCAACCTCAGAGGTTAGTTCCGGTTCCGAAGAATTGTTGCCAAATCAACCTGTCGAAATGTCTGTTAATATGACCAATGAGATGCTACAGAATCTCCTGACCGGAATGCAAGCCATGTTGCGGCCTAACGATCAACAACAAAATCTGCAAGGTAATTTCGTTCGTTGCAAATCTCGCTTCTCAGGTGCATCCAATGAGAATGTCGACGCTTTTATTGATGCCGTGTCCGTGTACAAGGATTGTGCCGCTGTAACGGACGCCAACGCGTATTTAGGGTTGCCTATGCTGCTGGACGGAGCTGCCGCTACCTGGT
The DNA here is from genome assembly GCA_963556235.1 of Cryptophagus acutangulus. Classification (NCBI taxonomy): domain Eukaryota; kingdom Metazoa; phylum Arthropoda; class Insecta; order Coleoptera; family Cryptophagidae; genus Cryptophagus; species Cryptophagus acutangulus. The sequence continues at coordinate 22,842 of CAUVYR010000254.1, read as the reverse complement.
GGCAGGGTGCCAAAGCCGGCAATGACACCTGGGCAACAGCTATTGATGCGCTACGTCACGCTTTTGGACACAACAAACCACCGCACAAAATTTACCGGGAATTGTTTGCCAAAGAACAAAGCGAAAAGAAATCGACGGATATTTTTGTGAACAAAGCACGCGCTTTGCTCGCCCGGCTTCCGCAAGAAGATGCTCCGATTCCTGCCAAAAGCCAGTTAGACATGATTTACGGTCTGCTGAATTCGAGGATAAGAAGAAGGGTTCCTCGCGATAGTGTCGCTAATTTCCAGGAATTAATCGACAAGGCCCGCTCTGTCGAAGATAGCTTCAACGAGCCGGATGAAGCTAAGCCTGCCAAAGCTAAAGTGGAGAGTGCCGTTGGTGCTGTTAAGAAACACAGGCCGCTGTGTAGTTTCTGTCACAACTTTGGCCACACTGTTGAAGTTTGTCGCAAACGCGCTGCAAGTTCGTCGCTACCGACACCAGTAGTGCAATCGCCTCAGCCTGCAAAACCTACAACCATTTCGTGTTATGGTTGCGGAAATCCCGGATTTATTCGATCGCAATGCCCGAATTGCAGAAAGCCGACTTCGTCCACAACCGAAATTTTAATGAATGGCATTGATTGCTGCGTTCCACGACCAATGCTCAAGATAACGGTTGGAAATTTGACAGGACTCGCTTATTTGGATACCGGCGCAAAGTGCAGCGTTGCAGGGAATCGCCTGTATGAACATTTCATGACACAAGGCCTACCGCATACTGTATCAAAAATACAGATGACTCAAGCGGATGGAATCCCGAAAATTGTAACCGCTTGTAAGTTTGAAGCAAAAGTTTGCTTAAATGGTCGCGCTATTGATACACCATTTATTGCCGTTCCGGAACATACCGAAAGTAAGACACTTTTAGGCATAGATTTTATCAAGCGATCGGGTTTAATTACGAACATTCCCGATATGCTGTGCTATTTCTCCGATGCACCTCAAGTCAAGTTTGAGCTTACTCCGGAGCCTTTCAGCAACCCTGAACAGGTAGCTGCGGCAAGTGCCAACATCGTGGAACTTGGCCTTCGTGGCGATGAAGGAAATTCGCTAGGAGAAAACGAGCGTTTACTTGTTAATAAAGTCATCCAACACAACAACGATGTGTTTGCACCAAAGCAAGAAGCTACGCCATTTGCTGAGCACGTCATTAATCTCAGTCATGATACCCCGATAGCCGTTCCTCCATATCGATTATCACCACCCAAGAAAATTGCTCTTCAAGCTGAAATCGACTCCATGCTCGAACAAGGTATTATCGAAGAATGTGAATCGCCATACGCCGCTCCAGTTGTGATGGTTCCCAAAAAGAACGGCGATATTCGAGTTTGTATTGACTATCGGAAGCTCAATGCAATTACGTTTCCGGACAGGTATCCGCTACCGCGTATCGACGACCTGCTTCACTCGTCGAAACAGGCTTCGCACATGACGACGCTAGATCTACGAGCCGGTTACCATCAAGTAACTGTTCGTGCGTGCGATCGCGACAAAACCGCGTTCATCACTCCTTTTGGACTGTACCGTTTTCGAAGAATGCCGTTCGGTCTACGAAACGCACCTGCAACGTTTCAACGTTTGATAGATAGACTTCGCGCCGGCCTTGGTGAAATTACAGTGTTCGCGTATCTCGACGACTTAATCATAATTAGTTCTAGTGTTGATGAACATCTAGCGGACTTGCAAGCAGTTTTCAATAGACTCCGCGCTTTCAGATTAACAGTGAATCGCGAGAAGTGTCATTTTTGTTGCTCTCGTATCAAGTACCTGGGTCACTTGATTACGCCCGAAGGAATCTTACCGGATCCCGATAAGACCCGATCGATCACGGAGATGTTGCCGCCAAACAATGTTAAGCAGCTCTTAACCTTTCTCCAAACTTGTAGTTGGTTTCGCCGCTTCGTGCCCAACTTTGCAAGCATCTCTCGGCCGCTGACCGAATTAACAAAGAAAAGTGCCATATGGAAATGGGAAAATGCGCAAATCCAAGCATTCGAATCGCTGAAGCGCTGCTTAGTGACTGATCCGATCTTACAACGAGCCAATCCGGATGAACCGTTTATTGTGAAAAGCGATGCCAGCGCCTACGCACTTGGGGCATGTTTGCTCCAAGGGGAGGGTCTCAATGAAAGGCCCATCGAATATGCTTCCCGCTTACTTACGGCGCCTGAGAGGAACTACACGACAACAGAAAGAGAGGCCTTGGCGTTAGTATTTGCTGTCCAAAAGTTTCGCGGTTATTTGGATGGAAGTACGGTGATTCTCAAGACAGATCACCAACCGCTCAAATGGCTGATGTCTTTGCGTTCTCCCACTGGTCGTCTCGCCCGCTGGGCGCTTCTTCTTCAATCGTTCGATATCCAAATCGAATATCTGCCTGGAAAGCAGAATGTAGTCGCAGATTCTCTGTCTCGCCCACCACTTCCGGACGCGGAAGCTAACCTGTGTGTTTATTCTGTTACAGTTTTACTGCCCACTGCATCTGCGCAGGACATGCGCGAGCAGCAATTATCAGACTGCGACGTTGCTTCCATAATTCAATGTTTTGAATCTGACGATCCGAACGTTGTCGACATCACACGATGGACGGACCGTCGCTACGTCATGGATGGTGGAATATTGTACCGATACACTCTCGAAGCTGACTCGGAAGATGCCCAGTTAGTGATTCCCCGGTCCATGGTGCCGATAATCCTGGCGGAAAATCACGACTCGCCATTATCTGGTCACAATGGACGAGACAAGACCTTTAAGCGCATCTCTAGCCGCTATTATTGGTCCACAATGCGAAGAGACATTGCCAAGCACATCACCCAATGTGCGTCATGTCAAAAGTACAAGCCTACCAACCTCAAGCCTGCCGGTTTACTCCAAACCCCGATATTGAATCAGCGCTTCGAAACACTGGCGATGGATCTAGTTGGACCGTTGCCACTTGCATCTTCTGGTGAGCAATGGATTTTTGCGATAGAGGACACCGCGACACGCTGGATTGAATTGTTTCCATTGGTTCATGCCACTTCCGAGGCATGCGCACGTTGCCTTATCAATGAAGTTATCCTACGTTTCGGTACTCCTCGGCGCATCATTAGCGACAATGGTGTCCAGTTTGTTGCTGCACTGATGCAACAAGTTATGCATTGTTTGGGAATCAAACAAAATTTGGTCCCAATGTACCATCCCGCTGCGAATCCGGAAGAACGACGAAATCGCGACATCAAGCTCCAGTTGTCCATGATACTAGGCACTGATCACACCGGATGGAAAGAAGTGTTGCCGTCCGTGCGGTTTGCATTGAATTCAGCCGTAAACGTTGCTACCGGATTTTCGCCAGCCTACCTGTGTTTTGGCAGAGAACTACGAACACCTCACGAAGTTAGTCGAGATTTTCGTGCAGTAATGGATAACGAAAACCTGATATCGGAAATCACGCCCTATCTCCGAACCATAGCCGAGACGTTAGAAGGAGCCCGAGAGAGTCACGAACGACAGCAAGACCGAAATAAGAAGCTCGCAGATAGGCATCGTCGAGCTGGTGATGCTTACGATGTAGGTGACCTTGTTCTGGTCAATACACATGTACCTAGCCGAGCAGCTAAAGGAATAACTAGCAAGTTTGCTCCAAGAAGAGATGGGCCGTATCTTGTGACTCGCCAAGTATCGCCCACTACGTATCAGATTGCTAGCCCGGAAAATCCTGATGTACCACTAGGAACATATCATTTGTCCGCACTGCGAACTTTTGTTGCACCTGACAATACTGTGTTACCGGTACCTGTTTGCCCGATTCGAAAACGAGGTCGACCACGAAAGGGTCCTGGAGATAACGTCAACCTTCAAATTAGATCGCTACCGGGACGTACTCACGATCTAAAAGGGGAGGATGTAACAACCACACAATTACCCCCTTGTACCGCCACTGGCAGAAACGCCGCCACTGGGTACAATTACAAAGAAGCGAGTAGCTCATAGAATTGTCCTATTTTACATACTTTTGTTCATTTATATTTTGGTAGACCTTAATAAATTCGTTTGTTAAGAATAACTCCACACAGTTCATTAAAAATTTGTGAAACGGTGTCAATAAAGTCCCTCGATAAAGGGAAGAAATATAAAATTGATAAACTACGGTCCATCACAACAAGATATGGGCGAACCGTGATTGCTGATTTGGAAGAGGGCTACACATCAGTGTATCTGCCAAAACGTGTCTCTGAAGAAATATCCGATGAGCAGTTGGATCTTTTTGATTCAACTTTTGTAACTATAATTGCGGATGTCGGGAATTCTGTTGATCTAGCGTTTAGTATCAACAACTAAAATAAATATGGAGAATCGTAATTAAAGTGCTAAGTGTTTCGGAAAATATAAGTAGACGTTTTCACTCGGGGTGGACACAAGTTTCGGTATCCCTACATCCCGACTTATCTTCACAAACATTAAACGAATGGATTCAATCAACATTTGACGAGCTTCTACAATATTTGAAAAATCAATACGGCGTAGAAGACCACGACAAAGTATGTTTGGAAATTTCTTCTGTTAGTCTGAAGTTGTGAAAGTCTGAAGTCTGAAGTAGTTCTGAAATTTCTTCCTACAGGTCTATCTGGTAAAGACCTGTAGGAATGTCTTATAGAAATGCCATAAATTTGACATCCGATGTTATATTTAATGCTTTAACGAAGATTGTTCAAAGTAACAACGAATTTATTGTGGGACCCAATTCTTCACTATTACTAGTAAATTTTTGTTATACTAAAACACCTATAGGACGTGGTAAGTTAAAAAATATTTTTTTACCATTTACCGAATATTGCTTAAAAAAACGATGTATTGTAGTGGTTCAAAATTCCGATAATTTATGTTTTGTTCGTTCATTAGTACTAAGTATTACTAATCATACCGATAAAATTAAATTCATTAAAATGCGTAAATGAAAGTTTACAGAAATCTTGTGCATTAGATTTATGTACAAAATCTGAAATCGAAATAAATGAAAATGGAGCAACTTTGGAAACCATTATAAAATTTCAAAATTATTTAAAAGACCAATTTACAATAACTGTATTTTCAGGGATTACATCAAAAGTAATATTATTTAAAGGTCAATCAAGTAATGTAAATGCTAAACACATCGATATTGTTTACTCGGAGGAAACTAATCATTACAATTTAATTACAAAAATTACAGGTTTTACTAATACTGGTTATTATTGTAGAAGTTGTAACATATGTTATAATCAACACGGTCGTCATCGTTGTTTAATAGCTTGTACAAAATGTTATAAAGAACACAATTCTTCCGATAAAATTGTCTTTTGTAATTTATGTAACCGAAATTTTTATGGTGATGAATGTTACAGTATACACATAACCCAAAAATATTTTTCAAATGGTACAACTATTTGTGAGGGTATCAAATATTGTAAAGGATGTAGAAAAGTTTATAGAGTAGATAGTGAATATAGACATAAATGCAATTTTATTTTTTGTAAAATTTGTAAAAAGCATGTAGATTCAAATCATTTGTGCTACATGCAAAAAATTAAAATCAACAAACATTCTTTTTCAGATAACACACTATATGTTTTCTTTGATTTAGAATGTACGCAGGAATTGTCTATAAAAAATGAAACAAAAAACAATTTATTTGAACATGTACCAATTCTATGTGTAGCACAACAATGTTGTTATAAGTGTTTTGAAGATGTTACAAATATATGTAATATGTGTGGTATAGGTCAACATATATTTTATCAAAATCACCCTGTAAAATATTTTATGGACTATTTGTGTAAATTACCAAGACAAATTTTTAAAGAAGTAATTGTGTTTGCACATAATTTTAAATCATACGATGGTCAATTTATTTTAAAGTATATATTGAACGAGTTAGAATACATACCAAAAGTTTTAATGAATGGTAATAAAATTTTACTTATTGAACTTCAATCGGGTGTTAAATTTATTGATTCTTTAAATTTTTTTCCAATGGCTCTTTCAAAGTTACCAAAAACCTTCAATATTGATGGATTAGAAAAAGGATACTTTCCTCATTTTTTTAATAAAATGGAAAATTTAGAATATAATGGAACTTTACCAGATAAGAAATTTTATGGTTGTGAATCAATGTCAATAAATGAAAAAAAAAAACTTTCAATATTTGGTATGAAAATTTACATCAATCAAATTACACTTTTAATTTTAAAAACGAGTTAGTTAGATATTGTATAAACGATGTTACCATTTTAAAATCCACATGTATAAAATTTAGAAAACTTTTTTTAAATGAAAATAATGTAGATGTGTTTCGTAAATGCATTACAATTGCAAGCAGTTGCATGTACGTATTTAGACAAAATTATCTTATACAAAATACTATTGGTATAATGCCACATAGTGGATATAGAAAAAGTGATAAATTTTCGTTTAAGTCATTATTGTGGCTCAAATTTATTGAACATACAAGAAATATACGAATAATTTCTACCGAAAATGGTAAAGAAAGGCGAATTCTTGGCCGTAAATTAGATGGGTATTGTGAAACTAATAATACACTTTTTGAATTTCAAGGTTGTTTTTTTCATGGTTGCAAATCTTGCTTTCCAAATAATCGGGATGTTGAAATATTAAAATATAATGATACGTTTGAAATTCGGTACGAAAACACGATAAATAAAATCGAGATGTATAGAAAAGCGGGATATCAACTTGAAGAAATGTGGGAATGTAAATTTAATGAAATGTTACTAGATAATGCTGATCTAAAAAAATTTGTTAATACGCAAAATTTACCGGTTGAACCATTAAACCCTCGAGATGCATTTTATGGAGGTCGCGTAGAAACTATTAAATCATTATATATTTGCGAAAATGATGAAAAAATATTTTATTACGATGTATGTTCATTATATCCATACATAAATAAGTACGGTAAATATCTTATAGGTCATCCAAAAATTTACATAGGCGAAAATTGTCCCACATTAAATGATAAATTGAATGGTATTATAAAATGTTCTGTTTTGCCGCCACGTGATTTAAGAATCTTAGTGTTACCATTAAGAATAAACGGAAAATTAATATTTACATTATGTTATACATGTGCTACACATAATATAAACGCATGTAATCATAAAGATGAAGAGCGAATGTTGACTGGTACATGGGTAATAGATGAAATAATCGTTTCTCTAAAAGAAGGATATAAATTACTAAAAACTTTCGAATTTTGGCAATACGACATTGAGCAATACAATTATGAGACAAAATCTGGTGGACTATTTACTGAATATGTAAACAAATTTCTTAAAATGAAACAAGAAACATCTGGATGACCGTCTAACGCGGAAGATATTCATGAGAAACAAAAATATTTAAATGAATATTATGTGAAGGAAGGTGTTATGCTGGATACCCAAAAAATAGGATATAATCCAGGACTACGTGCCGTATCAAAATTACAATTAACTGCATTATGGGGAAAATTTGGAATGAGGAATATTTTCACTCAAGTTGAATTCTGCAATACGTATGAACAATTATTAAATTATTTACATAATCCTGGTATGAAAATACATTCTACATTGTAAATCTGTGAAAAAAAGGTTATGGTTACCTATTCATCAATTAGTGAAACGACTGTACCTCATAAGTGCGTCAATGTACCCATCGCTGCATATACAACATGTTTGGCACGACTTCATCTCTATAAATACTTAAAACCTTTATCTAACAGAATACTATACTATGATACTGATTCAATAATATTTACACACAAATCTGGTGATTGGTTACCTGAAACTGGTAATTTTCTTGGTATGATGACCAATGAATTAAAATCATATGGCTCCAATGCATACATTTCTAAATTTTATTCATGTGGTCCAAAATCATATGCATTCGAAGTTACAGATGGAATTAAAATTTTAAATATTATTCTAAAAATTAAAGGGGTAATTTTTTATTATTTATTTCTAGTTTATTACTAATAAGTAACATTTTTTCTCTTTGTTTTTACAGATATCTCTAAACTCCGGAAATCAATCAACAATTAACTTTAACACCTTCTCTCATTTAGTGGTTTCCGAAGAACAACGTAGAATCAACGGTGAGAAATGTGTGAAAAATCAAATTGAACTAACCATTCCAAACAAAATTGTTCGCGTCAAACCATTTCGAGTGGCAACTATAACATCACAATCAAAAATTATAAAACCCGTGTATTTGAAGAGACAATGTACTGATAATTACGATTCGTATCCATATGGTTACAAAAGATTAAAAGCGTAATATTTAAGTTTTTTATCATCATAGTTTTTACTTATTATTTTAAATTTTAGTTTTTTACTTATTATTTTTAGTTTTTTTTTACTTAATATTTTTAGTTTTAGTTTTTTTTCACTTATTATTTTTAATTTTAGTGATTTTATTAGAATTATCTATATGATTTTTATATTATTTTTATATATGTATATTGGAGTAATTTTTAAATTTATGCTTATATTTTTGTAATGAAGTTAGGCTTCATTGGGAGCCTTCAGCGACAGAGTGGGGGGTCGAAACGGGTCGCTGGCGAACGGGCGCCAGCAAGAGGGGCTGAGAGCGCTCAGACGGTGCTGAACTGGCGAGTGATACACTAAAACAGTGAGTTGTTTTCGTGAAAAAGCGAATTTGTGAGCGAAGAGTAACTGTGGGATATAAGCGAGGAGTAATTTTGGGAAAAGGTATTTACGGGTTATATAGACGGGTTAATTTGGTGGGTTTTGGTTATTTTGGGGTTTGGAAGTTTTCTCCTCAAAACGTGCGACACGTGGGTTTTGAGGTTAGAATTCCGACAGGGGTTTCCAGGGGGCCCGAAGGGTGTTCTGGGAGGAACTACCCCGCGGAGTTTGCGTTGGGTGTTACCGGCGAATGGTTCTAGGGTGTAAGTGTAAAAATTAATAGATTTGGTAGTAACTTGTTTTATGTTTTAGCTGAGCAATAAACCGGCCCGGACGGGATTTAAATTATCTTGTTCGTTTTATTCAATTCTCCTGGCATTGCGTTTCCTAGTAGAATCCCTGCTATCCTTCACTAGCTACTCGGCCCGGTATCGTGGATACTGGATCGTAGAATTGCACAGCAGCTAATTAGCTGGTGTGTGAATAACAGAGACAACTGTATAAAATCTGGCGCCCGAGCATTCTAACAACTAAGGGGAGCGCTAGAGCCCCTTCACGGAAAGGGTCGTCACAAATTGGCGCCCGAGCAGGGACTTATTTAGCTGACTAGGAAGTGCACGAATAGTGCAGTGTGAAACGAGGTTTGTTGTGTCAGTGGGTGTCTTTTGTTGGGTTGTGGGGTAATTGCGGCCGTGTAGTGTGGCGTTGGAAGGCTACTGCGGCTGGATTGTCGTAGTGGGGCCCCAAACTGCTACAGGGTCGGACTTGCCCATTTGGTGGGCCCACAAAATTTCGACAGGGTCGGACTTGCCCATTTGGGGGGCCCAAATTGTTGAAGTTTTGGTGTCCTCTCTGCGTTAATAAGTTTTTTTTTAAGAAGCCGGTGGAAAGGGGTGACTGACGCCGACGGGTTGCGAGCCAGGTGTGGTTGGGCCGCGGATTATGGGGAAAAGACGCAACTCCACGCCAACCCTGCAGGTTCCAACTACTGTGGCCACCACTATGGGCGATACCATTCAGTGGTTGTACGGGTTACAGAAGCCGGCGTTGGTGGCGGAAGCACTGAAATTTCAGCTGAACGCGCAAGGGACCGTGGAGGAGCTGAAACGCCGGATCAGCGTGTACTTGCTAGATGGAATTGTAAGCCCTGCAGTTCCACCCCGGACGCTGGCGCCAGTGTGGCCAGGTCCCGTCGAAGCGACGCCTGCCGATAACTTGGGGGCGCGGACAGTGGAGGAGGAGACCCCAACTGGGTCGACAGAGGGCCCGAGGCCTGTTAACCCGAGTGGGGGCAAGCGGTTGACTTCCCAGGTGGTCCGCCAATGGGCTGTGCGGTTTGATGGGAAGTCTGACCCCGCCGCGTTCCTGGAAATGGAAATCACCAGTCGAGTCCAGCGGTATGGAGAATCAGGGGCCGATTACATCATCGCCGTGCAAACGTTAATGCGACGACATGGGGCCATGAGTAAGGAGCGGCAACTCTACTGGCTGCACCGAAATTTACGCCCGGAATACCAGGCTTACATCCGGCCTCAGGATTTTCACACCATAGCGGAGCTGTCGGCGATGGTACGCCAATTCGAAGGTTTGCCGAAACCCAACACAAGCTCGTACGGACCCACCGTCCGTACTGGCTCCCCCACCCCGCGCAGTCCGTCTCCTTCGCGTTTGGAAGGAAATTCCGGAAATAGTGCGCGAAGGGTCGCGTTCCAGACTACACTGACATGTTGGCAGTGTGGGGAAAGTGGACATATGCGATCGGAATGCCGCAACCCCCGGAAACTGATTTGTGGCCAGTGTGGTCGGGAAGGGGTATCGGCCCGCGATTGCGGATGCCGGTCGGGAAACCAATAGGGAACGATTCGACAGGGCCAATCGAACCGTTCCCGGTGTATTGCCCGTCATCAGCCGCCATGCACCCAGACCCCCGATTATTTGTGCAAACGCACGTTGAAGGCCAAGAATTCTTGGTCCTACTCGACACGGGGTCTGTGTTTTCATACGTCAGCACCACGGTGGTACATCGGTGTCCCAGCTTGGTGATGCAGCCCGTGGGCCATTCGGTCCGTTTGGCCAATGGAAACGTCATCGTTGCGCAAGGGATGTATGACGTGAAGCTGGTGGTTGGTACTAGGGAGTGCCAACAGACGTTTCGGCTGTTACCGGATCTGGCCAATGACATCATTTCTGGGATGGACTTCATAGCGGTGCATCCACAACTACTTTGTCGGAAGTTGGGGGTCGACTTACCTTTACTCCCTCTACCAGCTACGTCTCCCGCCATCATGGACATGGCTCCTCAAGCGGACGCGCTCACCGGTGAGGAACAGGGATTTTTGGAGCGTTTCCTCCGGGACGAATTGCCCCAATTCGAGAGAGTGGCCGGGACGACACAGTTGGTGACTCACGCGATTCGACTGGTCAACACTGCGCCGATCAAACAGAGGTACCGTCCGCAGAATCCCCGTATGCAAGCCGTGATCGACGAGGAAGTCGACGAAATGCTGCGACAGGGTGTGATTGAACCGTCCAAAAGTCCGTGGAGTTCGCCGGTGGTCATCGTTAAGAAGAAAGATGGTAAGCCCCGGTTTTGCATTGATTTTAGGAAGGTCTATGAGGTGACCCAGAAGGATGCGTACCCATTACCTTATATTCAGGCGATTTTGGATAAGCTCCGGGGGGCCAGGTACATATCCAGCCTGGACCTGAAACAGGGCTACTGGCAGATCCCATTAGCCCATGCCAGCAAACCCATCACAGCGTTCACCGTACCGGGACGCGGCCTATTCCAGTTCCGCGTTATGCCGTTTGGGTTGCATTCGGCGCCCGCTACATTTCAACGTCTTCTAGATCGGATTTTGAGTCCAGAGATGGAGCATCGTGCACTGGCGTACCTCGATGACATCATCGTGTTGGGTAAAACTCTGGACGAGCATTTGGGCAACTTAGCGGAGGTGTTTCGCCGGTTGAGATCGGCAAACTTACGTCTGAATCCCGAGAAGTGTAAGTTTGGGCAGCGGTCGGTGAAGTATTTGGGTCACGTTGTTACGGAGGCGGGAATCCACACCGATCCTGACAAGGTCGCCGCCATCCTCGAAATTCCGGCACCACACCATCTGAAAAGTTTGCGGCGATTTTTGGGCGTAGTCTCCTGGTATCGGCGATTTATACCAGAGTTTTCCACCATAGTGGCGCCACTAAACTTACTACTCAAGATGAGTCAACGGTGGCAGTGGACCGACGCACAGGATACTGCGTTCGTCCGGTTGAAGCAGTGTTTGACTCAGGCGCCCGTACTAATTTGCCCTAATTTTTCAGTGCCTTTTGTCCTTCAGACCGATGCTTCCGATCATGGCCTGGGCGTGGCCCTGACACAGACGATTGACGGAGCGGACCATGTAGTTGCCTATGCTAGCCGGACGTTGTCCACCCCAGAGCGTAATTACTCTGTCACCGAAAAGGAGTGTATGGCTATTGTCTGGGGGATCGAGAAGATGCGGCCTTACTTGGAGGGATACCGGTTTACGGTGTTAACCGATCACCAGTCGCTGCGCTGGCTACACTCGATTAAGAGTCCAGCGGGGCGGCTGGCTCGTTGGAGCATTTTTCTCCAACAATTTGATTTTGAGATTCAGTATCGTAAAGGCGTACTGAATCGATTAGCCGACGCACTGTCTAGGGACCCATTGCCAATCCGCCGTCCGGAGGGTGACTGTGCCGAATTGGGCCCGACGCCAGAGTCCACTTGTGCGTGGTATTTGGGCAAGTTGTCGGAGGTGCAGACGAGACCGGAAGCTTTCCCGGATTTCTGTGTTCGAGAGGGAAGGTTGTATCGTCACTTTTGGGAGGCAAAAGACTTGCGTGAAGTCGAGCTGGCCGATCCATGGAAACTGTGTGTTCCAAGTGACAGGCGTCGTCAACTGCTCATTGAGAATAACGATGCACCTACCGCCGGTCACCTGGGGGTCGCGAAGACTATTGCGCGAGTCACCGACAAGTATTATTGGCCGGGGATGTTTCGGGACATTACTAAATATGTCCGACATTGTTTAGTGTGTCAGCGCTACAAACCTAGTCAACAGCAGACCCCGGGGAAAATGCAGCCGTCGGTTTGTTCGGAACCATGGGACACCGTTAGTACGGATCTGATTGGCCCGCTGCCTAAATCGGCTAAAGGCAATCGATTTATTGTGATCTTCCAAGATAGGTTCACGAAATGGGTTCAGTTTCGTGCCCTTAGAACTGCCACCGCTCGGAACGTTACTCAAGCGCTGTTTGAGGAGGTCATCTGCCGGTTTGGTTGTCCGAGAACTGTGTTGAGCGATAATGGGGCTCAGTTTACAAGTCGACTGTTTAAGGAGATGGTCAAGTCATCTGGGGGCCAACACCGCTTCACGCCACCCTACACCCCGCAGGCAAACCCCGTTGAACGAGCTAATCGGACATTGAAAACGATGATCGCGCAGTTTTGCGAAGGCGACCATCGACGGTGGGACGTGCACTTACCGGACTTCATGCTGGCATTGAATAGTTCCAAGCATGAATCCACGGGTTTCACTCCGGCAATGTTGAATTTTGGCCGGGAGCTACAACTACCTAGCGCGGTGGAACGTGGAGATGCCGCCCTGGGGAGCGAGGGTTCGGGAGATGAGCCTGCGCACCTAAGCCGGTTGGGGAAACTTCGGGAGACGTATGAGCTAGTGCGACTAAAATTAGGTCGGGCTTTTGATTCCCAGAGTCGCTATTATAATCTTCGGCGACGCGACTGGAAATGCCATTTGGGGGATAGGGTTATGAAGGTGGACCATCATTTGTCGTCGGCGGCCGGTGGCTTTGCCGCCAAGCTAGCCCCAAAGTATTCTGGTCCTTACACCATCACGCGGGTGCGCTCTCCGGTGGTTTACGATTTGCGGGATGCGACGGGTAAACGATTTCTACGGGTGCATGTGAAAGACCTTAAACCAGCGCATGAGGGTGACGTATTGGGGGATTAAAGTGTCTTTGTGTGGTATTGTGGTCGTATCGGTGTCTATGTGTTTGTGTATCTGTAGGTAACGGGAATGTGGGCACGTTTGGGGAACTGGTGGTATGATAGACTAATTGTTTTTGTTTTAGATGTCAAGTTCGGACGAGGACACGTTGGTCCTCTATTGGACGGCCTCCGAAGGGGAGACCGAGGCCGAACCCGAGGAGGCAGAAGCGGCTACACCGGTGGCAGTAGTAGCCCCCCCCGCCGCCGGTCTTGTCGACGGTGGGCAAGGTCGACCCGGAGGCTTGCTGGAGGTGCGGCGTTTACGGGCACCACCGCCGGGACTGCCCCAGCCCGCAGCCAGAGGGGCAACAACGGTGCTCGGCGTGCGAGAGGCCCGGGATGAGCCTGCTCTGCCACTGCCGAGGGGGCGAACGTCTCCGGACTCGTGCCGCGGCCCGCGAACATGCACATTCCGCGCTGTTCCGCGAGTCGTTTGAGGTTGTAGAGGGGGACCTGCGTCAGGCGTGCTGGCAGTGCGGTGGGTTTGACCACTTGCGCCGGGACTGCCCGAACCCTTTCAGGGCGTTCTGTTCCCGGTGTGGGCGCGTCGGGACTCTGTCCCGCGACTGCCGATGCCCACCGCTTCGTTGGAACTGGTACGTAGGCATCGACATTTTCTATTCGGTGGTCCCGCAAACTCCGCGGGAGTGTTACTCTAAAGAGGGAGGGGTGTAATGAAGTTAGGCTTCATTGGGAGCCTTCAGCGACAGAGTGGGGGGTCGAAACGGGTTGCTGGCGAACGGGCGCCAGCGAGAGGGGCTGAGAGCGCTCAGACGGTGCTGAACTGGCGAGTGATACACTAAAACAGTGAGTTGTTTTCGTGAAAAAGCGAATTTGTGAGCGAAGAGTAACTGTGGGATATAAGCGAGGAGTAATTTTGGGAAAAGGTATTTACGGGTTATATAGACGGGTTAATTTGGTGGGTTTTGGTTATTTTGGGGTTTGGAAATTTTCTCCTCAAAACGTGCGACACGTGGGTTTTGAGGTTAGAATTCCGACAGGGGTTTTCAGGGGGCCCGAAGGGTGTTCTGGGAGGAACTACCCACGCGGAGTTTGCGTTGGGTGTTACCGGCGAATAGTTCTAGGGTGTAAGTGTAAAAATTAATAGATTTGGTAGTAACTTGTTTTATGTTTTAGCTGAGCAATAAACCGGCCCGGACGGGATTTAAATTATCTTGTTCGTTTTATTCAATTCTCCTGGCATTGCGTTTCCTAGTAGAATCCCTGCTATCCTTCACTAGCTACTCGGCCCGGTATCGTGGATACTGGATCGTAGAATTGCACAGCAGCTAATTAGCTGGTGTGTGAATAACAGAGACAACTGTATAAAATCTGGCGCCCAAGCATTCTAACAACTAAGGGGAGCGCTAGAGCCCCTTCACGGAAAGGGTCGTCACAATTTCAATAGACATCATGAAAGTAGTTTATGTTGATATGCAAGGCTTTGTTAAATTTAATAATAAAAAATGTAATTTTATTCCAAAAGAAGTAAGTGTTTTTAATGGAAATTCTGTGGCACCTTTTCTATTCAAACCACCTATAAAATTTAATCTGCT
This sequence comes from Cryptophagus acutangulus, assembly GCA_963556235.1. Taxonomy (NCBI): domain Eukaryota; kingdom Metazoa; phylum Arthropoda; class Insecta; order Coleoptera; family Cryptophagidae; genus Cryptophagus; species Cryptophagus acutangulus. Next base: position 7,547 of record CAUVYR010000254.1, on the reverse strand, counting down.
AAATGACGATGAAAGAAAACAAGCAATTTGGTTGGAGAAAAACTACCACGGAATCCGTTGGAGTGACGGTTACATCGATTACAACAAGATATCAGAACTGTTACATTTTACTACAAAAAATGCTGATACCATAATTGTAAAAGGTAATCAAAAGTATGATTTTCTTAAACAAATATTTAAAAATAAAAATGTTGTTAATTTTGAAGATTTTACTGATGTACCAAATTTTAAATTACCTAACTCTAAGCCGAAATGTATGTTTCATAATTCTAATTATTGTCATTGTTCATTATCAAATGTATTTTTATTATATAACAAATGTAAATGTAATTTAAATGTAAATGTAATTTGAGTTTAAGTCCACATTATATATTAAATTTGTATGTCAACATATTCAGTTGTTTTATTTTTTACCCGTACCTATCCTTATTCGCAAGAATAATGGTTCCCAAAGAACACACCTCATTGGTCAAGAACCACAATAATGATTCCCATAAGGAACCAATCGAGTGGTCTCACAAATTTTATTACCCTCGACAAAATGGCTCCCAAAACACCAATTGGGAACCTAAGGTGCTGGTAATGGTGGAACCTAAGGCAGAGGCGGAACCTAAGGTGGAGCAGAACATAAGACGGGGGCGAAATCTTTGGCGGAACCTAAAACGGAGGCGGAACCTAAAGCGGAACCTAAGGCGGAGGCGGAGGATGAGGCAGAGTTGGGGGAGGGGATAGAATGACAGTAGCTCAAATGGGGGGCCGTCCTAAACGGGGCGGAGTTAGCTGGCGCCAGTGGAACCGCCCCCTGTCTGCCTAGAGTATCCCCTTACTACTCATTCTGACCCGCTGCTTGCCCTCAAGCATATAACATTGAGTGGGACAAACTCCATGTCATACTCTTGGAACATACGTAATATCACATTATCGTGCAAATCATAAACACATGAAATGTCAAATTAAATCATAAACACATGAAATATCAAATTAAATCATAAACACATGAAATATCAAATTAAATCATAAACACATGAAATATCAAATTAACTCATAAACACATGAAATATCAAATTAAATCATAAACACATGAAATATCAAATTAAATCATAAACACATGAAATATCAAATTAAATCATAAACACATGAAATATCAATTCAATCATTCAGTGAGCGAAAGTCTTGCAGCTAATCGATAGTACTGGGACTCCACATTTTCATATTTTCCGGAGAGCAAACTCCCTCGTATGGCAATTGAGTCAACTGGTGTCCTTCTGGGTCCGCAATCACGTATCGATCTGCGTCCAACACCCTTTTCACCACGTAAGGACCCCGGTACTTCGGTAACAACTTCTTGTTGACGCCCGCGCTAACATCTACATTCTTGATTACTACATAATCCCCAACTGCATATTGCTTAGGAGTCTTATGACGCTTATCATAGTACTTCGTATTGTAATCATTCGCCGATTTTATTCGATCGCTCGCTAATTCCCGCATTTTATCTAAATCCCGATCTTCATCCGAATTTTCCTTAAATAGCTCCCGCAATTCATCCGAAACCTAATTGTTCAGCACCAAATAATAATTCCGATGGGGATTTACCCGTGGCCCGATTTGACGAATTGTTAAGAGCAAACTCAATGTCATGCAAAGATTTGTCCCATGTTGCAGTACTCTTGGACAATTTCAAAAGGATAGGCGTAATAGAACGGTTTATTCTTTCAATTTGCCCGTTGGCGTGCGGGGTGCCCGCCGCAAAAATTCCTTAAACTTATTTGAAGTAAAGGCGGTTCCTCTATCCGATACTACTTTGCGCGGTCTGCTATAATTGTCAAAATACGATTTTAGGTGACGAATCACTTCATCCGAATTGGTCGTAATCGTCGCATATAGTTTAACAAATTTCGTAAATGCGTCAATTACTTCAAATATGTATTTATGACGATGACCAGATTTTTCAAGTGGACCATAGTGATCAATGTGCAATGTCATGAAAGGTTTATTACCTTTGTCAATACAATGTAATTTTCCCTCAATTCGATTCGCGGTAGTCGCGTAAGTTATACACTTCAAACAATTAACTATATGGTTCTGAACCTTAGTGCGCGCGTCTGGAAACCAATAAATTCGTGATAAATATTCGTATGTTTTGTTTATACCTTGATGTCCTACTTGCTCATGGAATTGTCTAATGACGTTCTCTTGCATTGTCTTAGGGACGTAGAATAACAACCTACTATTCACTTTACGATAAACAAGTCCGTTACTTAGCTCAAAATATTTCTCTTCCCTAGTTTCTAATCGTTTGCGTATGTCGACTATTTCTAAATCTAAATCCTGCAACAAACTTAGGTTTCGCTCAAATGTGTTTTCCGTAATAATCATAATACTAAATTCGCGGCTTAACGCGTCTGCATGTTTCATTCTATCGGCGGTACGGTGTTCAAGTACGTAATCGTAATTTCTTAAGACTAGAGACCATCTCAAGATTCGCGGATTTACTTCCTTCTTTTCCAACGTTTGTTTTAGACTATTACAGTCGGTTACTATCTTAAATCTAATACCGTGTAAATAGACCCGAAAACGCTCTAGCGAATATACAATTTCTAATGCTTCTAACTCGAAACTATGATACTTCGCTTCAACAGGAGTTGTACGTTTGCTGAAATAGAACACGGGATGAAATTTGTTATCCGATTTTTGTTTTTGCAACAGTACTGAGCCATAACCGTACGAACTGGCGTCGCAATGCAGTTCGGTTTCTGCCGAAGGTGAATAGATAGCTAAGACTTGCTGACTTAATAGGAGATTCTTTAATAATTCAAAACAATCAGTGGCTTCACTAGACCACACGAAATTATCTTTCATTTTAAGTACATCATACAACGGTTTCGATACCAAAGCAAACTGGTTGATAAATTTTCTAAAGTAAGAGACCAATCCTAGAAAACTATGCAATTCTTTGCTATTAACTGACAATGGTTAATCTTTAATAGCTTTAATATTTTCCGCGTTCGGTCTGATTCCGTCTTTGCTTACCCGATACCCTAAGTAGTTAGTTTCTCTCAACAAAAACTCACATTTGTCGAATCTCAATTCCAAACAATTTGCCACTAACGTGATTAGTACTTCGGCGAGAATTGACAAATTCTCTTCTATTGTTTGAGTCGCGATCATTATGTCGTCTAAATATATCATAATTTTCCCTTGATCTAACAAATGTCTAAAAGCAGTGTTTATGAATCGCATGAAAAACGAACTTCCATTTACGATACCGAAAGCCATTCGCATGAACTCGAATTGACCTAAGTGCGTCACGAATGATGTCAATTTGAAAGAGTCTTTAGCTAAGCGAATTTGATGAAACGCGTCTTTAAGGTCTAAGCGCGTGAAGTATTGCTTATCCTTCAACTGATCAATTTGATCGTCTATATTGGGTACTGGATAATTATCCTTCAAAATAATTTTATTCAGTTCCCTGTAGTCAACTGCCATACGGTACTTGCCTGATTTCCGTTTAACTAAAACAATAGGACTGCTGTATTGGGAACTGCTAGGCCTAATGATATCCCTAATCAACAAATCATCGATTATTTCTTTAACTGCCGCCTTTTCGCCCACTGAGAGTCGCCTCGGATTGAATGAAAACGGCTGGTGGTTTGGTTTTACGACAATTTCAAGTTGCAAATCGGTTTGCGGTTTGACAGGTCTAACAGGTTCAATGTAATTCTTACGAATAATGTTTTCAGTCTCAATTCGTGTTTGCCCCTCAATTTCCTTGCATAGGTTAATGTTTAATTCGGAATCATTATCCATGACTTCAATCTGCAGTACTTCAATGAGTGGAAAATTCGGCTTGAAACTAACAACAGCTGATTTATCAATTATCACATTAACATCAGGGTGCGCAATGAAGTCACGCCCCAACAAGCATGCATGAAACATAGTATTCCTAGGCACTATCAGGAAATTAACATCCATCTTAAAATTACTTTCTACAGTTATTGTGTGAGACAATCGGCCCAGAACTTGCAATTTACTACCATTAATACCATGATACTGATCAAGACTCACATGCGGGTTTACTATGCAATTTTCTGGTACAGATGTGTCACACAACAACGAAAGTGGGCTACCTGTGTCAATTACTGCGTTTAATTCAGTACCGTCTTGCATACTTATCTTCGTCACGTATTCGGAAATGATCGTAGTGCTTTCGGAATTTTCCACAATTAACGCGACGGGTGACTTAAATGTTGAATTTTCTTGCTTCACTCTGGTGCAGTCCTTCTTTTGGTGCTCCCTGGAACCGCACGTGAAACACGAACCTGGTGCTCTTTCGGGTTAGCGCACTTGCTAGAAATGTGGCCTTTACCGCCGCAATTATAGCATCGCACAATGTTTAAACCACTAACACTTTGATTTTCCGATTTAACCTCATTTTTCACGTGAGGTGACACAGTACTCGAAGTAGATGCACTTCTGGTTGTATAACCGATGGATGGTTGCCTCTTCATAACTCTTCCGTAAACTTCTAGCTTATCTTTTAATTCTCGAAAGTTTTTCGCTTCATATAAGCTGATTTTCTTTGCCGGTTCATCCGGAATACCGTCGACGATGTACTGAATTACCGCGACTTGCTCAATGTTGCCTCTCGATGCCAACTCCTTCATTTTGAACATATACTCATGGACTGATTCAGTTTTTAGCATTTTCCTTTGACTCAAACTCTGATGCAGATCGGCGCTAGTGATCTTTTTGCCAAATTCGCTCGTCAAACTCTCCTTCAAACACCAATTTTTGCAATTTGTTGAAACCCATCATCCTGGCTAAATCCTCAAAGTCTGCTATCCAAGACTCAACTGGATACGAAGACTCACCGTTAAATGCTTGAATTGAATCTTCAACATCCCGAAAATTTATGGTAAATCGTTGAGCCATCGATACGCTTGCGCTAGAGCTTCTGGAAAATTGCGATAGTCGATCGTCTTCTTCTTCTGTTCCTTCCGTGTCGTCGTTCTCTTCATCGGCTGGATTAATAACTTGCCCTTCCGTTAACCCTCTTTCCAACTCAAGGCCAATTAAAGTTGAAGCAATTTTCATCGCCAGTATTTCTGCATTTCCTTCGTAATCCAATTTCAATAGCAAACAAATCGCAATAAGATCACCCAACTGCATGTCGCGCACAACCTGAGTCACATGTTCGTTGTAGGCTTCGTCATCTGGTGCGAAATGAAATCCATTGAACTCGTTCAAGCGCCGCCTATTCAACCTTCTTTGCTCAAGCAAAATGAAAAAATCGAGAGCCTTAGCCACTTTCTGTGAGGCATTCCGAATGGCTTCTGCCATGCCTTCAACTTTCCCAGCAGAATGCAAAATAAGCAATTCAATTGCGTAGAATATCGAACAAAATGGCGGTCTCCGCTTTGCCGTGTAAAAATGCCAAGAAAATTACTCACTATACGTTGCTTCAGCACACGATTGTCTTTATCCCTCTTCTGAATCTGTAGATGGGTTTGTCAGGAAGACTAACTCGTACTGGTTTTACTTGAGTTTATTCAAATACAATCGTTTACAATTTTTTAAATATACAATCCAAAGCCCTGTCTCGCTGCTCTCGTTTAACGTGCACTACTGACCTCCTTGCTTATCCCTGCCAAGACAGTCTTGCGCGGTCGAGTATGCCGCGTCACGATTGGGCGCTAATATAGCATACTACATTCCAAATAAATTATTGTCATTAAAAACATCTATCACTCAAGAATTTGCTAGGCGCCCACGATCGTTTAGTGAACTGTAGAGATGGAAAGCAACAGAGTTTAGGCAGTTTTTACTTTACACCGGTCCAATTGTGCTAAAAAACAATATAAATAAAAAGTTGATCAACATTTTTTAATCTTAAGTGTTGCCATTCGAATTTTAATTTGTGAAAAATCTTGTCAACAATTTAATAGTTTTGCTAAAGAGTTATTACTTTATTTTGTCAAACAGTTTGGAACCCTTTATGGAGAAACAAACATAAGCTACACAATTCACAATTTAATACATTTAGCAGACGACGTCAAATTGCATGGCAGTTTAGATTCATTTTCCGCTTTCAAGTACGAAAATTTTATGCAAAAAATAAAATCCTTACTTAAAAGCTCAAATAAACCACTGGAACAAATTTCTTATAGAATTAATGAAAACAATATGAAAAAATCAATATCTGAAAAAAATTATCCAAGAGTTATAAAACAAAAAAACAATCTATATTCTTGTGTGCAATTTGAAAATTTTGTTTTGTGCAATAAATTGTTCGAAAATTGTTGTATTTTAAGGAATAACAAAACTGTACTTATTGATGGTTTTAACTCAAAAGAAAGTTATTTAAGTGCTAATGGAAAATCTTTCATTGAAACGTCAAGCTTTTTTAAAAATCCTGTAAATTCAATTGAATTCGGAATTATAATAGTTGATCTCGAAAAAACATTGCCAATTTGCTTCAGTGTATCAGAAATAGACCGAAAATGTTTGTTGTTTAAAATTGATAATAATCAGTGTGTAGTAATTCCAATAATCCACAGTTAATTAGAGACTTTATGTAGTAAGTAATAAGTATATAAGTAATTTATGTATATTTGCAGTGCATCATTTTATAGACCCATAATTTTAAATTAATATTTTACATAATACATAGGTCTAAACCCGAGTCTAAACCGTTCGCGATAGTATTTTTTATTAAAGACAAATGTTCCTCCGAAATAGCGACAAGCTGGATATCTAACAGTACCCATTGTTTATGGCCCTCGGACACCCGAAAAGCTAGACGATACATGAATGAAAAAGTCTTACCTAAAGATAACTGGATTGAGTACAAAATTAAAATAGAATGTTATGCTTGTAAGTATCTAGAGTTTTACTTTATAATTAACATCAAATAATTTAAGTTAAGGTTTTTCTACTTGAAGCAAATGCTTTTATTACATTATCCAATAGTTATTAAATATTATCACAATAATATTATTTTACCTAGTTTTACAACTATATTTGCCAACAATATATTTTAATTTCAGCAACCTTGCGATCAGCAAGAAAGAAGGCCGAAGACTTGCACTATGTAACATCTGGATTGGACGAGCCTATGGGTAAGGGCTACAGAAAAACAACAACTGCATACGATTCAAGCGATGGAACCAATGATAGTGACTCTTCATGTAAGATTTATATTTTTGGTTTATTTAATTTGTGTTAAATAAAATTATAGCTACCCCAAATATCCCAAAGTCTCTGCATCGAAAATGTAAGCCAACTTGTAATACTGAAGCAAAAATAGAAATAGAAAGTTCAAATAGAAGACGAAAGTAAACAAAAATATTGCCCAGCAAACACAGAAACATTGGCCGATTGCAGGCAAAGTGATGGTCAAGCCGGCAATATGTTGGCGTCGGTTGTATCATATAATGCCAGGAACGGGCCAACGTCTTCAATAAGATGTAGGCAAAATTTAGAATTTACGCATATTATTTGTTCAATAAACATCAAGCCGACATCGTTTAGTCGACGTTTAGTTT
>CAUVYR010000253.1:0-104740 GCA_963556235.1 Cryptophagus acutangulus | reverse complement strand
AGATTATTAATGCTTGATAAGTTCTCGTTTAAATTATTAAAATGCAAGCTTTCTTGATAAATTAATGAAAAAAAAATAGCCGGCTATTGTAAAGGTCTTGTGGTATTACTGTTGATTATTCGAATATTCGCGAATTATTCGAATATTCGTCAAAATACTTGCACGAATATTCGAATACTATATTTTGAAAAGTCCCGGCACTATATCAAATTGAAACTGGTAAACAGTGGTTGTTTTGTGTAATTCCTTTTTTATTCCAATTTATTTCAATAGGGGACATTCACGGTGTAAGTCAAGCGTCGATTAGCAGATGCGTTAAAAAAGTTTCTGTTGCGCTGGCTTCAAGAAGTGCGGAATTTATTCGAATGCCTAATAATGCGGCAAATTTGAAAGAAGAATTTTACCATATTGCTAAATTTCCGAATATAGTTGGTTGTGTAGATTGTACACATATTAAAATAAAAAATCCAAATGCAGCGCAAGGAGCTTTATGGATAAATCGCAAAGGTTACTACTCACTAAATGTTCAAGCAGTTTGCGATGCTACTTGTCGAATTATTGATATCGTAGCAAGATGGAGAGGAAGCGCTCACGATTCTAGAATTTGGGAAAATTCAAATTTCAAAAGACGCATTGAAGAAAGGAATGTGAATGGAATAGTATTAGGCGACAATGGATATCCGTGCAAATTTTATTTGTTGACGCCTTTACTAAATCCTAGAAATGCTATGGAGGAGCGGTATAATGTGTCCCATAAGCGAACTCGCAACACAATCGAACGAACTTTTGGCCAATGGAAAGCTCAATTTCGTTCGTTGCAAAATGGGTTACAAATTAAGGTGGAAACAGCAAAAGCAGCAATAGTGGCAATGGCAGTACTCCACAACATAAAAATGAATTTCGAATTTGATTTAGATGATGAGATGGAAGACGATGCGATTGAACAGCAAGATGAGATCATATTGCAAGACCGACATAATGAAGATGTCAAAACATAATGAAGATGTCAATAAATTATCAGCTGGTGTAATAAATTTATGTTCAGTTTGCGCGATAGATGCAGCTTTACAGGCGCCATCAGAATCAAAACAATTTGTATCTACCGCGAAGTCTTCTGGACAAATTTTTGAAATTACCCAATCAATATCGCTTGGCTCTCGACAATTAATTTTTCCTCCTCCCGTTAATTTCTGTTCTTTTAAGTAGGCAGATACTTTTTTCTTTGCTTCGCATTTTAGCCGAGTGTATAAATCTCTTATTGCTTTCCAGTCTCGTTCCAATCCTTGACTATTCAGTTTCGTTTGTAGTAATTGCCATTTTTCTTTTTTATAAGCAAACTATCACTTGTGGTCTTACTTTCAATAATATTTCGATGCTCATTAACAAAATTAACAACTATTAACTTTTCATCTTCTGTAAAATTAGTAGCTCTTTTAGCTTTTTTATCCATATTAATATTCGAATAATATTGTAAATATTATTGACATTGGATATGACATTAAATAGTAACAAAAATTCCAATGTTGCCAGACGTAACATGATTTTAGTTAAAATCGTGACTTTTAGAGCGGAGAATGTAAAACAATTTTAAAAGGGATTTTAATTTTAAAATCATTTTAGTTAAAAGGCATTTTAAAATATATCGGAGAATGCGAGCCATATATATTTTTTTTAATGGATTTGTGTCATTCCCTTATTGCAAGTAAGTATCATTATACATTCATTATACATAGTTTGACAAATTACTTCAACTTTTTGGAAGTAGATAACTTGATTTGAATTTATCGATAAAAAACGCGACTTAAAAAGCGATTCCAAAAATCACTTTTTCAAGTATGTTTTGCTTCTATTTAATTTTTAGAAAATCTGCCTAAACCCCTGTTTTTATTTGACACACTTACATAACTAGAATACTAATTCATTTAAAGTTACAATAGTAGCAATCGAAGTGTAGTAGCAATCAAAAAAAAAAAAAATACTAAACTAAGCATTAACCTATAAATAACTACGTAACGCAACCTTCTGCCCCGAGTTCTCATCTCACTTCGCTTTCCGACTCAGCTACACGGCTACCTTTGTCATCTTTCTTAAGCCTACTTAAATAAAATTGTCGTTTACATGTTGTACTATCCTTATATTAACTAAAATCATACACATATTCCCTAAAAATTATCTTACCAAAATGTCTCTTATAGGAGTATTATATTGAAATATCCTATTAAGCTGTTAGTTTTTGTTTACCAGGCAAGAACGCGCTAATAATAAAACTAATTACATCCCCTACTATATCGAGAACTATCCTACTTTATCCTAACAATATCCTTATGCATTGGCCGAGTCCCAAAATGTTGGTGCCGTATTCCGAATTCCCCCGTTAATATGTTATTATTAAAATTATTTTTCACTCGTATGCAACTTTAAAACACTTACTTAATTACCTCGTTAATCACTTATATAATTCAAACATATAAATTTTCCGCGATCGCGTAACATAGTCTAGAGCATTGATTCTGACCACCATTTACTACTTATTTCTTTATGTAGCAAACGATGGTTAGTCCAATCCCTTGGATTTCGACTACCTCACAATAGGTCCGTCTAGTCTTGGGCACCGAAAGACCAGACGTTATATTACCCGTTAGCCCGTGTCACTTCCATGTAACACCAAGCTGACTGCTTGTGCTTGAGACAGGGATCTCAGGTCTTCCTTTTCTACGTCTATTTTAATTCTCCTCTCTAACCTCTCTTTCGACCTGCTAATTCTTCCTTCTTCTTCGTAGTCTTCCGTCCTTCTCAAGTGGTCCAGGGACGCACTTAAATTTCTTGTTTTGGGGTAGGTCCTGGTCGGTTCTTCTTTATTCGTCTCTTCACTCATCGTTCTTCTTCTACCCTCTGGTCGTAACTTTGCCCGCGATTGAACAAAGCTCCTCAAAATCCAGAACACAAAGTACAACACAAATATGACCAGCCCGGTTAGAATGCTGGCCAACATCACTTCGTGGTGGATTGTGCTCTCTTCTTCTTTTTTTCCGTTGACACCGGTCGCCGTGGCCACCACGATTCCCACTGGATTGCGATGGAATAATAAATAGGCCACGCCTATTGATAGAAGCGAAATCCATAACAGCACCATGGAATCGCTGTCTACACCATACTTCTCCCCGTATGTGAGGATACTCTTTGGCATGGCCTGGATGGCGTTTTGAATATCCCTCAAATTTTCCCTCTGGCTGGTTAGGTTGAGGTGTGGTATTTTAAGGGTCCAATTTGCGTTGAGGCACTCCGTGAAATTGTTGTACACCAATTTACGGGATGTCTCAGCTGGGTGGACCTTCATAGACTTCAAGGTGGACCACATCGCTGGCAAGATGTGTGTCGTCTTGGCTTCTGTCGTGGCATCCTGACGGCAGGGAAAGCGTTTGGGTATCACCACTTCTTCCCCGATGATCAATTCACAATGGCACGGTAAATTGATCTTCACTGCGCCCGTCTTCTCCTCGTTGTTGTCGATTTGAGTTTGGTTCGTCCCGCACTTGATCTTCGTTCTTCCTTCTCCGTGGGTCAATATGTACTAACCCTCGATTGCTTCCACAATTGATATGGCTGTGGATGCATGGCAAGACATATGGCAGTAGTTGCTGATTTCTTCTACAGTGGCGCCCAGGAATAATTTTCTTGCACACATTGGTCCGTGGATGGAATCGGACGAAAACCTCGGCAAGTAGCATAACTTGTCGTGATATGGGCGGCATTGGTGGAGGGCCGCCCCGGCAATAGTCCTGATGTTCTGCTTGTGCGATGATGATGCCAAGTATAGGCTTTCGTGGGGTATTCGGCACGTTTGATTGCGCCAAGCAAATGGAATTGTGACGAGTTCAAAGAGTCTCCATTCTTGATACCTCTGCGTAATGAAAATCCGGATATGAATGGTCAAAACTTCCCTCGTATAGGCACAGTCACACAGCGGCAATTGGTAGTAACGACTAATATCTTTTAACGGTATGGCGAACCCTTGGTTTGATTCGGCCAACTCTTCTGCGAGTCTTTCGAGATCCTTGACTAGCACCTGCTGTTTCAGGACTGCTATGGGGATTTGGTGCTGCTTACATGACATGCGGACTTCGTTACGTCGCACCACTCTAAACGTCGAAATGATCCGTTTTAGATTGGTGTAGTTGTCGTAAAACACTGCCATGAGCTGCGCTTCGTCACTTGCTTGCCTATTCTGCAAGTTTTGTGCGGTTTCCTTGGCGTAGCCTTCAATGGAATGGATCCTCTGCTCTACCTGGTGCATTGTTGTTGCTGACTTCCTGGTGTAGTCCTCGAACTGCTTTGACGTCGCCCCGATGCTAGTAATCGTGTCCGACAGGCCTCGATGCAACCTCTGGATCTCTGCCTCTAATTCCTCTTCTCTAACATGAAACTTGTCAAGTTTATGTTGCGTCGCCACCCCACAACACCACGATAGTCCGTCCCCCACAAAGTCAATCGCCCTCTTTGGTCGCCACTCCCTGGTCCTAGTCTTCGCTTCTTCTTCGTTGTCCCAGTCCTTCTGTTATTCATCGTATTCCACCTGGAACGTCTTGACCAGTTGGTGGATTTGGAAGAGTAGTTTGCAACTTTCCCTTTGGGTACCTCCGAGACAGCCCTGCAGCATCATCGACTGCTTATCTGCCTGGTCCTTCACGGAGCTCTGTATCGTCCATTCCGTTGTGTAAACTAGCGGGATGGTTGCCTCATAGCCCACTGTCTGTGTTAGGGGCCTCCAGAATGCTCCAGCATTCACTTCTACAGGATGGTCCCTCTGGCTGCTTGTAGCGTGGATTAGGGCCATCCACAATCTATTATTCAACAAATGTAATTCCTGATTATCCTACCTTAGCCTAATCCTTTTCCCCTAAATTTTGAATTTACTCTATTTTTCGTGTCCCTACCTGTATCTTAGCCGTTAATCGATCTACCTAACTATTAACTATTATCTATCTATTACTTAATTAGGACGCCCGATTTTCCTAGTTCCCGTCGTCACAGCCCGGACTAATGGGCAAGGTCCAAGGGTCGTTATACCTAAGTATTCTCCCGACATGTGCAACGTCCTTTTTCGATTTGGGTGTCGGCCCTTTCTGAACCTCGTAATTCACGTCGCTCAGTTTCCTAGTTATAAAGTAGGGTCCAAACCATCTTAATAGCAACTTTTCGCTACGCCCTACTTTTTGTACTGGCGTGAAAACCTTCACTTTGTCCCCTACTTCAAACTCTACATGCCGATGCCCTCCGTTGTACCTGTCCGTATCGTACAATTGTCTCTTTTCTATCTCTTCTACGGCTAGCGCTCTAGCGGCTAGCGCCCTTTCTCTGAATGCCATTGCGTCGGAGTCGGGGTTTGCGGGCACCAAATTGGCCTCAGTGGGTAGTACCGCTTCTCTGCCATAAACAAGTATAAACGGCGATACTTTGGTACTGTCCTGTCTCGCGCTATTATATGCAAATGTCACGTGGGCTAAATGTTCATCCCAGTCCGTTTGTTCAGTATTCGTATACATGCTTAGCATGTTCGCGAGTGTCTTGTTCAGTCTTTCAGTCAGTCCGTTGTATGAAGGGTGGTAAGCTGTCGTGAAGCTGCTTACTGTACCCATACTTTTTAAGAGTTCGGTTACTAATTCTGATTGGAAGGTTCGGCCTTGATCACTTAGTAAATGCCGAGGTGCCCCATGTCGCGTAATAATATGCTCTAAAATAAATTTTGCAACTGGGCCTGCTTTACTGCTTGGCAAAGCTTGCGTTTCGGCCCAGCGGGTAGCGTAGTCCGTGGCTACGATAATTAGTCACTAGGCCCAGGCCCCTTTGAATTTCTGATTACCACATATTTTATACTTTGTGAGGTACTTGCCATGATCAAGTCCGACAACCTCCCGTCGATATTTTTTTTCAAATTAGTCTGCTTTTTTGCGCTGGACACCCCTGAACATGGCGATTTTCCGGGGTCGCAATTACTGATTACCACATATTTCATTCAAATGGAGTGGGGTGGATATTTGATTTGAAAAACGAATATAAACTTGTCCTACCAAAATTCGACCGCTTTTGCCACGTCCAACAACCCAAACATGGCAAAATGACGGAGTAGCAATTACTGATTACCACATTGTTCATTTTTACGGAATCGTTTATTAAAAATATATATAATTATTCAGTCATATTGTCCTACAAATTTTCGACTGCGTTTTTCTAGTCCGACGACTCAAAGTCGGAATTTTGGCGGGGTACAGGTTATTGAATACCACATGTCGGACAAAAAAACATATGATAAACTAGCATTTTTTATAATAGAAAACTGTGATGTCGGACAATATTATGACCGCGTAACGTGAGTCCGACAAAAAAAAATTAACATTAACAGCAACAAATTTTTGTAGTAATACAGGCCACACACTATACACTACTGCATGGTGTGTGGCCTAACTGTAAAGTGTGTGGCCTACTATACTACTGTATTACAATCATCCAAATAAATAGTGTTTTGTACTACAACAAACTTTAAGAATTTTTAAGTTTTTTTTTTAGTTAGTTTTTCAGAACAATTATTCAAAACAATTATTCTGCTAATTACGTAACATAAAAAAACAAAAATTAAATATGTAATTTTTTATTGCTTTTGCGGACATTTTTTTGTCGGACAAGTGTATAAAGATATTGTACAAATAATAACAAATCTAAAATAAAAAAAATTAGACATGTGGTAATCAGTAACCGGTACCCCGCAAAAATTCCCACTTTGAGTCGTCAGACTGGAAAAACGCGGTGGAAAATTTGTAGGACAATATGACTGAATAATTATATATATATTTTTGGTAAGCGATTCCGTAAAAATGAACAATGTGGTAATCAGTAGTTGTTACCCCATCATTTTGCCATGTTTGGGCTGTCGGACGTGGCAAAAGCGGTCGAATTTTGGTAGGACAAGTGTTAAGATTCGATGAATGAATGGACTGTATTTGAACTTTTGTTTGTAGAAGAGGATTGAGGTTTTTTATTAATTAGTGCAAGTAGCTAGCTTAAGTTAAATTTATTCGAACTTAATACACTCGCAGCTCTTGCCTGAATGGAATGACTGCGCCGCTCGTCACGTCGGCAGCTCTCGTGAATGCCGAAGTACGACGGTAGTCAATACAACAACTTTATACATGATAAAACTATAATACGAATAACAAAATGTTAAATGTAACAATGCGATTATATAAATCAAACCGATTATTGCTTGATGAACAATACACAAGACACAACGTTCTATTACGAAACATGCACCCCGCCTTGAAAGCCTTGCCTTTCAAGACAATCGTCGATCGGAAGTGGGCATAGTTTGAAAAATGCTCGACGAAAAGTTCCGCTCACTGTTTTTACTGAAGCAACCCGCGAAACACCGTCCTCTCCAGGATGAAGCAGTACGATACGACCAAGGCGCCACTTAAGCGGAGGCAGATTGTCCTCCTTTATTAACACTAATGTATTTAGCTTCAAATCACCCTGAGTCTGCTTCCAGCGCCTTCTCTGCTGCAACTCCGAAACGTATTCCTTGTTCCAGCGCTCCCAGAAATGCTGTTGTAGCTGCTGTAAACGCTGGTACACGTTCAATCTTGCTTCCTTGAGAGGTTTTAAGTCGTGTTCTGGAACTGATGACAGGTTTCTTCCTACCAAGAAGTGGGCAGGGGTAAGGGGATTAAAATCATTAGGATCGGTTGACATGGATGAAAGAGGACGTGAATTTAAGATTGCCTCGATTTGTGAAAGTAATGTACTAAATTCTTCGTAAGTAAGGTGTGAGTTGCCGAGAACGCGTTTTAAATGGTGTTTACAAGATTTAATTCCCGCCTCCCACAGCCCGCCAAAATGTGGGGAATGAGCAGGTATAAAATGCCATGTGATTTCATCGCGAGTGAGTGAGCTAGAAATGTCATACTCAGAACCCTTTAGAAACGAATATAAATTTTGGATTTCTGAATTTGCTCCAACAAATGTGGTTCCGTTGTCTGAATAAATATGAGCGGGTTTGCCGCGTCGCGCTACAAACCGCCGCAGGGCCATGACAAAAGCTTCCGTAGTCAGATCTGTTACTAGTTCCAAATGAATAGCACGAGTGGTGAAACATATAAACAAGCTCATCCAACATTTACTCGACTTTGAACCGCGACCTTTACGGTCCTTTAAAATAAACGGGCCCCCATAATCCACTCCGGTGTGGAAAAAGGGAAAAGATGATTGTACCCTTGCAGAAGGCAAGTTTCCCATTATTGGTGAAACTCCTTTCGAATTGAATCTAAAACATTTAACGCATTTGCGGTATATGGATTTTGCCAACCTAAGACCGCCGATTGGCCAAAACACGTCTCTGATGGAAGCGAGCAAAAGCTGCGGACCAGCGTGCATAAGGCGTAAATGCTCGGATGCAAAAATTAGATGCGTCAAGCGATGATTTGCAGATAAAATTATAGGATGTTTTTTCTCATAAGTGAACGCGGAGTTTCGCAATCGACCGCCTACTCTTATCACTCCATACTCATCAAGAAATGGATACAAGGTGCTTAATTTACTCTTATTGCTTACGGATTTTGCTGCGTGCAAATTTCGTAACTCCATGTCGAATTCATTTTCTTGGGCTATTTTGATAAGCAATCTAAAGGATGTTTGAATTTCATGAACCGACAAAGGCCCGGCTTGACGTTCGCTTGCCTTCAATTGGCAATTTTTTGTAAAACGCAAAACATATGCAAAATGACGCTTTAATCTGTTCAAATTAGAGAATCGCTCAAACCTTACAAATATCTCGCTATGATTTGCAGAACAAAACGCGGTAGATCGAAGTTCGGGCAATGAATTTTCGTTTTGATTGAAAGTAATCGGCCATTCTGTCGCAGGGTTTTGTAACCAAGGCGGTCCATGCCACCAAATTTTTGCACCCTGAAGGGCATGTGGTGATAATCCTCTACTGATCAAGTCAGCGGGGTTATATTTTGTGGCTATATGACGCCAAGAAAACTCTGAAGTGCTTTCCTGAATTTCGGCAACGCGATTGTTCACGAATACCCTTAATAAATTGACTGGTGTTTTCAGCCAACCAAGGACTATTGTAGAATCAGTCCACAACGTTATTTGATTGAATTTTAACTCAAGTGATTTAAGCACTTTATTAGATAAGCGACTTAGCAAGAGGGCGCCGCAAAGCTCCAGCCGAGGAATCGTTAATGATTTCAACGGAGCAACCTTTGATTTTGCGCACAAAAGATTTACAGAAACCTCACCGTTACTATTTGTCGATCTTATATATATACATGCACCGTAAGCGCTCTCGGACGCGTCTGAAAACCCATGCATTTCGAGTACAACAAAATTATTGCAAATAACGTGTCGCGGAATTGACAACTTATTAAGGCACTCCAAATTATTTCTAAATTGAAGCCATTTACTATGAAGTACCGCTGGCAACGATTCATCCCAGGTGAGTTTTTCGGACCATAACTCTTGAAGCATAATTTTTGCCAAAATTATACAAGGACCTAAAAGTCCTAAAGGATCGAAAATCTGCGAAATACACGAAAGAATGACGCGCTTTGATGCCGTATTTTCTGATGGGTTTGTGTTGATTTTGTACATTAAAATGTCATTAATACTCGACCAAGCTAAGCCCAACGTTTTTGAATTTTCATTACTACCAAAATCTATCAGTTCTGTGGAATTATACTCGCACGTTCTTTCTATCGCTTCGCGCCTATTTGATCGCCATTTTTTTAACACAAGGCCGGCTTTGCACAGAATATCAAATATATCCTGTCCTATTTTTGCTGCTTCACTCACAGTGTTTGCCCCTGTTAACAAGTCGTCAACATAGAAATCAGACTTTATAATCTTTGAAGCTAGAGGGTTTGATGATTCGCATTCATTAGCAAGTTCGTGTAAGCAGCGTATAGCCAAAAATGACGCGGCTGTGGTGCCATAAGTTACCGTGTTTAGTTCGAATGTGCGTAATTTTTTGGTTGGATCAGAACGCCAGAGAATACATTGCAAATGTCTTTGGTTTGGGTTTACCTGAATCATCCGATACATTTTTTCTATATCTGCGGATATGACAATAGGATGCTTTCGAAAGCGTAAAATAATTGATAAGAGATCGTCTTGAATTATTGGTCCCGTCATTTGAAGCTCGTTTAAAGATTTTCCTGTCGTAGTAGTCGCTGACGCGTCAAAGACAACGCGCAATTTCGTGGTGGTTTTGTCTTCTCGAACGACCCCATGATGAGGCATGTAATAACGATTTATACCCGAATTTATGCTGTCCAAGTTTTTAATTTCCGTCATATGGCCTAAATTCTCGTATTCGGTTAGAAATTTAATATATGAATCGCGCAGTAAACTATTTTTTGCTAACCTTTTTTCTAGAAACCCAAACCGTTTTTCTGCGATTGCTCTAGAGTCACCTAGAAGAGCTGGTGATTCCTTAAAGGGAAGCGAAACAACGAATTGCCCCTTTTCATTGCGCTGAACATTTTCTTTGAAATGCCTTTCACAATTATGTTCTTCTCGCGACTGTGGCTGCGCGATGGAGCATTCCTCGATTTTCCAAAATTGCGTCAATTGATCATGAATTCGCGATTCGTTTACGTATTTTGCGAGATTACAACGCGTAGTTGCTTGAACAATAGAACTAGGTCTTTTGCCTGCCAAGATCCAGCCGAATCTAGTTTTTTGTAGAATAGGGTTGTTTTGACCTAAACTAATTCTTCCGATGGAAAGCAATTCCCAAAATAGCTCCGCTCCGATTAGAATATCTACCTTACCGTTTTGCTCAAATTCTGGATCAGCTAATCTGATGTTTGGAGGAATATTTAATTGAGATGGGTCGATTGTGAATCCCGGCACCGAGGTTGTAATAACGTCGATCACGAAACATGTAATGTTAGCTTGAAATTCGTTATGAATGGATTGCAACAGAATGGAGCAAGTACTATATGAATTGGATGCTGTGTTGGCAAGGCACGAAATTCTAAGATTAACTTCGTTTTTTGGAAGATTTAATTTGTTTGCTAATTCTTTAGTTATGAAGCATGACTCTGAGCCTGAATCTAAAATAGCTCGTGCATAATATGCACCTCCGCTTGAATCGAATACTTTCACAAGAATGGTTGAAAGTAAACCATTTACTGAACCGGAAACCGAATGTGAATTAGCGATTGTGTCTCTTGCTGTCAAAACATTTGCATTATCAATTGCGTTTTCATTGCTTTGCGAAGCTGCATCTTTGTCAACGTGTAACAATGTATGATGCTTTAAGTAACATTTTCTGCACGAACCGTATTTGCAGTTTGTACCAGAGTGCCCGGGATGTAGGCAGTTTACGCATATTCTAAGAGATTTTACAAGTTTTGCCCTATCTGTTACGCTTAATTTGAGAAAATCTGCACACGTATATATTATATGGTCGCCTTTGCAATTGACGCATCTTTGCCCGGTTTTAGTATAGAATCCACGCGAATGTGTTTTTTGACGAACATTTTTTGAATTATCTTGTTTACCTTGGTAACCCGTTGGTACTGTTACTGAAACCGAATTGAATTCGTAAGACTCGAGAAAATCGGCTCTATTTTTAAGAAAGGTTTTGAATTCTTCGAATGATTGAACTTTTTTATCCGCTCTACTTTCTTCCCATTCTTTTATAGTGATACTAGGAAGTTTACCGGAAATTATTCGAATTATAAGAGTGCCCCAGCTTTCAATAGGTTCTCCTAGCAATTTTAGTGCGCGTAAGTGTTTCGAGATATCGTCTGAGAGACACCGTAATCTTTCAGAACTTTCTTTTGTAATGGCGGGTAATTCAAATATTGCATTAACGTGATTTCCAATTAATAGGCGTTCGTTGTTATATCGCTCTTTTAATGATTCCCAAGCTATTTCATAATTAATTTCCGAAAATTCTAACGATTTTATGACTTGAGCCGCGGCGTCAATTAGTGAAGCTCGAAGGTAGTAAAATTTTTGGATTGGCTTTATTGATTCGTTCGTATGAATTAACGCGTAAAACGTATCCCGGAATTCTAACCAATTTTGATAATTACCGTCAAATTTTTGCAGCGGTATGTCTGGTAATTTAATTTTGAATGAGCTTGGATGAGAATTAGGACTTGACCCGTCCGAAGAACTAGCATTGTCGTTCGTGTCGACTTCACTTGGAGTTTGACCTGAATGTACGGAAGCTTCGTACACTGAACCTGTTTTTTCTTTGTTCAACATTTCCTTTGCTTTTGCAAGTTCTGAGTAATATTCCGATTCAAAATTTTCGCGTTCAAGATATTGAGCTTCAACGTCATCCGCGATCATTTCCAAGTTAATTTGCACTTCGTCAAAATCCGTTATAATCGCTTCATATCTATTCGTTTTCATTTCCAGTTCAATCACTTGCGCTGGCGATAAATCGAGTAATTCGGCTAGAGTTTGCAAGTATTTCTTGAAGAGAGTGAGTCTGGACTTTATTGAGCCCCGCTTTCTGTTTAACGCGGTTATTTGTTCGAGAGTGTCCGCCATTTTGAATTTAATACACGTTTACGTTTGAGGCGAATCAGAAATGAATGATTAAATAAATGAATTTGGAAAGAATGGACTAAAGGAACCCACTTTGGTACTCACTATTTGATGATGAACCAAATTGCAGAGCAGCCTTGAATTGTGTGAACGGGCTGGCCAATTGCTGAATTGCACTTTGTACCTGCTCGCTTTTGCACGGCTTGAACGAAGAAATGGCTTCCTTCTATAAGGAATTTCACAAGTCCTTAAATGCTTTCTTTGCCTGGTTTGATCTGGCTCGAATGGACCATGTTAAGATTCGATGAATGAATGGACTGTATTTGAACTTTTGTTTGTAGAAGAGGATTGAGGTTTTTTATTAATTAGTGCAAGTAGCTAGCTTAAGTTAAATTTATTCGAACTTAATACACTCGCAGCTCTTGCCTGAATGGAATGACTGCGCCGCTCGTCACGTCGGCAGCTCTCGTGAATGCCGAAGTACGACGGTAGTCAATACAACAACTTTATACATGATAAAACTATAATACGAATAACAAAATGTTAAATGTAACAATGCGATTATATAAATCAAACCGATTATTGCTTGATGAACAATACACAAGACACAACGTTCTATTACGAAACAACAAGTTTACAATCGTTTTTCAAATCAAATATCCACCCCACTCCATTTGAACGAAATATGTGGTAATCAGAAATATGTGGTAATGGTAATCAGTAAAGTTAGAGAAGTCCCGGATGCCCGCTACCTTCTCGTCGTCCACTTTTATTCCTTCGGCTCCTACTACGAAGCCTAGGAGTTTGAACTCTTCCTCCAGATAAATACACTTACTTGGTTTTAGTGTCAATCCTGCGCTGCGTAGTCTCTGAAAGATCTTTTCTAACTTTTTCAGGTGCTCGTCTATATCTTCTGAAAATACTACTATGTCGTCGAGGTATATCAGTACTTTGCTCCACTTCATCCCCTGAAATACCGTGTCCGCTAGGTGCTGGAAGGTCGCAGGTGCGTTGCACAGACCAAACGGCAGTACATTGAACTCGTACAACCCGTGTCCTTGCGCGATAAAGGCCGAATGCTCCTTGTTTTCCTCCTTTACATTTACTTGCCAGTATCCGCTGAAAAGGTCCAGTGTTGTGAAGTATCTGGATTTGCCAAGTTACGTCATGATGTCGTCGATATTTGGTAAAGGGTAGGTCGATTTTTTGGTGACGCTGCTCAACTTCCGGTAATCCACGCAAAATCGCATGGTTCCGTCCTTCTTTTTCGCCAATACGACAGGGCTCGCCCAAAGAAAGTGACGGTTTCGGATGATCCCATCCTTTAGCATCTCATTGATTTGTTTGCCAATGACTGTTCTCTCCGTGTGTGACACCCTGTAAGGCTTGCTTTTTATGGGTTCTGCCCCTTGTACGTCAATTTCGTGTGCGCACGACCCCGTACTTCCCATGGTGGCTGTCGTTTTTGCAAATACGTCCGAGTATTCGCTTAGCAGTTTCTTTAACTGTTCCTGCTTCGGCTGTGGTATTGTTGGGTTTATTTTATGATCTGCGAGCGTAACTTTGTCTTCCGTTTCTTCCATGTACAAAATCTTCCCGACATCGGCGACTCCCCTCGACTCGACTCGTGCAGCCATCCTATCGTTGTACCCTTAAATACCTTTTTTTCTGGTGTATCCTCGGTTTTCCACCACTAGCTCTATTCCTGTGTTGTTTATCTCTGGTGCTGACTTCAAGGCTAGCCCGTATTTGGTTATGTAGCTCCCGGCTTCCTCGAAATCGTAATTTGCTTCCCTATGTGCGGCCTCTCCCCCGCTAACTGATAATCTCATAACTATCTCCCTCTTTGAGATGAGGTTATAATCCGCAGCTGCTCGTAGCCTCAGCTTCGTCGGTTCCGCCTCAATTACTGGTACTATCAGCGAGTTACCGTGTTTCGCCTCTCTTTCAAAGGGTAGTCTGACTCTTTTACCTTTATCTTTTAACTCGATGCTGTTGTTTGCAAAGTCGATCATGACCTCGTACGTCTTCAAGAAGTCCACTCCCAGGATTACGTCCTTCGGTGTTTTCTCGATGACTACCATCTCGTGCTTGCATCTGAAAGGCCCTATACAAATGTCTACTTGGGTGTTTCCTAAAATGTCGACAGAATATCCTCCCGCAGTCCTCAAAACTGGTGGCGAGTACGTCAGTTCTAGGCCTTCCGCGACGCTTTTACTGACTACGCTTACCGAGGACCCTGTGTCGAGTACAATTCCCATCCCTTTCTGGTGGTTTGCTGTACCTTCGACCGTCAGGATCCTACTATATGCCCCCACTGGTTCATTTTCTGTGTGGAGGACAGCTGGGTCATTTAGTGCCGTCTCTCCCGAAAGATACCCTTCTTTCGTTGTTTTGGGGCCTTTCTCGGCTCATTGACGCTATGTGGCCAGGTCTATTGCAGTTCTAGCATTTAGGCCTGCCGTCTGTCGTCCTTGTGTTGGGTAGTTGTCCTCGCGAAGGTGCATTATACCTATTATCCGCCGCGTTCGTCGATCTACCTCTATAACCGCTATTAATATAGTTGTTACCTTGATGGCCTTGTTATTCTTGCCTGTAGTTGTCTCCTCTGTAGTTTTGCCCTCTATAGTTGCTCCCTTCTTGTCTGCGATTAAAGTTGTCTTAAGGTTGATAGATTCTGCGATTGAGGTTGATAGATTCTATCTTATTCCTCAGCTGAAAATTACGAAAATTTCTCTGAACGAATCCTGTTCAATGCGCTGTATTAGTGTGACGTATTTTTGAATGGAGTAGATTTACTTCTGGGTCACACAAACAACTAGATCGAAAATCGACTTACGTCGAATGCGTCGATGAATCAAAAATCAAAATAAAAACGTTGAATAAAAACATTAAGCAAACAAACAATATCAATTGGTTTACTTACCTTATACCAATTTAGCAAGTAAACATCTTAAAACTGAACATAAACTTTTTTAAAACATTAATATGAATGTTTGATGTAGGTTGATACTATTGACACTTCCTATTGACAGTTATTTGTTTGACTCAATAGTCAGTTTTACTCCAACAAAAATTTCGTGGCTACGTCATCACTAATACAGTGTATTGTGTATTTGAATATCTAGTGAAGATGAAGTGAAAAATATTTAAATCAACTCTTTAGCAATGCCAGCAAAAGGCCACATAGCGTCAATGCGCCGGGAATGGTCCCAAAATTACGAAAGGAGAGTGTCATTTGGGAGAGGGTCATCGCCGCACGGGGTGGACGACTCTAAATGACCCAGGTGTCGTCCTCCACACAGAAAATGGACCAGTGGGGGCATATAGTAGGATCTTGACGGTCGAGAGTAGGACAAACCACCAGGGGCCTATTTTATAAAAGCGACAAGTGTTGTGGGACAAGTGTAGTTTTTGTCTTACAAGTGTAATTAAAATTTTTGTGTTTCATATAAATACTAGTCTAAATGATTAGTGACAAGTTACAAGTACTGTACGACAATCATCTTTTACAACTGTAGTTACTATCTCTGTTTCATAAACAATATTGATAAAAAACACCAAACACAAGAACATTGACACTTTTAAGTGTCAATGTTCACAAACATTGTCATATTTTTTAAATTTAAGACACACAAACATTGTCATATTTTTCTAATAATACCAGTGTAGATGGACAGGAAATAGATTTCATCATTTTTATTGTCATATTAATTAGTGTTGTAAAATGTGGACTAGTGATAGCGAAGGTGAAGATGTTGCAGACCAAAGGCCTCGTGTATTTCGTGAAAGCATGAATTTCAATTTGCAGACATTATTTGAGTTTAATGAGAGGTTCAGAATGACCAGTGCCAAAATAGAAGAAATTATTACAATTATTGGCTATCGCTTGTACCATCCAACTAAAAGAAATTATGCTTTATTTGCATCTCATCAGTTGCAAGTTGCACTCCACTGGTTGGGAACGGGTGGACAATACCATAGTATTGGAGACATGCATGGTGTTTCCAAATCAACTGTATATCGATGCATAAAAAAAGTGGTGAATGCTATAGTCGAAATTTTATTACCACAAATAGTTCATATTCCACAAAATATTGTCAACACTGTCCAAAATTTTAACGATATTGCTAGAATGTCTATGGTGGTAGGATGCGTTGACGGTACTTTAATAAAAATTGACGCTCCAACACAGAACGAAGAAGCGTTTGTAGATAGAGATGGAAATCATTCAATATACGCAATGGGTATTTGTGGTCCTGATTATATGTTTTACCACATTGATACCAATTGGCACGGCAGTGTCCATGATTCCCACGTATTACGAAATACCGAAATTTTTCGGAGATTTGAAGAAGGTATCTTTGTTGTGTAAAGATTTTTAGACTATTTAAAATACCTATTTATAGGATGGAGACCAATCCCTGGAGCCATAGTTTTGGGGGATAGTGCATATTTTTTAAAAGATTGTTTAATACCTTCAATTTTAAGAGATGCATAAACAAACTCGTCGAGTTATCGAGCATAGTTTTGGTATTCTTAAAGAAAAATTTCTATGCCTGAATCACTTGCGGGTACAACCAGTGTTTGCCTCAACAATTATTAAATGTTGTGTAACTCAATGCAATATTTCAAGAGAGTTTGATGACGAACAATGGATCAGAAATTTTGGTGTGAGAGAAGATAATGATAATTTATACCATTTCAACTTCAATTTCAGAATTAGTAAGTTCATTTTCGGAAAAAGTAAGTTAATCTTCAGAATCGGTGCGTTTAATTTCGGAAAAAGTAAGTTTAATTTCAGAATCGGTAAGTTTAATTTCGGAAAAAGTAAATTTAATTTAAGAATTGGTGAGTTTAATTTCAGAAAATGTCAAATGAATTTCAGAAATAAATTTTTAATATAATTTATTTATTAGTGCAATAAAAAAATATTTGTTAATAACAAATTATTTAGTTAACGAACGGTTACAAGAAACAGAAAAAAGAAAGAAGTTAAACATTTAAAATTATAAATTATTTAAAGTTATGTCGTCCATTCGAATGGCTGTTGGATAAAGGCGTTGCACGTGATTGTACGAATGAAGACACACCTGTGCAGTTATTTTTGTCATTGCAAGGTCAGCACAATTCTCAAGATTCTGAAGCTTAATTCCGTTTGATTTAGCACTCGGTTTGGATCACAGGAAACGATTCTCTGACGATTTTCTTGCAAATAGCTTTTGACTTCAGATTTAAAAGCGCTCCATATATGTTCAGTTGGGTTCAACATCGGGCTATAAGGAGCCAATCTACAAATTTCAACATCTTGAAATTCTTCATCCGTGGTTACTTCTTCTGCACGTGAATGTGTAGGAGCATTGTCAATGACTGCTACTATGGTATTCGCCGGATGACCATTTTGGATGCACATTCTTAAGCACCGCTTTAACCACTCAATAAAATCATTTCTCTTAAAGCCTCTTTGTCTTCGTTCCCAATATTCAATACCCATATGTGACATGCATCCAATATCATGTAAATTTGATCGTTTGCTATTCGGTAGTCTAACAACAGCTTATTCACCAGGGTGTGCTCTTCCTGTGCTTCTTCTACAAAACAAGTTGAAATTTGTTTCATCAATAAAAACAATATATTTCTGTAACGCCACAAATGCAAGTACAGATTCAACATAAATTCTTCGCAAATTCTTATTTGCGGCAGTGTTCACTCCCTCTGCTAAGTTGTGAACTTTTTTTACAGTAAACATACGAGTATCAATATGCTTTAAAATGGTCTGCTGCGATACATTGACGTTTCTTACTTCTCTTAAACGCTGACAAATAGTTTTCAGTGTTATTGGGCAATTTTCTTCCAGCCATTCCAATATCAATTCTATAATATCGTCAGTTACAATGGATCTACGTTGACCACCTCTCATCTTGCGCTCTTGTTTGCTAGATTTGATCCAACGATAAGCACTTTTATAAGGACTACCATTAGCTATAGCAGTCTAGCTCTAGTCTTCCAGTCGCCCCCGCTTTCAGTTTCACGCAAAACTCTATGAAAAGCTTCGTTCGAATGTCTGGAGTAATTCCCTCTTCTAATTTGTATACTATTGTCGTTTTCCATCATACTATTGTCGTTTTCCATCATAAATCATGTCGTTTTCCATTGACCAAAATGTCAAATTATAATAACTTGCTAAAAATAACAACAGCCTATTTGATTAATTCCTGTCTTCTTGATTAATTTATACAATTAAGTTTAATTTCTGGAAATGGTAATAGTTTGTACGTTCAAATTCGAATAAAGATACTTATTTAAGTGATAATTAATAATAATAAAAAATATATCTTCACAATTAATTCCAGCCATTTCAAAATTATTTCTATCATCCAGAAACATTGGTTTTACGTGGACCACCCTATTTATTAGTAGGTCTTAATTATTAATACTTAAATAATCATCCTGATTCGACTTACAGATTTATTTTTAACGTTGTCTGAAATTGAACTTACCGATTCTGAAATTTAGTTTACTTTTTCTGAAATTAAACTTACCAATTCTGAAATTTAGTTTACTTTTTCCGAAATTAAACTTACCTAATGAAGAGTTCAATAATGAAGAGTTTTGGCCTGAAAACGTAATAGTTCGTAGGTACAAGTTTTTTCGGACCAAACGAGAAAGCGCATTGTAACTACTCCATGGTAAATTACAACATTCAGTCAATGCAAAACAAATTGGAGCAACTTAACCTATATGCAGAGGAAGAACAAACAGACATTATTTGCCTGACAGAAACTTGGCTACAAACAAATCAACTGGATATTATTGAAATAAACAAATACGACATAATAAGCGCGTACTGTAGGACAACCTTCAAACATGGAGGAGTCTTAATTGCTGTAAAAAACAAATGGAAAGCACGGAATATCAAAGAAATTGAAAACATGTCTATTGAAAAAGAGGGAGAATTTGCGGCTGCTTTCTGTTCCAACCTAAATACGGTTGTGATAGCAACCTATAGGTCTCCTTTGGGAAATTTCAACACATTCTTAGAAATACTAAAGTCAATTCTAAATTTTCTAGCAGATAATTTTGGAGATAAAACGATTTTTTTGGCCGGAGACTTCAATGTAAATTTTCTAATAGAAACTAATGATAAAAAGCTACTATTAAATCTAGCTTATTCTTTTGGTTTGGCACCCTGTTTCGAAGAGCCATCAAGAATACAAAATAAAACACGAACTTGCATAGACAACATTTTTATAAGTAATAAATTAACATCAGCCATCAGAACAAATACAACAGAACTACACATGTCTGATCACATGGCTCAAATACTTCTGTTTGCAACAACTACCGAAGAACCTGAAATAAGTTACAAATATACTAGGTATAGAGAAGTAAACGGACAAACCACTTACCTTCTAAAAAATGATATCCGTGATACTCACTGGAACTCTTTGTTTGAAGGAAAAAATGCTGAGAATGCGTACACCGATTTCCATAACATTTTGTTGAAATATGTCGATTTGAGGTTACCTGTAATACAAAAGAAAATTAAGTCAAGCTGCAACAAAAAATTAGAATGGAAAACTGAACACATAACAAAAATGAAAAACACTCTAGACGCGCTGCACACAATTTATAATGTCAAACAAGATCCACAATCGAAAAAAGCATATAAGGATTATAAAGCTGACTACGCCAAGACAATTAACACGACAATACAGAACCAAAATGAACAATACATAAACAACGCATGTAACAAACAAAAAGCTTTTTGGAAAATAATAAATCAGCAAAAAAATCAACAAAACACCAACCAAGAACAATCTGAATTAACAGCAAACGTCTTGAATACTTTTTTTGCAAATATAGGCAAATCAACTGCAATGGAAATATCTGACTCTAACACAACACCTATGAAACTTTTAGACCGACACAAACTAAATACCACAGCGTCATGCTTTCTATTTGAGTGTCTTGAAAGCGAAACAAGAAACTGCTTCAAAGCGCTGAAAAGCAAAAAAACCTCAGACGTTTACGATGTCTCAACAGAAATAATAATAACAATTGCAGATGAATTAGTACAACCAATGACAATATTAATCAACAAATGTTTTTCGGAAGGGTACTTTCCCACAGAGCTGAAGTCTTCAAAAGTAATTCCAATCTACAAAAAACAAGGGGATAAAACCAGCTGTGATAATTACAGACCCATTTCAATATTGCCAGTGCTTTCAAAAATATTTGAAACCATAATAAAAAACAGAATGGTTAAATTTATGGAAAAGAGACAACTATTTTCAAAAAGCCAGCACGGATATAGAGCAAATAAAAGCACAACATCTGCTCTAATGGAAGTCACAAAACACATAGGCTCGCATCCTCCGATATATTTTAAAATGCCTTTTAACTAAAATGATTTTAAAATTAAAATCCCTTTTAAAATTGTTTTACATTCTCCGCTCTAAAAGTCACGATTTTAACTAAAATCATGTTACGTCTGGCAACATTGGAATTTTTGTTACTATTTAATGTCATATCCAATGTCAATAATATTTACAATATTATTCGAATATTAATATGGATAAAAAAGCTAAAAGAGCTACTAATTTTACAGAAGATGAAAAGTTAATAGTTGTTAATTTTGTTAATGAGCATCGAAATATTATTGAAAGTAAGACCACAAGTGATAGTTTGCTTATAAAAAAGAAAAAAGAAAAATGGCAATTACTACAAATGAAACTGAATAGTCAAGGATTGGAACGAGACTGGAAAGCAATAAGAGATTTATACACTCGGCTAAAATGCGAAGCAAAGAAAAAAGTATCTGCCTACTTAAAAGAACAGAAATTAACGGGAGGAGGAAAAATTAATTGTCGAGAGCCAAGCGATATTGATTGGGTAATTTCAAAAATTTGTCCAGAAGACTTCGCGGTAGATACAAATTGTTTTGATTCTGATGGCGCTTGTAAAGCTGCATCTATCGCGCAAACTGAACATAGATTTATTACACCAGCTGATAATTTAGATAATATTGAGGACTCGATTGATGATATTCCAATAATGTTTGAAGATTCATTCATAGAAAACGAAATGAATTTAATGAACAATTCTAATAGTGTAATGATAACTCAATCAAATGAAGCACATTCAAATTCCAACTTTGAAAATATTTCTTTGAATTCGAGTTCCAACATGAAACCTAATAAAAAACGAAAGCTAACAACATATGAACTCGAGCTTTTAGATATCTATAAACAAGAAAGTATCCAAAAAAAAACTCAAAAAAATATAATTTATCAAAAAGAACTAGAATTATACAACGAAAAAATTAAAACTGTAAAACTTCAACAAGAAAAAGAAAAGCTGGAAATTATTAAATTAAAGAAAGAATTGAATTTATTGTAATATTCAAAAAATGTTAATTAAAACTAATTAAAATGTTGTCGAATAAATCTCTGACGAAACAGATTGACATCATCATTATGTCGGTCTTGCAATATGATCTCATCTTGCTGTTCAATCGCATCGTTTTCCATCTCATCATCTAAATCAAATTCGAAATTCTTTTTTATGTTGTGGAGTACTGCCATTGCCACTATTGCTGCTTTTGCTGTTTCCAACTTAATTTGTAACCCATTTTGCAACGAACGAAATTGAGCTTTCCATTGGCCAAAAGTTCGTTCGATTGTGTTGCGAGTTCGCTTATGGGACACATTATACCGCTCCTCCATAGCATTTCTAGGATTTAGTAAAGGCGTCAACAAATAAAATTTGCACGGATATCCATTGTCGCCTAATACTATTCCATTCACATTCCTTTCTTCAATGCGTCTTTTGAAATTTGAATTTTCCCAAATTCTAGAATCGTGAGCGCTTCCTCTCCATCTTGCTACGATATCAATAATTCGACAAGTAGCATCGCAAACTGCTTGAACATTTAGTGAGTAGTAACCTTTGCGATTTATCCATAAAGCTCCTTGCGCTGCATTTGGATTTTTTATTTTAATATGTGTACAATCTACACAACCAACTATATTCGGAAATTTAGCAATATGGTAAAATTCTTCTTTCAAATTTGCCACATTATTAGGCATTCGAATAAATTCCGCACTTCTTGAAGCCAGCGCAACAGAAACTTTTTTAACGCATCTGCTAATCGACGCTTGACTTACACCGTGAATGTCCCCTATTGAAATAAATTGGAATAAAAAAGGAATTACACAAAACAACCACTGTTTACCAGTTTCAATTCGATATGATCCTTTTGCATAATATCTTAATGTAACAAAAAGTGCAGTTTCAGGGGATATGTTCTGTCCATTTGTCGAATTTGGTTCTAGATCTGCACGAATTAAGTCCATAACATATCGAACCCCATTTTTGGACAATCTATACCTGCTTTTGAATTCCCGTTCATTATAATAAATATATGGATTAATTCTATTTCGAAAAATCCTTCTACTTCTTCTGTTATGTTCGTCTAGAAGCTCATTTCTTTCAAAACCTTCTCGCCACTCAGCCATTTCTTACTTCAAGAGACGGTACTACCCGTCTTTAAAATTAGTTTTGACTATTGTCAAATTCAACCAATCAGATTAAAGATCGGAATTTTATATTTAAAATATGTTGATCGGAGAATACTGTTTGACAGTAAAAGGCATTTTAAAATGACTTTTATAATCAATTTTAAAAGGCCTTCTAATTTTAGTTAAAATGATCGGAGAAAATAGTAAATCGATTTAAAACTCCTTTTAGCTTAAAAGTATATTTAAAATGTATCGGAGAATGTGAGCCTATATCTTTTAAGAAAACTAAAAAAAGTGGGTACTTACCAAATGCTGAAAACAGCGTATTTCGCCAATTTCCATAGTATTCTCTCCTATGGAATACTGATTTGGGGTCAATCTTCAGAGTTGCATCGAGTTTTTGTGCTGCAAAAAAAGGCTATTAGAATTTTGTGTGATATGCAAACTAGAGAAACATGCAAACCTAAATTCAAAGAGCAAAGAATACTTACCGTTCCTTGCATATACATCAAAGAGTGCTTAAAATACACACATAAAAACAAAAGCAGTTTGAATCACAATGGAAATACACACAACTACAACACAAGAACTAGAAATGATCTTGCAACGCCACTGCATTTAAAGAAATCTACTCAGCAATATGCTGACTATTGGGGAGTAAAACTCTATAATATGCTTCCAAATAATATAAAAGAAACCACCGATAGTGTTTTTAATAAAAAAGTAAACCAAATTTTAATAAATGCCGCATTCTACTCTGTACAAGAATTTTTAAACTGTCATGTCGATGTCTTAATGTAATCTAAGGTAACAACATTCAAATGTGTAATATGTAACAATTACTCATATCAATTTTAAATTTTAAATTTTTAAACTGTTAATTTTTTCAATGTCTATTTATATATATAACGTTTTGATTGACAAACCATGTAATTTTACTTTGATGGCAATAAACTTACTTACTTACTTACTATTCTGAAATTTAACTTACTATTTCCGAAATTAAAGTTACCAATTCTGAAATTTAACTTATTTTTTCTGAAAATGAACTTACCATTTCTGAAATTGAAGTTGAAAAGGTATAGAAGCATATGTCGGAGTACTACATAGTAAACGAAAATGATCGGTTAACGCAAATTATAAATCATTTTAGAGAATAATTTTAGATAATAATGTCAAAAAATTATTTTAACGAAGCAAAAATGTGGTTTTTTCTAATTAAATTAATAAATAACTACAAAGTATACAAAACAATAATAAAAACTAATCTTCATCGATCTCACTATCAACCAAGGAATCACCACCAGTCAACAGGGGTGCTGGATATTTTGAACATTTGATCGCTTGTTTTTTTCCAATTCTAAAATTTCTAATTTGATTTTATAATTTTGAAGTTCTAAATATTCTACCTGTAACTAATATTTTTAAATTAACAACAATTTTAGTAAACTTTATACAACTTGTAATTTTAATTTCTGTTAATTTAAATTTTTTCCATCGTCATTAGTCTTAAAGCGTTCTTTTTTTGTTCCGTTCTTTGACAAATTAAGTTTTTTTTATTAAAATATTGGATGGATCTGGCTCTATAATATTGGTTTTCTTTTTTATAGTTGAAAGACCGGGCATCATAGTAGTTGAAACTACTGGAATTGCCAATTGAGATGGAAGTACTACCACAGGGTGCTCTTCTTCTGCTACAAGTTCTTCTTCCCCTTCATCTGTTAAACTGTCAATTCTATGCAATACAGGAGATTTTTTTGCAATAATTTCATAAACTAGTTTTTGCAATTTTCGATTATAATGACATCTTTTTAGTTGCCATTTTTGATGTTGAAACGGCCTTCTTTTTTTTATTGTTTTAAAAAAAGCGTGAAAAAAAGACTTTTTTTCACTCTTTTTCTACTTTTTTTCATTATTTTTACATTTTTTCATTATTTTAAAAATTGCTCAAAACGTGGCAAAATGTTACAAAACAGCATTGTTTTAATAATTAATAAAATTAATTACACAATTAGTAAGATTATTTAACTGAACTGGAACATATAAGCAACACTTCCATTAAATTTGAGTTAGCAAACACTTGTATTCAATTTGAATTATGTGAAGGAAACTGTTTGATTTTTTGTTCCTAGGGGCGATTTCAACTGTTTTATCAATGCTTGCTTCAATTAATAACAAATTAAGCTTGAATCAAGCAACCGATTGTCATCTGATTATTAACTAATATTTAATATTTATTATTTTAATTAGAAATTGCAAAAAATAGTGTATACAACACGAGCAAAATTAGTCGTATTGTAATTAGTCGTATTGCGTACACTCGTCGTATTGTCCAACTCGGCTGACGGCTCGTTGGACAAATTTACGACTCGTGAAAAAATAACTTACATTTTGCTACTTGTTGTATAAATAACTATTATCTATTTCAGTTTTCTTTGCTTCCGCGCCTCCTCCAGTGGCCCCCTCCCCCATTTTTTTTAAATTTTGCCATACTACGTCTCTGCAGTAGCTATAACTTCGCGTTTCAGTGATTAAACCTAGCGAAATTGCAACTCTTCGCACTTCGTTCCAAATATCGACCTTAAGAGTTTTTGTGATGTTCGGACTAAACTGACCAATAAGCACTTTCTTTCGATCATTGATTGCGCGCAAAAACTCTAGTTTTGCAAGCTCTTTTACTTCGCGCGATGCCATTATAGAAAAATGTTACAATTGATTTGACGCAAAATATAACAAAAGCATTTTAATATAGCCAACTACTTAACTACACTTGTAAAACATAAATGTAATTTATTTAATTTGACAACAGTAAAAATTTTATTTATGAAACAAAATACGTACTTGTCACCAATCACTTGTAACTTGTCAACTTGTATTTTTTATGAAATTGGCCACTGGTATGAAATGCAAACACATTTAAATGCTCTTCCTTCTACCACTAAACACAAAGTGACAAATTCAGAAAAAAAACCCTTCCATAAATAAATTAGAGGTTTTATTATTTTTTAGGTGTCAGAAATGATTCAATTCTATTAATATGATGTAATTAAATCTGCAGGACGCAAAAGGTTCCAGCTGCTTTTAAGTAAACGACATTTCCGTTTATTCACAGTATGGAAATAAACAGAGTTTCGCATTTTTCCTTGAATACTTCACTCAAAGGAGTTTTATGGGTACGTTTAATCATTACTTAGACTAAAGTACTTTCAGTTATATTGTTCCCCTTTGCATGGTCTCGCTTTTTACTATGAAAAAGTCTTGAGTAAGACTGTTGTATTTCATTCACATTTTTATTAAATTTATTAAATACACTTGTGCGTTACGTGATAAAGAATATGCCTATAAAATAGATTGCCTATTTTTTTTCTTCAAAATTTATTCTACTTCATTTGATCCGATATAAGTAAAGATACTGAAACTCGTCATGTTGACCCAATTGCGCGATACAAGTTTAACAATTTATTTATTGAAAGAAAATTAATTACACTCAAAGTTCCTGATTTTGAGCAATATTTTTGTAATACTAAAGAAAGTAATTACTTTTTACTTTATAATGAATAAAATATTTAGCGAGAAAAAAAAACGTATCGAATTTATGCGAACGAAATGAGATGACCTTAGAGTAAAGAATAACTAGAGAAGACATACCTATTGAAACACGTCCTTTGTTATGTTCCAACATAAACCACTATGTTTATTTACAAAAAGTTTGTTTTGTTTTGCCGTTTTTAACAGAGTCCAGCGTCTGTGACAGAGAGTGGCTAAAGCAACGTCGGGCTCGCTAAAATTATTTTATAGTCAGTGGCGGCAGTACTAGAAGCAGAGAGAAACTTTTGTCCAACAGCAAATAATTTATTTGGACTTTGTCCTGCAATTGAGCCACCTGAAGCGGCACTTAATGTTGAATCATCGTCACAGGCACTACAAAATGCAAAAGTGTAATGTTTTCAATTTTTTTTTACTAAACTCGCTAATAAAAAGTACGAACGTATAGACAACTGCAGAACTCACCTATCAACCAGAAAATCAAACAACTTATTGTTCATATTTTCAAAAAAGTTTTTAATAAACACAAATTATACACAATTAACTTACACTACGTAGGTCTACAACACAATATGCTTTCTTTGCGCCGGCACGTCACTGAATTTATTCTCTGACGCATCGAAAGTTGTGTGAAGTGTCTACTGCAACGGTTCTATATTGGTGTATTTATTTATTAATTTAAATGGGGAATAATTAAATACACTTTGTAGAATTATATCAGGAAAGTCATATTTATTTTTGTATTTATGTTAATTTAAAATAATTCGGAAGTGGTGTACCGAAGTACGAGTGAAAGTCAATTGTTCAAAAAGGCAACAATACTTTTAATATGTTCGACGCGTTTCGAGATACAAGCTCATCATCAGGAAACAATTCTAAAAAATTTAAAAAGCATAAGAGAGAAAATAAATACTATGTTTAAATTTAACGAGTGGAAAATTCCATTTCTTACAACGATTGTTAAATTACAAAAAGGTAAATAAGAAGATTATTTTGAGCGTCACAATTGAGGACAGCAAATTCGCTGGCAACATCACCTTTTAAATTGAAAACGGTAGTTTGAAAGCCTAAATTAGTCAGAACAGAAGGCCATTTAATTAATCAGGTTTGAAGCGGTATTTTGAAGGCACAATATCAACATCGAAATCACTTAAAAACTAAACATGAACCGGTTGCAACAATTACAAATTTGAAACTAAGTTTAAATTTTAATAAATTAGATTAAAATTTTCTTAATAAATAATTAAATTAATTAAAAACGCGACCAGCGCGTGGTCTGACTAGGAATCTTTGGTTAAGTTCAGTGACGGAAGGTGAGCGAGAACATTTGACGTGCTGTTTTGTTGCGCGGAAGGCGCCAAATTCGAATTTGTGGATTGATTCAAGTTCATTGTAAGGACATTAGAAATTTCTGGTTGCATATAGTTGAGCATCGTAAAATCTTTATCGGTCGAGAATTTTAGAATTTCTAGGTTCTCCAAAATTGTAAGTTTCGTACTCTTGTTCATTACATGTAAAATGATGAAATTATTTTCGTCGTTCGCGTCAAACAAATGATTGAATTCTCTTAGGTGTTTACCAAAATATGACTTATCGTTGTCAATCGCATTTTTTGATCTTAGGTGTTCTTTAATTCGAGTGCCGAAGGACCTACCGGACTGTCCTATATAACCTGCATTGCCAAGAATTGCATTTTAGTAAATAAACTCCACTATTGTCCAATTTTTTGTTTTTATCTTTTATTTTCGAAAAAAGTGATTTGATTGTGAAAAGCGGTTTAAAAGCACATTTAATTTGCACTTCATGTAAAGCAAACGATATTTTGTCTGAAATCTCTCCGAAATAAGAAAACGATTTGTAGGCTTCTGAATTAATTTCTGAAGTAATTGAACTTGGGAAAGCCTGGTCGGTAAGCCTCAAAAAATATTTTTTTGAAATTAGTTTATCTATCAACTCCGGTTTGTAACCGTTGGCCACAGCAATTTGTTTTATGATCCCTACCTCTTTTTTGAAATTAATAGTTGACACTGGTGTGTTGAAGAGTCTGTTTATGTAGCAATAAAACGCAGCGAGCTTATGGCTCATGGGGTGGCATCAATCTATTGGAATAGTGTTATTAGTTTGGGAAGGTTTCCTAAAAATGTCAAATTCAATTTTGTTGCCTATTCTACTAAGGTTCAAATCTAGAAAATTGATAGGTGAATCAATTTCAAATTTAACCGTAAACTTTATGTCTAGATTAATCTCGTTAATGAATTGCAGAAATTCAAGTATTTCGTCCTTTGAACCGTTCCAACCGATTAAAATGTGGTCGACATATCTGTACCAAAATTTAATTTTACCCACGTGGTTACAGTTTGAATTGAAAATTTTTTCCTCAAACCATTGCATGAAAATTTCCGATAAGTACGGTGATAAAGGAGAACCCATAGGTTAGCCGTTAGTTTGGGCAAAGAGTTTTTCATTAAATTTGAAGAAATTTTGATCAAGACAAACCGACAAGAGGTCAAATATAGCTGAACTATCAGAATCAGAAAATGAAGACTCGCAAAGGATCTTTTCCATGAGATGTTTGACTATTGGAATCAGAATGCTAGGAAATAAGCTCACGACGTCAAATGAGAAGAGAATGGAGTTTTCTTCTAACTTGATCTTTTCTAATTTGTTGACTAATTCTTTTGAGTTTTTGATAGTTCTACTTGAATTGAGAAGAAAAGCTGAATTGAAGAGTTTACTCAACCATTTCATGATATTGTAAGTGTAAGAATCTATGTATGAGACTACCGGTCTCATTGGTAGAAGAAGTTTGTGCAATTTTGGTAACCCATAAAGTTTCGGAATTTTCGGGTTCATTGGAATCTTCGGAATGAAGAAATCGAATGTTTTGCATATAGATTTGATATTTTTGAAATGAATTTTATACAAATTTTTGAATTTTATGACAAACTTATTGACCGAATTTAAGGACGTCTTTTCAACTTTCGGGTTTGAATCTAGAAATTCTAAAACCTTCTCAACGTATTCAACTTTACTCATTATGACAAGGCAATTTCCTTTATTCGCTTTCATCAATACTAAATTCTTTGATTTGATTTTCTTTCTAATGTCTCTGATCAATAAATGTTCCGAAATCAGCTTTTTGTTGAAAGTGTTCTCGCTTACCTTTGACAATTCTTTTTTCAATATATCACTGCATTTTCCCCTAGATAACTCCTTCACTTCTTTCGAATTGAAATTGATCGCCGCCTCAATATCAGTAATGAGTAGTGTTAAGCTCTCTTGATTAAGCATTGGTTTGGGGCTGTATTTGAGGCCTTTTTCCAAAAAGGGTAATTCATCTGATGAAAATTCAGTGTCGGACAAATTTTTGATGCCTGTGGAAATGATAGTGAAAGGTTACATCTTCTGTGTTTGATTGGCTCTTTGAAAATATCATCGTTTTCTCATTTCTCAGTTTTTCTAACTTCCATTTAAGGCTGGTGTAGCGCTTGTTATTGTAAATTGAAATTTCCTCGTTTAAAAGAGATCTGAATGAGTCCCATTCCAAATTTGAAATAATTGACATAATTGAAGTGAATAAGATTTTTAATCTAACTTCTGTATTTGATAATTGAACATACCACTTTCTTTGTTCTTCAGTGACCGTTTTCTTTTCGGCGTAAGTGACGGAGTTTTGTACTTTCCTGTTCATTCTACTATTTACTGGTGTTTTGATTTTGGCAAAGTTTGGTATGATTTTTTCTTTTAGGCATCGGCTGTTGAAGTTTACGGTTAAATTTGAAATTGATTCATCTATCAATTTTCTAGATTTGAACCTTAGTAGAATAGGCAACAAAATTGAATTTGACATTTTTAGGAAACCTTCCCAAACTAATAACACTATTCCAATAGATTGATGCCACCCCATGAGCCATAAGCTCGCTGCGTTTTATTGCTACATAAACAGACTCTTCAACACACCAGTGTCAACTATTAATTTCAAAAAAGAGGTAGGGATCATAAAACAAATTGCTGTGGCCAACGGTTACAAACCGGAGTTGATAGATAAACTAATTTCAAAAAAATCTTTTTTGAGGCTTACCGACCAGGCTTTCCCAAGTTCAATTACTTCAGAAATTAATTCAGAAGCCTACAAATTGTTTTCTTATTTCGGAGAGATTTCAGACAAAATATCGTTTGCTTTACATGAAGTGCCAATTAAATGTGCTTTTAAACCGCTTTTCACAATCAAATCACTTTTTTCGAAAATAAAAGATAAAAACAAAAAATTGGACAATAGTGGAGTTTATTTACTAAAATGCAATTCTTGGCAATGCAGGTTATATAGGACAGTCCGGTAGGCCCTTCGGCACTCGAATTAAAGAACACCTAAGATCAAAAAATGCGATTGACAACGATACGTCATATTTTGGTAAACACCTAACAGAATTCAATCATTCGTTTGACGCGAACGACGAAAATAATTTTATCATTTTACATGTAATGAACAAGGGATCGAAACTTACAATTTTGGAGAACCTAGAAATTCTAAAATTCTCGACCGATAAATATTTTACGATGCTCAACTATATGCAACCAGAAATTTCTAATGTCCTTACAATGAACTTGAATCAATCCACAAATTCGATTTTGGCGCCTTCCGCGCAACAAAACAGCACGTCAAATGTTCTCGCTCACCTTCCGTCACTGAACTTAACCAAAGATTCCTAGTCAGACCACGCGCTGGTCGCGTTTTTAATTAATTTAATTATTTATTAAGAACATTTTAATCTAATTTATTAAAATTTAAACTTAGTTTCAAATTTGTAATTGTTGCAACCGGTTTATGTTTAGTTTTTAAGTGATTTCGATGTTGATATTGTGCCTTCAAAATACCGCTTCAAACCTGATTAATTAAATGGCCTTCTGTTCTGGCTAATTAGGCTTTCAAACTACCGTTATCAATTTAAAAGGTGATGTTGCCAGCGAATTTGCTGTCCTCAATTGTGACGCTCAAAATAATCTTCTTATTTACCTTTTTGTAATTTAACAATCGTTGTAAGTAATGGAATTTTCCACTCGTTAAATTTAAACATGGTAATTATTTTCTCTCTTATGCTTTTTAAATTTTTTAGAATTGTTTCCTGATGATAAGCTTGTAGCTCGAAACGCGTCGAACATATTAAAAGTATTGTTGCCTTTTTGAACAATTGACTTTCACTCGTACTTCGGTACACCACTTTTGAATTCATGGATTTTCAAGAAGAATCACCTTCCCATTCTAATTTAAAATAGTTCAAAATTGGATATTTTAAAGTTAAACCGTATAGTAATCAAAACAAAAACAACATAAATCAAAACAATAACAACACGGGAATTATTATGTTGGAACACAACAAAGAGCAAAATCTCCCCTCTAGTTATTCTTTACTCTAAGGAGATGACCTTTGCAAAAGAAATTAATATCATTCATTCTGCTATCTACTTTTAGATTAAATAATCAAAAACGCCCAACAAAAGCGAGTAGGTGAATTTGAATCGTTTTTCATTCTATTCTACAAGTAATAAGCGTCCTGTCAAATTAAAAATTCAAGATGTTTTTGGCTTGGAAAATACAATGCTATTGCGAATCAAGGTGGAACATTGCCGCCACCAAATTGAAACTTTTTTTTTTTTTTGAAGGAGGGAAACCTTCAAAATTCACCCTGCCTGGTTGTCTTGCGGCAGGGTAGTGTGGGATTTTTACCTCACTAAAACCCCTCCTATCTCTCCCTAACAGCAGCGGAACCGCCTCTCGGCATTACTTCACTGCTGTTAGTCACTCCTCCTTCGCCTCACCACCAAATTGAAACTACATTACGCAAAGGCACATGAGCAATAATCAAATTACGTGCTATTGACACGTGGCAATTCTGACATTTATCCATAATCGAAACAAGTAAATCCACTCAGTGGTAAACAAACACTGATTTTGTTTTGAACGAGATTATAAGCAAGAATGAATCTAAACTACACCCTTAAAAATCTACTAAAAACGCATTTTTTTAAAGTTCTAATTTTTGATGAATTATTTTGTCCACAAATCACCCATTAATCTTTTAAGAGGATAAAAAGTTTTATGTGTTTTTGATAAATAATGATGATTTATCTAAACTGTTAACTTTATAGATTTTTATCATCACAGTTGTTTACTGTATTTAATTTCTCCTATCAGAAGTTTCAAAGTTGCGTTTATGAAACATATTGCAAAAAACAATAATGATTGAGAATAATAAACAATACCAAAAAAGCTAATTGCTTTGAAACGAAAATACACTTCAAAAGAAAAATGCTAATAGATGTTAAGATAGTTTCCTTATTGCGAATATGCTCTATAAAATAATATAGTTCTAATTGATTTTTTAATATAATAATGGAAATTAAATTTCAAAAGTTGTCAAACTTTGTTCTGAATAAATTCATATTATTCTGCTTAAAAGATTAGAGCGACATTGTTAATAATGTTAAGAGTATACGGAGACTAAAAGAATGTAGTCCTGTTTTTTAATTTAGCATTTAATCATAAAGTGAAAACTGTGTAAGATGCATTTTATGTGTATAATAATCATAAATATATTTTGACCCAACGCTAACGTCAACTCAAAAGCTTTGAGCAAACTGGCTCCCATTTGGCCCTCAACGTCAACAAAAACATTTTATCAGTTTTCTTCCTCATCAAACCATCATTCAAACCTCCATCAAACCCCAAGTTTCATTGCTTCACCTCGTCAGTTCTCTGACTCAGGCAACTCAAGTACACATAACATCGCTCCCAGAAACCTACTTATAATCGGAACTGGTGACGCCTTAGCTGATTCTAATAATTTCAACGGTACTCGCACTTTTCAATCAGCGCTTAGACGCCAGTGGCTTTACATTGGCAGAGTTGCTGCTGGCACAAC
This sequence comes from Cryptophagus acutangulus, assembly GCA_963556235.1. Classification (NCBI taxonomy): domain Eukaryota; kingdom Metazoa; phylum Arthropoda; class Insecta; order Coleoptera; family Cryptophagidae; genus Cryptophagus; species Cryptophagus acutangulus. Next base: position 71,184 of record CAUVYR010000253.1, on the reverse strand, counting down.
TTGCGATGATTGTAGATTACGCTCAGAACACTCTTAAAATCGAGGATGTCAAATGCGAATCTCTTCTAATTTCTGATGACATCTGTTCGTTCAAACTTGGCGTTCGTGAAAACGTTCTTAAATCGCTGTTGGATCCAAAAAAATGGCCTTCGAATACTGCGATAAAAGAATTCATTCCACGTCGCAGGTCAAATCGTGGTACATTTCGAGATACCCAACATTAACAACACATCTAATTTGCAAGTACTGTCACTGTACTATCAAAATGTTCGCGAACTTAGAACCAAAGTCAACAAATTTTTTATCAACGTCAACGTCACCAACCATCAATGCATTCTATTAAGCGAAACGTGGCTTAACGATTGCTTCTACAGCACTGAACTTTTCGGTAATTTGTTTAACGTATTTCGGCATGACCGTAACTACACTTCTTTAAACTGCAGTAGAGGCGGAGGAGTGTTGATTGCAACAGCGAAATCATTATCAGCTTTTGAGTTACCGCATGCTAGTTGTTTATTTTTCGAAGACGTTTGGGTTCGAATACACATTGACTGTAAAGACTTTATTCTCTGTTCCGTTTACTTTCCCTCTAAAAGCAACATACTAGCATATAAACAATTCTTAGAACTGTTGGAAAACTACAAGAACACTTACACTACCTCGAAATTTTTAATAACGGGTGACTTTAACATGCCTGACATCACATGGAAAACTGAAGACTCCCAACTAATTCCCGAAAACATTCCCAACGATATCTCCGAAGCTCTGCTTGAAACCATTTTCTTTCTGGAATTTTCTCAGATTAACGATATTTTTAATATCACTAACAAGCTACTTGATCTGATATTTATTGACGACCACCTCGAAGCTTTTGTATCTTCATCCGATTCACCTTTGACTAACATAGACCTTTATCATCCTCCATTAGAAATCAAACTAAAACTGTCTCACCTTTCTACTTTTGTTACTTCCAAAACTGTATCTTTCAATTTTCGCAAGACCAATTTCAATGATTTGAATCAGTATCTTGTGTCTCAGAACTGGAACGTTCTCTCAGATTATGAAACTATAGACAGCGATATTTTACTAACTTGCATTGAGCGGTACACTCCAACTAAAATAACACACTCTATCAAATATCCAGTCTGGTATTGTAGACAATGCAAACAACAGATAATCACCAAAAATAAGCTGTACAAAAAATATAAGAAGTCCGGTAGAACTGAGGACTACGAAGTTTTTTCTCAAGCTAGAAAAGATGCTAAAAACGAAATAGATAAGTGTTACGTTCGTTTTATTACCAAAACAGAGCATATGATACCCGAAAACATTACCTATTTTTGGTCTTACATAAAAAGTTTAAAAAGCGATAGCGGCTTACCTAAAGTAATGCATTTCAATTCTGATACCTTACAAACGCCCATCGAAATAGCAAACGCTTTTTCTCATCACTTCCAAACCTGTTACACTACATCAGTAGCTGCAACCACAACTAATACTCCGGCTAAAATTAAAAACAAACTTCTGAAACTTGACATCAAAAAGAACGCTGGTCCCGACGGTGTTCCGCCAGTTTTGCTGAAAAATTGTTGTAAGTCATTAGCCGAGCCTCTGAGTGTACTTTTTAATTTATCTTTTTGCAACGGTACTTTTCCCAACGTCTGGAAATTTTCAACGCTGCTTCCAATCTTCAAATCTACTGATAAAAGCAACGTTAAAAACTACAGAAGAATTTCTATTATGTCAACAATCCCAAAAATTTTCGAATCAATTATCACTGACGATCTGTTCAATAACTTTAAAGCCAGTATTGTCCCTCAACAACATGGATTCTTCAGCGGGCGGTCCACTACAACCAATCTAGCCGTTTATCAAAGCTTTCTATCTAGTTCAATGGAATCTGGATATTCGGTAGACAGCATCTACACGGATCTGGCTAAAGCATTCAACAGTGTCTCTCATGTGTTGCTGTTAGCTAAATTAAAAGTTATGGGTGTGTGCAGTTTTTACCTAAAGTGGATAGAATCATATCTATCAAATCGTGTCCAGTGTGTGCAACTGGGTAATTGTGTCTCCAACACTATTAATGTTACAAATGGCGTACCACAAGGATCCCACATTGGTCCTATTTTGTTTGTTTGTTTATATTGTTTTTCAACGATGTTGTACATAGTCTTAAGCATTCTCATTGTCTACTGTATGCCGACGATTTAAAATTATTCTGTGAAATTAAAAATTTATCACACTGCATATCCCTTCAGGAAGACCTTAATAACTTTTTACTCTGGTGTGAACGCAATTTACTACAAATAAATGTAGATAAATGTAAAGTCTTACGTTTTAGTAAATCTTCGAAAATTTCACAATTTTCCTATCATTTAGATGGAAAACCACTCCTGCGTGTGGATGAATTTAACGATCTAGGTGTTACATTTGACAAGTCCTTGAGGTTCATTCCTCATGTTGATAGTACTGTATTAAAGTGTTTTAGGATGCTTGGTTTCATAAAACGTCATACCTCAAAAATGTCTGATACCAAAACGATTCTCACTTTATACTTTTTTTTTGTTAGAAGTATTTTGGAATATAATAGTGTTATATGGTCTCCGTTTTATGCATGTTATATTAATAGATTGGAACGAGTTCCAAGCAGATTCACTTGTTATTACCTATTTTAATACGGATTTCCCTACAAAGAGATCTCCTCTAAAACCCGTCTTCAACTAGTCGGCATACAATCTTTGCAGCTCCGCAGAAACAACGCATCGATATTGTTGCTATATAAATTACTTAATGGAACAACCGATTGCCGCGAGATTTTACAACAATTCAATTTTAGAGTACCCAGGAGACACACAAGAACAATGACTCTTTTCTCAATACCTCACCATCGCACTAATTTTGGTCTTAACAATTTGGTGACTAGAATTGAATTGTTGTATAATAACCATTATTCGCACTTTGACCTTTTCAGGCACTCATTTGTTGAATTTAAGCATACGATTAATGATGGATTTGTAATCTAATGGGTTTTTTGTTATTTTCATCTGTTATTCATAACATTTATTTCTATTTTATTTTCCTTTTTGCTTGTTCTCTATTTTGTTTGTACTATTTAGAATTAATTTTCTGTAATGTACTTATTTCTCTAAATAAATAAATAAATAAATACATTTATGTAGTGTTATTGTGGTGCACCTACCTTTGAAAACAGAGATCAGACATGGCTCCCACACATGCCTCCCTTACCCGCCGATTACCACATGCCTCCCTTACCCGCCGAAAAAGTTTAAGGTTCTGACTCCTTAAATCTTTTTCCCACCTAACTATACCACATATCTAAATAGAATCAAAAAAGTCTTGCAAATTACAACCTAGCCTAAAATACCCAAACTATTTCTAAATAACCATTATTTAACGTTATATCTAACAAATTAATACATATCACATAGCGAACAGCCCGCCTTCAAAATAATACCCATTAACCAAAACATTACCAATAGATCAGAGGGATCTATGCTGCACTCACATATTTAATTTCAAAAATGTATTTAATTTCAATCTCATTTGGAAGCTGAACCTGTTTAACATAAAACTTACAATAGTTACTATTTAATAACTGTCAAGGCAAATTTCCAAAAAGTTTTTTTTTTTTTCATTTTACTTCACACCTTCATTTTTAATTAAAATAATTCTTAATAAAAAAAACATTCTACCTTTAAATCTAGCGCCTTTTTTATCAAAATTGTGTGTTTTTTTAAAAAAAATTTCTAACTAAAATTTCTTAACTCCTGCCTGCCTTGTCTCTAGCTACCATGTTGGCTAACTCTACCAACCTGTCGCTAACAGTTGTACTAACTGCTCTCCATTAAACACCCGCACACTATTCCCAATAGTTGCACGATCCACCTCTAACTCTTTTTTCCTATTCTAAACTGTTCCACAGTTCTCTCCATTAACCCCTCGCATACTGTTCCCAACAGTTGCACTATCTACTTCTACTAACTTTCCTCCCTTAAACACTTGCAGACTGTTTCCAACAGTTGCACTATCTACTTCTACAAGCTTTTCTCCCTTAAACACTCGCATACTGTTCCCAACAGTTGCACTATCTACTTCTACTAACTTTTCTCCCTTAAACACTCGCATACTGTTTCCAACAGTTGCACTATCTGCTTCTACTAACTTTTCTCCCTTAAACACTCGCATACTGTTCCCAACAGTTGCACTATCTGCTTCTACTAACTTTTCTCCTTTAAACACTCGCATACTGTTCCCAACAGTTGCACTATCTACTTCTACTAACTTTTCTCCCTTAAACACTCGCATACTGTTCCCAACAGTTGCACTATCTGCTTCTATTAACTTTTCTCCCTTAAACACTCGCATACTGTTCCCAACAGTTGCACTATCTGCTTCCACTAACTTTTCTCCCTTAAACACTCGCATACTGTTCCCAACAGTTGCACTATCTGCTTCTACCTTTGATAATGGATGACTAGATTGCTAAAAGAGAGAAAGTTCGAATCGGCTCAAGTAGAGTGAGATGAAATCAGTTAACTCCGCCTCATGATACTGACTCCGCCTTTATACCATCCACTTCCTGGCGCGTATTTTAAATTTATTGTTGTATATTTATTTAATTTTGAACACATTATAAAAAATCTCTAAATGCATTTCTGCGGTACTTCTTTCGTAATTATATTATTCAACAAAGTGAGGATATAAAAAAAGTGCTTTCAAATTTATTGAAGTTAGGCTGCCGGTTTTCAGAGTACGTCTGGTGCTGTTGTGTATTGAAATTTCAAAACAACATTCTTGAAAGTGATGCCCACAAATGTAAGTAAACTTTGTGATCTTTGACGGTTCTATACCTATGATATTACACCATTGCTCTGCTTCCACATTGTTTGATGGAAACCTAAACAAAAATACGAATATAGTAAGCCAGTCATGGCAAAACAAACAAATTACTTACTTATGATAAGAAAGGCCACTTTTAGATTTATGCAGAATGCAATACATTCTGATTGTTTTTCACTTAAAAAAGATCAATTAAACTAACACAATAATATAAACACGAAATAACACAGCAAATAACATAAACTAATCACAAAAACTAAATTAAACAACGATGGTCGATGAACGATTCAGCAAAATGCGAGCTCTTAACAAGCAAAGCCAGAAGAAAAAGTAAACATTACCCAATATTGACATTTAACCGGATATGACGTTAAGAATATAACGACCCAATAAAACTTTGCCACACGAAAATGGGATGAGTTTCTAAAATAGAAACTTGTTATACGTTACTTGAATTGGACAACTTGGCTCTATCTCACTTTTTTATAACGAGGGCTACTCCTTATCTGATGCATTGGCTAGAAAATTCCATTAGCAATCCAGTCTTCCATAATCAAAGGCTTCTACTAACTTTTCTCCCTTAAACACTCGCATACTGTTCCCAACAGTTGCACTATCTACTTCTACAAACTTTTCTCCTTTAAACTGTTCCCAACAGTTTAATTGTACATCCTCCCAACTACCCTCTAAATTTTTCTCAATACTCTTCCTTTGATTCTCATAGGCTACACTATCCACTTCCTCTTGCACCAATGGCAAACTAACTCCTCTAATAACACATACCGTTTTGCTCCACAATAAATCTACCTAAAATTTCTGTTAGAAGTCTAACCCTACTAATGAGTCCGCATTCATGGACAAATCCTCTGTGCTATGAACTCGTGGCTGATCATGGTGTTTTCACTTTATTCCATAGGAATTTATGTCTTCCTTAATACGCCTACATTATCTTATAAAACTTAACGTACTTTATTGCTAACGTTTAAAACACTTCACTCACACAAAAACAAACTAAAATAGAGCAGTGACAGTTAACATAGCAACTAGCTAATTTAATTCTAATATATACATCTACCTTATTGACCTGATGGTCTCACATCCTTCAACACTCTTCTTGAATAACGATAACGCTGCTCCTGAATCTATAAACAAATTTTTAAACTCTACCTGGTTTTAAACTCTAACTCTTAAATTTAACACTTTAAATCTGCTTATGCTATTTGTCTGACCTATTATAAAACTTCTTGTGCTCTGCACATTTGGAACAACGTTAACTATCCTTGATTCTAATTTTATCAGTTACTAATACTATCGTCTATTACTGCAATTTGCAAGTTTAATAGATGAACAAGACGTAAGTTTTCCTCAATTTTGTCTTTCATGCTGGCTGTCTTGGACTTCATTGACAAGTATACTTCGTTATCTGATAATTTAGTTTGAATTATTGTTTTCAAACTTTCTTTGAATTTTTTTGCTTCAAATGTTTTTAAGTCTTCACTGGAACTCATATTGAGAATCGCATCTTGTTCAACAATTGTTTGCCTTTGTAATTTCTCTGCCGGCATTGGTGATGTCGTTTTCATCTTGACCGCTTTACTTGTCTTAACTTAAATTTGCCTTAAAAAAAATACGCCCTATCTTAATTTATGAGAACGCAAACTACTGTCTAGTCACAACAAAAATTAACAGACACCAAAAAAAAATTAGTCTATCGATATCAAAATAAAACCGAACTCCGCACTCGCATCAAAAGAGAGAAATTGTCTGTCATCCCTTACGGCCCTATACTTAATTTTAGTCCACTTAATTTTTATGTCACTTATCTATTTCCCACCCCCGCTTTCTTATGAAAGGTTTGGCACAATTCGATTTTTGCTAACCACTAGCCTACTCCTACTAAACATTTATCCTAGTTTTTTCCGATTTTTATCTAATTGGACCCCACACCTGACACCATTTGTTACAAATCCTTTATTTCATGGGTCCACGAATTGTGGGGGGGTTGGGAAAACAATAGACAATTTATTGAATATTCTTTATCTTTGTTAATTACGTCATACAGCAAATAATCAAAAACACGGAATAACCGCAATCAAAAACTAAAACTACTAATACAATAAAACATTGTCTTGAGAGGGAATTTATGGCTGTCACTGGAAACGGCGAGCAAAATCTGGCGCCTCGGATAAGGGATGACTTGCGCACTTGAAAAGTTATCTCTATTCATCTGATACGTGCAACTAACTTGAACTCGACGATAATTATTCCCAAAATGCTTAACAACACAACCGATATCAATTCGCGCACTCACGCACAGTTTTTGCACACTCTGCTGAAGGGATGAAGCTGTCCTCTGTGCCTGGGATCGTAGTCGTCCTTCCTTCTTGGCTGACTTGACCCTCTGTACTTGTAACTCCACTTTTGTAACCGTAGTTGGAACTCGCCCGCTACCGTAAACTTCTCATAAAACTATCTCGACTATCAACCCCAAGACCGTTCACGACGCTTTCTGGTTAACCACTCGTTCCAAAAGGTCTACTTTTTTGATCTCCAAGTCAATTTTGCTGATTCGTCATTTATTCGTTTTCCACGATTTTATTCCAGGGCGTACTGCCTTGAGTTCCCACTGCATCAGCGAAAGTATTATATAAACACTAGCGCACTTATCATCTAAGAAATACGTTTGCGGCTCGCCGCTCATTGCTATCATCACTTTTATCGATTTCCTGTTTATAACTCTTTGTCGCCTGGTACCGCTCAATATTCCGCATTTTTATATATCGGGTGGTTTACCACATCAGATTCAGATTTAATCTGTGACAGATAAAAGAAAACGTCTTATGAGAAGTGCTTATTATAAATTCAATAAACTAGTAATTTCCCGGCGCAGCTTTGTTGAAAGATTCATGGAATTCCATCATGATATCATGTTAAGTTTGATAGGTTTTATACAGGATCTAATCTTGGAAAGATTATTTGCATTCCAAACTTCATCCTTCTTGAATATGAATTGATCAAATTTAATGGTTTAACATATTTTTTTATTTCTTTTCTATATGGAAATGAATGATTTAGAGCCAAATATAATGTCAGCATAAATAATGCATAAACATTTCCGGCAATGTTTGAGATTATTTATTATGACGTCAAGTAATTTATATATTTCTTTAAATATAAAGACAAGTATACACGGTATATCTCTCTGAAGAGTTTCGCCCCGAAAAAGTGATCTTCTGGCAAAGTGGGAAAAAAAAGCAGTCGAGGGTGGCTCCAACGGTATAAAAGGTCCGTTTCAACATCACTTTACTAGTGTAAGCATAAAAGGTCGTAAAGAACCGTGTATTTTCAACCAGTGATGCCGTAAATACGATGTCGGTATTTATTTCCACTAACAAATACATAACAAATACATAGCAGCAAAATCTTTACACAAAATCCCTAAAAATAAACAAGCTTCTTTTAGTCTATAAATGTTGCGGCTTGTTATTTACATATTTTTACATGTTGCAAGATCCTTTTAATACTAAACTGCACATGGATTTTGTTATCCTTGTGGGTTCGATAAAATCCTACAACTATCTTAAGATTTCTATAGAAATTTGTTTACTCAACGTTGGACGGAAAAACCTGAGCAATATTGGCAAAATCGAAAATCATAGAATTTATAACGAGACAAAACTTCTATTTGCTGAACGGGAAGAAAAAGAATAATGATCGAAATTTCGATATTTTCTAACCCAAATTTATATAAAAGTGGGACGTGGATCTGTGCGCAAAACGTAATTTGGGACACATAACTATTGGCAAATGTGAATTGATGCATTTGAAGTTTTGCAAAACGTTTTCATTAAGAACAATGTATCAATTCATGCTGCAATTGCAAGGTAATACATTTACTACTGCCAAATTTGTGAAGATAAATTCAGCATACCGAATAGAATTAAAAAAAAAAACTAATGTACGACTTACATGTAGGAATTTAATGTTTTTGAAAATAAATGTTCTTGCAGTGCTGCACAGGTACTGTTGGGAGTTACTTGAGAGCACATGTCTTTAAATTAGTTGTTATAAAGTTTAAATATGTTGCTTTTTCAATTTGTTGAAGAGCAACAAAATTTTGTGTGTCTTGAACCACACCCAAAATAAAACTAAAAGGCTTGTTTGCCCCGTGGCCTAGCAATGCAATTATTTTTTCCAAAGCACCCTATTCTAAAAGTTTGCGAAAGCGCGGTACAAAACGGAAATAGATGGCGCGCGTGCTGATATTTCAAATGGCAACCATTTTAAAAGGGGCCCCATTTTACCTGTCTCATGAGATAAATTTTTGGCTGTGCATAATGGGTGAAATACCGAATAGAAATAAAAAAATAATGTTTGACTTACATGTAGGAATGTGGAGCCTTATTGAATATTTTATGTTTTGAAAATATATGTTCTTGCAGTGTTGCACAGGTACCTATTTGGTGCAACTTGAAAGCACATGTCTTCAAATTATTTATTATTAACTGTAAATACGCTGCTTTTTCAATTTGTTGAAGAGCAACAAAATTTTGTGTGTCTTCAACCACACCCAAACTAGAACTAAATGGCTTGTTTGCCCCTTTCCTAGCAATGCAATTGTTTTTTCCAAAGCACCCTATTGCAATTTTTTTCAAAGCACCCTATTGCATAAGTTTGAGAAAGCGCGGTACAAAACGGTAATAGATGGCGCGCGTGCTGCTATTTCTAATGGCAACCATTTTAAAAGGGGCCCCATTTTCATTTGATAAACTTTTGGCTGTACATAACGGGTGATAGCTCCTTAAATGTGAAGATACAGCTACCACAAAATTTGTGTATTTAAATTTAGCATACCGAATAGAAATAAAAAAAAAATATTCGACTTGTTGACGGCAGTGTTGCACAGGTACCGTTGGGTGCTACTTGAGTGCACACATGTCTTCAAATTTGTTATTATTAACTGTAAATATGCTGCTTTTTCAATTTATTGAACAGCAATAAAATTTTGTGTGTTTTCAACCACACCCAAAATAGAACTAAAAGTGGCCATTTTGAGAAGACAAAATCCCAACCTTATATTTTTTGACCGCAAAATTTGAATTTAACGTATAAGAAAAATATATTATTAGGTATTTCAACATTAATTGACAGTTCAAAGCCGAAAAGCTGTGCGCTGTCGACAAAAAAACGTTTTCAACGCCATTTAATTTTACAAAGCAATTGTGCATAACAAAAAAAGCGATAATGTTTAATTATTAAATTAGTTTTTGCAAAACGTTTTCGTTAAGAACAATGTATCAATTCATGCTGCAATTGCAAGGTAATACATTTTCCTGCAATATGCAATATATGGTTCAATCGGAGTCCTTTAGAAATTACGTCACGGCGTTAACGTGACGTCATTGATGACGAAATTTAATTAGTGACCAAATTGATGGATTAATGCATTTTAATTTCTTGTATCGAGTAGATAAATAGGATTCAAGTAGTTATAATATCCAGTTTAATTCTAAAGGTCGCTTTAATGCATCGTGGTCGACCACAAAATGCCCTCGTAGGGTTTATCTGGCCATATTAATTATATCGCAGCTATAACTATGCACTATTAGATTAATTACAATTTCAACTGTTAAATTAATTGCAAAGTTGGATCAAAAGCGATTTCCTTTATCTTAATTAATGTTAAATGGGAAGTTTATTTTTTGTCACACTCATTCCGAATCGAAATAAATCTGGCGTATTACATCTGTCTTGCAAAAAAATATTAATTTCGCATTTCGTATTGTAGCATTTGTAGCAAATTCTATTCCTTTCGTTTAATCGCAATCTGTTTGCCAGGTAAGACAAGGAATCCTCCTTTTGTTCCAAATCGATGATGTACATAAGCCTCTGCTTTTTGAATAAAATATGAAAAAAGTCGCGTAATTCAAAACTTTTTATATATATAGAAACATTTATCAAACATTCACATAACTTATTTAGAAAACCATTATTTTTCGAGTAATTGTGGGCTAATGATAAAATATTTTTTTAATAATGCAATTAGTTACTTTTTGAATATAAAAGATAAAACTTGTAAATCTTTCACCTCGGAATTTGTAGCCACAAACCTGTGCACCAGTTTCAGCACAGATTCAACCACAGAAAGTAATAAATTGTGACGATTTTTCATATTCATAAGATATTTTCCTATTTAGAAGAAAACAGACTATGTTTAAATAATTACGGTTTGTAATAAGCAAGATTTTTCAAACATGACTGAAAAAATTCGTTCATTAATCTAAAAAAAGATTGAATATAAATTTTTTAATCAATAGTCTTCACAAAAGTAAAGCATTCCAAGTTTCCAAGCATAAGTTTATTCACATCCTTGAAAGTGGCAAAACTAACAAATTAGTAGTCGACCGGATAACAATTGCAAATGCCGTTTAAGAAAAGGAAATTAATAAATATAATTTTGTAAATCGTTGATGTTTACAGAATTACCGTCCATTATGTGCGTTTTACCGACACAAAACGGAAACAAAATGGACGTATCAAAATAAATCGCGGATATTTACAGAATTGCAAAAATTATTTGAGGCGTATCCTTGCAAAAGCCTTGCTGCCGAAAATGTGCCCGGGCGCAGCTATTTTGTTAAAAGAAATGATTGAATATGTTTCTTTCTTTTTCTTATGCTTAAGCATAAGTTTCGTTTGCAACCTCGAAATTGGCAAAATCAACAAATTATAGTAGTCGACCGGATAGCAGCTCCAAATGCCATTTAAAAATATATTCGTTCTTCTTGTCAGTTTCTTTATTTATCGAACCAAATAATTTGTATGGTAATTAAATTAATAAATATAATTTTCTAAATCGTAGATGTTTACTGAATTACCGTCCATTATGTGCGTTTTCCCGACGCAAAATGAAAACAAAATGGACGTATCAGAAGCTTTTGAAGGTTGCTAAGTTGCTGCACAAAAGTAAATTGCGGATCTTTGCAGAATGGGCTATTTTCATAACTCTCAGATTTCAAAATTGACCTATTTTTTAAATATACTATTATTATTATTAAATGACTGTGTGGAGTTAGAAAGAATTTACATGTTTGGTTGAGTTTTTTATAATAAAATGTATTTCATGTGCGTTTGTAACGATAAATTTGCCGCGCCGCTTTCCTAAAAAGCCCCACACACTTCGTGTTTTTTACACAGTTTTGCACGCGCGGTTTTAACTGCGCTTGAAAAACTGTGTGAAAAACACGAAGTGTGTGGCGAAAAACTGTGCGGTTCTGGCGCGTGCCAAAGTATCAGTCCTGGCTTGATTTTGAACGCGCAGTTTAACACGTCCCGGCAAAACTGTGTTGTGTGTGTGGCACTTTTGTTCCACGGGTTTTTCATTGGCGTAAACGTGTAGTAAAATGGGGGGTCACATAAGCAAAGATTTTTTAATAGAATTTATCGAACTCTACAGAGCTCACCCGGGTCTCTGGAAAATTAAATCTCCAGAGTACAGTGACAGAATTAAGAAGAACAATGCTTACGAAGAAATGGTTGCCAAATTGAAGTAAGTTAATGCTGATGCAAATAGAGAAATGGTAAAAAAGAAAACTGATGCAATGCAAGGATGCTTTAGAAAAGAAGCGAAAAAAATTAAATCTTCTAAAAAATCTGGTGTAGGGTCTGATGACATAATATATAAACCCCGATTGTGGTATTATGATTGCTGTTTTTATATACGATCAAGAAATGCCAAGAGAAAATGTGACAAATATTGATATGGATGGTTTGCCAAGAGAATTATACATGACATACTTTTGTAATGAAGGATATGTTCATTACTGTATGCGTTTCCAGATATTTTGAATGTTGGACGATGAGTAATGATTAACTAACAATTTAAACTATACGATGTTTATTTTTTACATAAACTAGTAACGATGATTACAGATACAAAATTTTGTAGTGAACGCTGTCACACGACCAAAATGCAAGTGGTGGTGTTCGTTTTGGCACCAAAAACTCTTCTTCTTCTTCTCGGTTGAGGATGCAACCAGCATTACACACATGAGACTAAAGTTCATTTCAAAGATCATTTCACTGGCGCGAACATGCCCCCACCTTATTGAAAGGATACATTTCAATACAAACTTAAACGATTACATAAAGCACACATAAGCAATTATATAAAGCAAAGCACAAGGAGATAATGTTCACACAAATACATTCAACTAGTCTTCTTTTGGTAGGGGACAGATTTTCGGGAAGGATCGCTTCACCACTCCTCTCGCAGTCTTGATATCGGCAACGCGGGCGATATTATCGGTGCCCAGATACAATTTCTCAACGCGGCCCATTTTCCACTGAAGGGGTGGAAGTAAATCGTCCTTGATTAGGACAAAGTCACCAACCTTTAAATTCGAATGATTGGTTGTCCATTTCGTCCTTACTTGTAGCTCGGAAACAAATTCCTTGGACCATCTTTTCCAGAAATGACGGCAGACGGTTTGCAACTGCTGAAATCGACTAAGCCGATTTAGGTTAAGGCTTGTGTCATCAGCTTCGATTACACTGTTCATTGGTCGACCAATCAAAAAGTGACCTGGAGTCAAAGGATGCAGGTCATTGGGATCTGACGATAGGGGTGTTAGCGGGCGGGAGTTCAAAATAGCTTCAATTTGCACTAATATGCTATAAAATTCTTCGTACGTGAATTTAGCATCTCCAACCACTCGATACAGATGATGCTTGAACGACTTAACACCGGCCTCCCACATACCTCCAAAATGAGGACTGTATCCCGGTATAAACTTCATTTCAAATCCCATCCCCAAAGCTGTTTCGGCAATATTATTTTTTTCCTTCATTATTTTTTCACCCAATTCATGCAATATTCTATTGGCACCGACAAAGTTGGTGCCGTTGTCAGAAAATACTTTAAGAGGCAGTCCTCTTCGAGCAACAAATCTACGCAACGCCAGGATATAAGTTTGCGAAGATAAGTCTGTGACTAATTCCAAGTGAATTGCTCTAGTAGCCAAACAAATGAATACGCAAACATAAGTCTTTACTACTTTGCAACCTCGAGCATTTCGGGTTTTGGTCAAAAAAGGGCCCGCATAGTCCACCCCGGTATTTGCAAATGGACAAATGGGAACATTGGTTCGTTCAAAGGGCAGGTTACCCATTATAGGTTGAGTCGTTCGGGGCTTAGCCTTAAAACACTCGTGACATCTATGAACGATAGACCTAGCGATGGATCTACCAGAAACAATCCAAAATTTTTGACGCGAGTTTGATAAAATTGAGTTAGGACCTCCATGCATGGATTTTATGTGTTCATGCGATAAAATAAGTTTAGCGAGAACATGTTTTCCAGATATCAAATAAGGATGCTTTTTGTTGATCGAGTAATTTGAATTTCGTAACCTTCCGCCGACGCGAAGGATGTCGTTATTATCTACAAACGGTGACAATTTTAATAAAGACTTATTTTTCAGTTGATTGTTAATTAAGGACCTTTTTTCCTGGCGAAATGACTCTAACTGAGAAATCTTAACTAAAAGCTTTAAAGCTTCATTCAGCTCATTAACCGATAACGTTCCGAACTTTTTAGGCCCACGAGAGGCGCAATTATGCACGAACCGACGCACATATGCAATAACGCGAATTAATTTTGAAAGGCTAGAATACAACCCGAAGACAAATGACGTATTTTGTTCGTCTGTGGATACGTTTACGAAGGTTTTCCTCTCCGGCAAGTCTATAATTTCTTTAACCGTGGAAGCTGGCCAAGATGATTCATTCAAACTTAGCCAATCAGGACCTCTAAACCAAACACTGTTGTGCATTAATATTTCAAGAGTCGTTCCTCTTGATACGATATCTGCTGGATTCTCCTTGGTTGAAACATGTCTCCAAGAATTTACGACGGTGCAAGACTGTATTTCGCTTACGCGATTGGCGACGAAGGTTTTAAGATAACATGGTTGCAACTTTAACCAGCTGAGAACAATTGTAGAATCACTCCAGCAAATACAAGAGTCAACTTTGATTTTTAAAGAATTAATTACTATGATCAATAATTTGCACATTAAGTGTGCTGCGCAAAGCTCTAAACGCGGTATTGAAATTACCTTCAACGGTGCTACTTTTGATTTTGCACAAAGCAATTGACAAGATATGTTTTCAAAGCCATCAGTAGATCTGATGTATATAGAACAACCATACGCTTTAAGCGATGCGTCACAGAAAGCGTGTATTTCAATTCGAGTTGGCGCATCAAGTATTACCCTACGAGGTATTGTTAAATTAGGTAACTGCCCCAAATCTTTTCTAAATTCTGACCAACTTTCTGTAAGGTGAGAAGGGAGACTTTCATCCCAATCCAGTTTCTCCAACCATAGAGATTGTAGCAAAATTTTAGCCTTTGTAACAAACGGAGCTAATAACCCCAAAGGATCGAATACGCTTGACAACTCGGACAGCATCACGCGTTTAGTCACTATGGTTGAAGAACCAGGACACGATGAAAAGCAAAATACGTCTTCCGAGGGATCCCATAAGACTCCCAGGGTTTTTGAATTGAATTGACTTACGTTACTAAAATTCAAAATGCCCGGATGGATATCATTTTTATCTAAATTTTCCAATGCACTTGGATTATTTGACAACCACTTTCTAAGATGAAATCCATGCACCTTGAGAGCTTCCGATATTTTTAAGCATTGAGATTGAGCTGATTCAGTAGTGTCTGCTCCAAAAATCAAATCATCTACATAAAAGCAATTTCTTATAATTGATGCAGTTTCAGGGTTATCGTGCTCAATTTCATTAGCAACTTCGTTAAGACACCGAATTGCCAAAAAACTTGCTGCGGCTGTCCCATAGGTGACAGTATTTAAATTGTAAGCGCTTATGGGCTCAGACAAGTCATATCTCCATAAGATGCGTTGCAAGGAACGCTGCGAAGGCTCTATAAGAACCTGGCGGTACATCTTCTCTACGTCAGAACTAATAGCTACAACAAATTTTCTAAAATTTAGTAAAATAGTAAACAAATCCTGTTGGATTTTGGGGCCTACACACTGAATTGAATTTAAAGACTCTCCCGACGAAGTGGCCTGAGAAGCATTAAATACGACACGAAGTTTGGTTGTTAGACTATCTTGTTTAGCTACACCGTGGTGAGGCATGTAGTAAGAATACTGACTATCATTTGTTTCAAGTTTGGACATGTGTCCCAATGTCTCATATTCTCGCATAAAAGCTATATACGCCTCTTTAAGCTCGGGATTCTTTGTGAATCGCCGTTCTAAAGACAACAATGAATTTTTAGCTAATTCAAATGAGTTACCAAGCACGTTTGGATTTTTACAGAGAGGCATGGTTACAACGTAAATGCCATCATCATTAATTGTTGTGGTTTTACAAAAATTCTCCTCACAATACAATTCATCCTTTGATAATTTTTGTGCTTTTGGCACTTCTTCTAATTCCCAAAATTCCCTTAATTGCTCTTGAATGGCATTATCAGATGTGCTCAGGGAACAAGTCACTGTCGGCAACTGCTGGTAAGACAGAAACGGGCCTGATATTATCCAGCCAAATAAAGTTTTTTGCAAGGTAGGTTGACCTTTACCCAAAGATATTTGGTCCGAACACAGTAATTTCCAAAAATGACCTGATCCCAAAAGCAAATCTATATCTTTTGGTATATGGAATTCTGGATCTGCTAGCATAATATTAGTGGGGATTTTCCAATTTGACGTGTCAATCATAAACGAAGGTAAGACACCGGTTATACGCGGAACTACTAAACACGAGACATTCATTTTGTATTCCAAATTTAAAGACGAAATTACTAAATCATCTATTTTTGCATTGATCATGCTAGTAACTCCAGTGATCCCATTTACATTTATTGAAATAGGTTTGGTTTTAATTCCTAGCTTTTTACAGCACTTAGACGTGATAAACGACGACATGCTACCCGAATCTAACATAGCTCGTACTCTATGAGTTTTTCCGCTTTGATCTTTTATTAATACTACAAGCGTTGCCAAAAGTACTCCCGGTGAGTTCATACATGTGTTTGTAATTGATTCATGCAACTGAATTTCGGTATTCAGCTCATTCTCCTGAACCAATTCACTTGCGATATTGCTTGTTTCCAATTGCGAATTATGCTGTTTTTTTCGAAAATGCAAAAGTGTATTATGACGACCTTTACAAGTCTGACATACAAAATCAGCATTACAATTCTTCACTCCGTGCTTTGGTCTAAGGCAATTTATACAAACATTTAATGCTTTTGCTTTGAGATATCGATCTTCAGGAGTCAAAAGCCTGAAATTCGAACAATTATAAAGAGAATGATTGCCTGCACACAATGGACATTGAACTTGATTAGAACTTTGACATACAACCGTTTTGGCGACCGGTTGATTTTTGTTAGTTTTATAGTCCGCTTTATTATTTCGCTGTTCGACCGTTTCTAGCAAGGTAATTCTTTGTTCGAGATACGTAATAGCTTCCTCGTAAGAAGGCGACTCATTAGTACTAGGAAATTGTTTCTCAAATTCGCGCGCTGTAGTGCTATCAAGCTTTGACGCCAAAATGTGAAGTAGAAGGGCATCACGTTGCTGTTTATGATCCAAAAACGTGTCTAAGGATCTATTAACGCGCCTAAAAGTATCAATTGTTTGCGACAATTTACTCGAAGATTCCTTTGCGATTGGTTCTGAACTAAATAAAGATTTCAACAAATTATGAATTAAGATTTTTCGATTATCGTACCGATCTTTAAGTGCTTGCCACGCAAGAGCATAATTGCCAGATGTTAGTGGAAAATTCTTTATTACATCCGATGCCCTTCCGGAAAGACACGAACGCAAGTAATGAAATTTTTGGATGTCATCAAGTTTATAATTTGATTCAATCATGCCAAATGAATCTTTAAAATGCAGCCAATCTTCATAATTGCCACTAAATGTAGGAAGTTTTATTGTTGGCAGTTTAACTAAATTGTCTTGGGCTTGCGAAGTTTGCGAAACCGACTGCGGATTAATTTTGACGGACTCAATGTTCACATTTGCCGGCGCTTGCTTCGATAAGAAATGTTTTTCTAATATAATATTAGCGCGACCATTTAAACTAAAATACAAGGCTTCAAATGCTTCAATAGTATAGCCAGTTGCTAATACTTTTTTAGCGTCGATTAACGCTTGAATATCAATGAACTGCGGTAGTAGAGACTCTATGTATTGCATTCGACTTTTCAATGTTTGAATGGTTGACTCACTCAACTCCTGGCTTGCCTCAACTTCCTGCTCAATTTCAACTATAAAATTCTGAAAAGTGTTGAGTCGTTCAAAGAGATAATCCCGTTTTCGAATGTTTGCAGCTGCCATTGCAACGATATGCACGAAATGCTAACAAAATAAATATGACAACTGACGTTCTACGGTTTTCGAATTTTCGACTTGACTATTAATAGCTATCAGTACAAATCGACAAATTGACAAATTAGCTGGAAATAAATGATAGGAATCGGTGTGACTTACGTAGCGAGGAAGATCGACTTCTTGGCTTCTTAACAATACGATTTTTGCAGTTGCAACGAGTTTAATGACGAAAAGCAGCTTTACCCATGGATTAGCTACTGCAATTTACTGCGACAAATTTCTATTTTCCATCCATTCAAGATTCTGATGAACGCCCACCACGAGTTATGCCTGATTCTAACCTCTAACGATGCTGAATCCGGCTCG
Source organism: Cryptophagus acutangulus (assembly GCA_963556235.1). Lineage (NCBI taxonomy): Eukaryota > Metazoa > Arthropoda > Insecta > Coleoptera > Cryptophagidae > Cryptophagus > Cryptophagus acutangulus. Next base: position 52,567 of record CAUVYR010000253.1, on the reverse strand, counting down.
AAGGACCAATTTATGTATGCGTTTCCAGATATTTTGAATGTTGGACGATGAGTAATGATTAACTAACAATTTAAACTATACGATGTTTATTTTTTACATAAACTAGTAACGATGATTACAGATACAAAATTTTGTAGTGAACGCTGTCACACGACCAAAATGCAAGTGGTGGTGTTCGTTTTGGCACCAAAAACTCTTCTTCTTCTTCTCGGTTGAGGATGCAACCAGCATTACACACATGAGACTAAAGTTCATTTCAAAGATCATTTCACTGGCGCGAACAATTACAAAAGTATGTCATGTATAATTCTCGAACTCTCTTAGCTTCTTCTGATGCATGGATATTATGTCCGTTTTGAATGTCAATTAAATTGTGAGGTTCTGTCTGTAAACCGTTCTGAATTATTTCTGTATCAAATTCTTCTGAATCAAAACATCTGGCTGGAGTGTAACTATCTCCCAATTTTCTATGAAGAAAATTGTGTAATACACAACATGCCAATACAACATTTTCAATATTTTCTAGTTTCATATTTATAGCTGTATGATAGATACGAAATCTGGCTGCCATGATTCCAAAAACATTTTCAATGATACGGCGAGCTCTGGATAGTCTCTAGTTAAATATTTTCTCTCATTATTTAGTTGCTTTTGATTAAACGGTTTTAAAAAGTTATATTTCATAGCAAATGCTTTATCCCCAATAAACACAAATGGAAATTGCTGATTACTATTTGTGAGTTGTGTAGGGTCTGACAGAGAAAGCGTGTAATTATTTAGCTTTTTGTAAAATAAAGTATTCTCAATAACACCACCATCAGAAACTCGACCGTTTGTGCCAAAATCCATCATTACAAACTCGTAATTTGCATTGGCGATCGCCATTAGGACAAGACTGTGGCTCCCCTTGTTGTTATAATAATAAGACCCACTATTTTTCGGGGGAATTATTTGGACATGCTTGCCATCAACGGCTCCCAAACAGTTGGGAAAATTCCACCTATTTTCAAAATCCTTTGCAATAGTCGTCCACTCATCTTTTGTTCCTGGAAACTAAAATAAAAAATTTATAGCTGATTTTTTAGGATGATACGCAGGAAGAAGACAATTTATCAATGTATTCGCAATCTTCAGATAAACAATATCAAGAAATTGTTTCTGAACGAGCTTTATCAACTGCTTCAACTTTAACTACTCCACGTATGCTGCTTTCTACAAACAAATCGACACACAAAGCTAAAAAAACAAAACTTGAAACAGACGCTATTTTAAAAAAAGTAGAGCAGCAATTAGATGAAGTACATAAGGCTGATGATGAATTTGACATCATAGGAAAAATTTTTGCTAATAAATTACGCAATTTATCAAAGGTACAGCTATGGTAATAGAAAAATTCGCTGGAAATGAGATTCCACAGTACTTCTCTCGTTATCATGTTAAAATTTTTAATGAAAATTTTTAGAATTTTGAGGGTTGTTGAAATTTTCTGTTGAAATTTTTTTTTCGGGTTATTTAAAAATGCTTTTTAAATTTTAACTAGGAACCAAATTTGAAACAAATCTAAGCGATACAGTTAAAAAGTGTGTATGAAGAGATAAAAAACTGAAAAATGTGTGGGAGGTACTCTATTTTAATGAAACTATTTGAAGCAAGATTTAAAATTACCAATTTAAATCAAAGTTTGAAGTAAATCCTAGCACTATCAGTGTAAAGGGTGTGTTAAGGGTTAAAAACATGAATTGAATATTCTAGCCTATTTTTGAATAAACTAGTTGAAATTATTATTTTCTTATTAAATTTATTATCAAATTATTATTTAATTATCAATTTATTATTAGAAAACTAATTTGAAAGAAATCTGACAAGTCAAACTGTAAGGGGTGCATTACGGGTTACAATTGTGATATGTGGGTTCTAGCCTAATTTCAATTTAATTAAAATATAATGACAAGTTAAATAAGTTCAAATTACTACTGGAATCCAAATTTCAAAGAAATCCGAGCATTTTGACTGTAAAGGGTATATTAAGGGTTGATGTAGTAAAATAAGGGTCGCATAATATTTTTAATTAGATTATTCGTAAATCTGTTTTGAATGTATAGTAGAAATCTAATATGAAAAAAATCCTATCCATATGCCTCAAACTGTATATTTAGGGGGTGGGGGTGTGTAGTTAGGGTTGTAAATTATTTTTAATCACTCATTATGTAAATATATATAAAATTACTGATGGAAAATGATGGGTTATGCTGACATATATGGATCAAAACACCGTCAATTTTTGAACAAATAAATTAAAGGACCAACAGGCCACAAGGGCTTATTTTTAGGGGATGAAACTTTTACCAGCATTTTCTTCAATGTATTCCTAATATGTATGCCAAATTTGGTTCAATTAAAATGTTCCTCCTGGCAGGTATTCACGTTACGAATTATGCATTTTGACAACTTTTTGATCCTTCAACCCTTAAAAAATTAGTCAAACATTAAATAAAAAGTCAATCCTTAGAAAACTTAATTTTTTTTTAAAGCATACACCACTTGGGGTATACATGAAACATATGTTCAATGTTTGGTCAAAATCGGTCTGCAACTTTAGAAGATGAAGTGGATGCCCCGTTTTTGCTGTTTTTGGCCAGTTTTTGGCCAATAATGCGCAGGTCCTTGAGAATTTCCTAACTTTTTTGGCTTTGACCTAATCAATGGGCAGCTAGATAAAAGGAATAAAGGGACAAATTTTGCTTTAATCTGGTCAGTAGATTCCGAAATATAGCTGTTTAAAGAAACGAACAGACCGACAGACGGAAATTAGTGAATATGATTTTCGTAATCTACGCATTCTATAATGTAGAAAAAAGTGAAATTTGGAGAATTTTTGTTTTTCATGAATACAATACTTTCTCTACGAGAGAAGTAATTGATGCTGGACATTTTATATGAAGCTCAATTACAAAATGTGGACAGAAATACAAGAATGAATTTGCATCAAAGTCAGCAGTACCAGCAACCTCAAAACAATACTGCTGAGTATCAGCAGTATCAACAACCTCAAAACAATATTGCTGGGTCCTCAAACGCACCAAATGCAAGTTCTTATTTTCAAAATTTTAATGCAATTGATTACAATAATTAATAAAAACTTAATTTAAAAAAATTAATATGTTAATTTATATATTACCTTTAAATAAACTGCATGGGGTGATATAATGCTTGGTGGTGAAAATTAGTGCTTGGGGTGATATAATAGTAGAAAATTTCAAATCTTCGGAGCTTCTCCCTGATGCTAGAACGCGTAAGGTTGCCGTAAGTCTTTCTTGAGGTGTAATAGCGTTCCTTATATTCGTCTCTTTTTTTTTAATTAACGGTGATACCAAGCTCAAAAGCGTTAAATACGTTTCCTCGTCCATTCGAAGATAGTTTAAATAATCTCCAGGTTCAAACCTTAACTCATTCAACAAATTTGTATGTGATAATGCACTTCTTTTGAGAAGCCATTCTTTTGACCATTTTGACCAAAACCGTTTTTTTTTGCTGATAATACCGCCGCCACTGCTAGCAAGCACAGACGTTTTTCATTCATGATTACAGACAAAAAACTGAGAATTTGAAACACCGTGTGTGGGGACATCGTTCCATCGTTCCAAATTCGCACAGTTTTAACCGCGCGTGCAAAACTGTGTAAAAAACACGAAGTGTGTGGGGCCCCTTAAGGGGGGAGAAGCAGATTATTTATACATGCAGAGGTTTTTTGAACTACAGTACAGATCGTTTTGACAACTGGTGATTTAAACTCAAATATTGTTGTTGTGGTTTTTGCGAGTTATTTAGTGCGTATTTTATTAAAATGGAAGCAGGGTATCAAAAAGGTGATTGAGATAATTTACCAGCATTACTAACTGTAAATAATCCCGATTTTGTTAGTGCAGAATTAAGAAATGTTAAACCAAAAGGTATGTCTCATGTCTTTTATTTTAACTTTTGCCGACCGTTTTAATTGTATTGTTAATTTTTATGTTGTAGATCGGCAAGAGAAGATTATGGTGATGAAGCCGTGGGCTACGTGCAAGTAAAAAGGGAGGGCAGAATCTGCAAGGTTTTGGGTAGAATTTAACCCCCTTTAACAAAAGCCGTTAAAAAAAAATATTTAAAATTAAAAGACATATACAAAAAAGATGTTCCTGCTCTTCAGCTGAAAAAAGGACTACTACTAAACGCTTTGCTCAATTTAGATAGGCCTTTGTCGGGCCTTCTCTATGAATTAAATCGCGAAGATCTCTTGTTAAAATGCTCTTTGCACCAACAAGGTTTGCAATTTATGAGAGAGGGGACAAATCCAACTGGTGTTAATTTTTTGTCTTATTTACGGCGAATAGTTACCACAGATGATGTACAAAAGGCTGAAAAAAATACCAGGGATCAAAGCACATCAAAATTATGGTTTGAGCTACGATATGGCAGAACTGCCTCAAAGTTCTATGAAGTTGTCCATTGTAAGACGCCCGATGGAAGCTTGACAGAAAAAGTACTTGGAGCTTCCAAACCTTTTGAAACAGAGACTACAAAGCGTGGCATTTGCTTAGAACAGGCAGTCCTGGCGGAAGTAGAGAAGGCAAAAAAAATCAAGATAGAAAAAGGGAGGCTATTTATCAAAAAAGAACACCCAATATTTGGTGGATCTCCAGATGGATTTCGAAGACAATACAGTGAAAAAATATTTAACAGCAAACAATGATTTGACACCTAAATTTAAAGCTCAAATACAGCTGCAAATGTTTTTATGTGGTCGAAAGACAGGATTTGTTTGTATAGCTTCAGTTAATTTTAAAACAAACAATAATATTACTATTGTTGAAGTTGATTTGGACGAAGCATGTTGTAAGAAATACATTGATTGTGCGGAAGATTTTTGGACCAAAGCTATTTTTCCAAAACTGGCAAAATAGGAATGTATATTTTCTTTCGTTATTTTGTTTAAATTAGTTTAAGTAGGTAGTGCAAATAATAAATATGTAGTTATGTTTTTTTGCATTTTTTATTACTAATACTCTTAAAAATACTAATATCTATTTATTTTAAACTGTTGATATATAAAAACTTATAACATAACAGGCAATTATATCGGCACCGGTTTGATCAAAATCAAAAACTCATGAAAAAAGGACCCTGTAGACCATGAATCAAAGGTACATATTTCTGTAAAAATTATTACTATTTATTTAATCAAGGCTCCCTGAAGATGTATAACTCCACAACATATTACTATTATGCTATCTAAGAGGCAAACATGATTTTTATTTGTAGTCGCGTGAGGCTTCAACATCGAAAACTCCCTTAGCCGCCTTATAACTCTCTCGATGTGGATTCGTAGTGCTGCAATGCGTTTTGCTTTTTTAACTTCGTCAGTAGACGTCAGTAGACACGCTTGGAGGTCGAATAAGATTACAATTCTTTTGCATAAGTAAAGGGAGTACTTGCTTAAAACCCCGGTCGGCCATAACACCAGTATTAGGTGGAAATTTTTCTATAAATTAACTTTTTTTTACTATTACCTGATCGGTTGTTCTTCCCCTAAAGCCGCACGAACAAAAATTAACAAATCCATGTGGAGTGCTTGAAATTAAATATTTGGTAGTATTAAATTTTTTATACTCCGACCAAGACATTGCCTGAGCTATTGAATCGGTTGGCTTCGTTATCTCAATTTCCAAGCAGTCAATAATGCTCGTCCCATTACTGTAGCGAGCACTAAAAGGAATGGGTAGCATCTTTTTTACCGTATCATTAACAGGCCAAAAAATTAGTTCTTGAAAAAAGTTGGCAAGTTGTGGCACGTTTGCCTTGAATATGCGTTGAATAGATGACACACTGGTTCCAAAATTATTCGCTAATCGAAAGTAGAAGTCTCCGAGCCTAATTTTAACCATGGTAATTAAAAAGTCTTCGTATTTGATTTTGTATTCACTCATCACTTTTTTAAGAACCATAAGAGATTCACGCTCTATACCAGTATAAAATCTTGATTCTTGTTCACATAATAACAGTGTGCTGTTTCTTCTTTCTTTTTTGAAGTTTTTCTTACGGGTATCCCGAGAGTCACCGATTCAAATTATTTTTACGTTCAGAACGGGCCACCACGTCCTAGCATTTGCCTCACTCTTTTCCGTACCTGCTAACGCATTGAAACGAGATGCATGTTATCCCGTCTGCTACTATATATTCTTTGTTAAATTTTGCAAAAACTACGTAAGTTTTAGATTTTTTTTTTAGAAACATATGAAGATTATTTATTGTAAAATTGCTAGAGTCTATAAAATAAACAAACAAATGCATACAAATGCTTCAAAAAATCAATTATTTTTCAATAATTGCTTTTTCATGGATTAAATGAATTAATAAAAATCTGTTTCTATGTGTGCGCAATAAAGCATCTTATTGACTTAATATTTACATTTACATTTTTCAAATATTTCTAATAAAAATCCTTAAAATCACAAAAAACTAAATATCTGCAAAATTCTATCCTTATCTAACAACATTTTTTTATATATATCTAATCTTGTTGCATTTCTAAGCACATCATCAATAGTATCCAGTGGGCTAGTGAAATATTTGATAAAACTCGAGTCTTTTTTTGTAAACCGCACTTGGGCGCACACAATTTTGCTTGGGCGCACACAATATTTCAACCTTCTTGTATACATTGCGTTAAAAAGAAAAAGTCATGACAGGTTGAAAACTTTATGGTAAAACTTCATAATATACGTAGGAAAAGAATATATTGAATTGGTAACCATCGGGATACCCTTAATAATCTCTAATGAAAGAGCAGACGCGTCGAATAACGTTGTTTCAGAATCTACAGACGAAAGCTTATAATCTGACTTGCTAGGTTCAGTTGGGGTGCTTGAAAATGACAAATTTAACTCAATAGGAATCTTCTGTTGTTTTAAATTGCCCTTTGATGCAATAAAATGCAGCCCTTTAAATTGGAACCTTGGCAAGAGTTGCATTTACTTATATACGGCTCCGTTTGAGATCGTTTGCTGCGGAACTTTTTTTTAAAAATTTGTGACATGTTTTCTTTTTTGTTAAACTTTTTAGCACACCAACCAGAACAGAAAGCTTTTGCTTCTTCGGGGTAGGCGAAGGTGTGGGACTTGTCACAACATCTGAGTACTGAGGAATCGAGTGAGGCGTATTTTGAGATGATGTTGAAGGCAGCGGACTCAAATTTCTTTTTTTCGCTACTAGCTGACTCTCTTGAGCATTTAAAACATTTTTTTCGGGTGGAATATTTTCAGTTACATTTTGCTTTGGAATTTTTAAGAATAAATGGGGCACAACTGAATCTTTTAATGTAAACTTTCCGGACTTTTTATCTTGATAAGCGTCTTCTTTTAGCTAAAAAAAAGCAAAATAAAGACAAAATCTCTATGCATACATTGTATTTCTCATTAAAGCAATATTTTTGCATAAAAAATAGCTTTTATTACTCTTACTACATTAAAATGATCTTCACAACACAAAATATTGTGTGATCTGGAGAAGAAGAAGAAATCCTTTATTGGATGTGCTGCCTGCATACTACAGGTTGCTAAAGACACAGCATATCAATCAATTCAGTTGAACAATAAATAAGTAAATAAATAACAATAAATAAAATAAAATAAAATCAACTATAAATATGATAATGCAATATAGTGATAGTGTCAATTAAAACCGTTTCGGTTATTTCATTCAAAACTGATTTATCAAGTTTAAACTCTTCGAAAAAGTCCAGTACACTACGACCGACTGATCCTCTCGCACCGAACCATAGTCCGTATACATTCCAGTCTCGTTCGCCGTACGTTGAGAGATATTTTTCAGAGTAGTGCTGTAAGCAAGATTCATAAATTTTAGCTTTTTCAGTCCTTATTTCTTCATCTTGTTTAGCGTTACTACTTTCGTAGCGAATCGTAGGATCAACAATAATTGCCCTTTTTGATTTATTATCAAATGCAATTATGTCACTAAACCGGTTTGATCCGGCTTCGTCTATGCCATGGACTTCCTCGTAGCATTTAAAGCTTTTTTTAGTCAGAAGGGATGTTAACGCATGTTTAACTCGGTGATGGCGTGCGTTTATTTGGAGATGATTCGAAGGACATTTGCCAACAACATGAGCAGGGGTTTCTTTCTCTCGGCCGCATTTACGGCAGAGGTTGTTGTTGACAACTATAGCTCCAGGAATACCTCGAACATTTACATAGTTAGTATTGAGTTTAACGGCAGCAGTGAACTCAGATGAACTTAAGCGAGACTTTTTTGACATGAAATTGTTTGTTTGATGGCAGGTTTCAAAATGTTTGATGCCAACTCCTTGCCATGATTGTTTAGACCAGAGATCAAACGATCGTTTTCTAAGAAGGGATCGCATTGATGTTGAAGGTCCTGCCGAAACTCGAAGGCTTGCTGCACAATCATTCATCTCTTTCTGACAATCAAAGGACCTTTGAAACAATTCATCATCAAGTTTACTAAGTTTTGAAGCGATTGAATAGTGTTGCAGTTTAGCTTCCCATTCGCATCTAATTAGTCCAAGCCCTCGAAGATTTCTTGGGGCATAAAACATTTCAGTGGATGTTGATGTTGGTAGACCAAACAACGTTGTTTGGATCTTTTGCCAGAAACCAACTTTTTCACATAAATAAGTATAATGCTATAAATGATTATATCGTTAATGGTTTAACAATTCTGCAGCAAAGTGTTTACTTATACACATTACATACCGGGTATCGCCATCGTCCAAAGACTATCAACATATAGTGTACCGTCTAAGCACAGGGAAGTTCTAAGCACGGTGTTTAAGCGAATAGAGTCGGGCCGAATGACCTACCTGACACAAATTGTTTGCAACACACTCTCGCGTGTTTTAGCTGCTGCTCGATTAATATAGCGGGAATGCGAAAAAGTCCAACATCGTCTTTCATCGCGTAGCTCCCGCATCCCTTTATTAAGCAATAAGCTGGCATTGTCACTATACCACAACACAATCGCACTTGTTGCAAGTTGTTTTATACACAAGCAAATAACAAATACAGCCGCAATAACTTTAAAATTCATTAAAACGCGGACCTTGAAATTTAATATTATCAACCAGCCGTCAATTTTAAATGTATTTGACAGCGCACTGACAGTTAGCTGGACAAGCCTATACACTCAAAGAGAGTGTATTAACTACTAACCTCAAAATAAAATGTATCAACTGACAGTAGTTCAAATGAACACAAGCCAGCATGAGCCAGTGTTTAATTCGCCCGCTCTCTTGATTGGCCAGTAGGAAACGTAAGCGGAATTTTGAAGCGTTTTAAATGTTTATTATTTATTTATTTTTTTTAGTGGCAAACTTTGGTTTAAAAAAAAAAATAGGAATCAATTATTTTTTCTCAATAAAGATATAGACGTAAAAAAAATTTTTTTTTGAACATAGCCTATTGCAAAAATTATTTGAGACGTATACTCGCAAAAGCCTTAGACACCAAATTCATTATGACAATCAACATACAAAAATAATCTTGGTTTGTTTAAAAAATGAACTTCAAAAGCAGCAGTAAAGATAAATTTGGAAATAATTAAGCAAATACCAAAGCGGGAAGCCAGATCGTTAATAATATGTCGAGGTGTGGATCGATAAGGAGTGATTACTGAAGAATTTATAACTGAATTAGACCTATAGAAGAACTGGATCAAATATTAGATATATAATATGTATATTTGTATTTATATTTGGAAAATAATACTAACTTTAAAATTGATTTTTCAAACATGACTGAAAAAATTCATTTATTGATGAATGAAATTTATTATTATGAAATTGGAATTTGAAATGAATGAAAATTTATTGATGAATGAAATTTATTTATTTATGAAATTGGAATTTGAAATCTCTGCACCCAAAAAGAAACACACATAACAATAACGCTTCATTACAAACAGTAGATACTGATATTTTTCAGTGCAATCCTGAAGATATTGGTAGAGCTATCACATCTTTTGCTCCGGGTTCAGCTGCTGGAATAGATGGTCTTCTTCCACAACATTTAAAAGACTTATGCTCTAAAAATTGCGGAGAAATTGGAAATAGATTATTGAAAACTATATCAAAATTTTGTAATTTTATTCTAAAAGGTCAAATCAACCAAGATGTTCAAGCTTTCTTTTTTGGTGCTCGATTAGTTGCTCTAAATAAACAATGTGGAGGAATACGCCCAATTGCTGTAGGAAATACATTTCGAAGATTATGTTCAAAAGTAGCAGTTTTTTATTGTAAACAACGAGCTTCAGAACTATTATGTCCACATCAACTGGGATTTGGAATTGAACGTGGCATCGAAGCTGCTGTTCACACTGTTCGGACATTTTGTTCATTACCAGACAAAAAATCTAACCAAATTCTTCTTAAAATTGATTTCAAAAATGCTTTCAATTGTCTACATCGAACTGCTATGCTTGAAGTAGTACAATCGTGTTTCCCTGAATTGTTACCATATGTGATTTCGGCATACAATACTCCTTCATATCTTGGATACGATAAGCATATTTTGGAATCTGAAGAAGGTGTGCAACAAGGAGATCCATTAGGCCCATTACTATTTTGTTTAACTATTCGTAAGATAACCGAATCATTAACTAGCAATCTGAATGTTTGGTATCTAGATGATGGAACAATAGGAGGTTCAGAAGAAGATGTTTTACGAGATTTTACTTTTATTAAATCAGTAGGATCTTCATTAGGTCTTAATATCAATGAGAAAAAATGCGAAATAACAGTTTTTGGGGATGATTATATTTCATCTGATTTTAAAGATATCCCAAGAACAAACGCTAATGAACTCTTGATTTTAGGATCTCCTATTGGTTTGAATGCAACTACGAATACACTAAATAAGAAATTAGAGGAACTGAAAACTTTAGTTCAACGTTTAGAACTTCTTCAAAGTCATTCTGCTTACTATCTTTTAAAAAATTGTTTTGCAATTCCAAAACTTTTATTTATATTACGGACATCTCCGGTATATGTTAATTCAATTTTAGAAAATTTTGATGAAACATTACGATTAGCTTTAGAACAAATTCTTAATATTCAGTTGTCAAATCAATCTTGGCTACAATCTTCACTTCCTGTAAAACATGGTGGTCTTGGCGTGAGGAAAGCTACAGCTCTGGCTTTACCTGCTTTTTTATCTTCAGTAACTGGATCTGAAAATATTGTAAATCAATTGTTATGTTGTGTGAAACAACCAAAAGTAGATGGTTTATTGCAAGCTAAAAATGAATTTCGTGCCCGTTTACCTGACATTGTTCTTCCCGATACTAACGTCCAAAAGAGTTGGGATGCACCTTTTATAAAGTCCATTCAAGAACATTTAATTAATGATGCTGAAAATGATACAATATCAAAAGCTAGACTATTGGCAGTTTTTGAGGAAAGCTCTGGTGCTTGGCTTCAAGCAATTCCTTCTCCCTCCTTGGGGCTTTTTCTTGATAATTGCCAAATGCGAATTGCTTGCGGTCTTCGAGTTGGTGCAAATTTAGTTAATGCTCATAAATGCATTTCTTGTGGTGACTGGGTATCTAAAAATGGATTACATGGTCTATCTTGTCAAAATAGCGCTGGTAGATTTTCTCGTCATCATATGGCCAATGACATTATTAGAAGGGCACTTGTATCAGCTAATATACCAGCAGTACTAGAACCAGTTGGGCTGGCTAGGTCGGATGGAAAACGTCCAGACGGACTTACCCAAATTCCATGGGAGCGAGGAAAGTGTCTTGTATGGGACTTTACCTGCCCGGATTCACTCGCTCCGAGTCATGTAAATGCTTCGTCAAGAAAAGCTGGGACTGCCGCATCACAAGCCGAAATTATTAAACTTAGAAAATACGATGACCTGTGTAGAAATTACATTTTTGTGCCATTAGCTATTGAAACTTTTGGTCCAATAGGTTTAGCAGGTCGGAAATTTTTAAATTCATTAAATCGACGTTTAAATCAGTGTTCTGGTGACAACAAGGCTGGTAGTTATCTGATTCAACGGTTGCAAATTTGTATACAAAGAGGCAACGCAGCATCTGTCTTGGGAACTCTGCCTTCTGGTTCTTCAATCGAAGACTCTGATTTTGATTAAAATTTTTATTTATTTGTTATTAATAATAATATTATAATTTCTTGTTTAATTATTTATTGATCTAAAAAAAGATTGAATATAAATTTTTGAATCGATAGTCTTCACAAAAGTAAAGCCTTCCAAGCATAAGTTTATTCACAACCTCGAAAGTGGCAAAATTAACAAATTAGTAGTCGACCGGATTGCAGTTGCAAATGCCCTTGAAGAAAAGGAAATTATTAAATATAATTTTGTAAATCGTTGATGCTTACAGAATTACCGTCCATTATGTGGGTTTTGCCGACACAGAACGAAAACAAAATGGACGTATCAAAATAAATCGTAGATATTTACCGAATTGCAAAAATTATTTGAGGCGTATCCTCGCAAAAGCCTTGCTGCCGAAAATGTAGCCCGGGCGAAGCTATTTTGTTAAAAGAAACGATTGAATATGATATATATTTTGATATATATCATATATATAAATATATTAATTCTATTTATAATGTTAGTACACAACCAACTACTTTACATCAACGAAATTGCATTTATAGGTTTCTTTTCCTAATACATAAAAGTTGTGTTCAATAAAATTATGACACACCTTATAGAAGTGAAAAAATCACGAATGATACCTATAGGCTATTCAAAATTTTTAAGAAGGCAAGTCATCAATAGTCATGACGTTACCTTGTCTGCTTTGCCAACGTACTACGTCCAGCACAAGGCAAAATTCATAGACAAAATATGTAAGTACTCACACAATATTCATAAAGAAATCAATGTTATGCAAGTAAAAATAAATAAATACTTTAAATTTAAAAATAATTTCAGATTTCAGGCCTGTTTAAAATGTCTGAAAAGCCAGCACATAATATTGTTCGATCGTACATAAAAATTAATTGCAGAAAAATTTGAATTGCTGCAGAACGAAAATGAACCAAGTCAATTGGAATTAAAAATTAAATATATAAATAAGGTTACCAAAATGAACTCAAAAAAGAAAGTTTTTTTTGCGTCTCAGGTTTAACCATGCAGTTAATTGGTCATTTGGATTATATTGAAATGTTATCTTTGATAGATTACGAAATCAACTTTAGTCCTTAATGGTTAGGAAATCGTTTTAGTAGTTAATAATTAGTAGGTAGTTAATAATTAGTAGTAGCTTAAATTTGATTCACTAACATTACTGGCACATATTGTTTCATTTTCTAATTCCCTAACTCACAAATTATTCATAGGTTTTTGGAAAACATTGACTTATGTAGAAGCTTCGTCTCTATAAATTCGTTATTTAATTTAACTCAAAGAGCTCTCCTCAATGCTGGGACTTGGTAGAGCGTTTAGATCTCCATTTACGTGCTTATGTCCTAAACGTGGGGATAATCTTGAGTTGCTTGTCATTGATTGGATTGTTTGAGAACGAGGACTAGCGAATCGCATACTATATGCTGGTCGTTCCTGATTAGGGCCCTAAAAATATAACAGTCAATATCATATGCCTAAACAATGGCTCTGCTGATTTTTCAATCAAAGAAAAATTGATTACAGTGTATACGGTTTTTGGCTTTGACTTTGTGTGTGAAGAAGACGACTACAAACGAGCATCAGATTAAAGATTAAATGATCCCTTGTATCGCACAGAATTTTTCTTCAATAAAATCTTTTGTTATAACTTTATAATCAATTTTCACTTTGTGCATTGATTTGCCAAATTATTTTGCAGCATCGAGCAAATTATATGCAAGCAGAATTGTAAAGCAAGTTCACACATTTTCGGAAAACGCGTCAAGACAAAAAATGGTATTTATGTTCAAAAAACCAAATTCACTTAATTAGGGATGTTTGTCTAATCCCTTCCGAAGAATGTGTGAAAAATATATTTGTATTGAAATATCTGTCGACGGTTTGATTTTATGTACATTTCCAACGCTATTCCACACATCATGTCAAAAATAAACGATTTCCTTCACGTTCCTGCCAATCAATTGATTTTAATCAATGTCGTTTAATACAAAGTCAAAAATGCAACTTTTGCCAGATAAGTTTAATATTGTATCTGGTAGGGAGCAATCATATTTATCTGCTTTTGGTAGAGCGTTTAGATCTCCATTTACGTGCTTATGTCCTAAACGTGGGGATAATCTTGAGTTGCTTGTCATTGATTGGATTGTTTGAGAACGAGGACTAGCGAATCGCATACTATATGCTGGTCGTTCCTGATTAGGGCCCTAAAAATATAACAGTCAATATCATATGCCTAAACAATGGCTCTGCTGATTTTTCAATCAAAGAAAAATTGATTACAGTGTATACGGTTTTTGGCTTTGACTTTGTGTGTGAAGAAGACGACTACAAACGAGCATCAGATTAAAGATTAAATGATCCCTTGTATCGCACAGAATTTTTCTTCAATAAAATCTTTTGTTATAACTTTATAATCAATTTTCACTTTGTGCATTGATTTGCCAAATTATTTTGCAGCATCGAGCAAATTATATGCAAGCAGAATTGTAAAGCAAGTTCACACATTTTCGGAAAACGCGTCAAGACAAAAAATGGTATTTATGTTCAAAAAACCAAATTCACTTAATTAGGGATGTTTGTCTAATCCCTTCCGAAGAATGTGTGAAAAATATATTTGTATTGAAATATCTGTCGACGGTTTGATTTTATGTACATTTCCAACGCTATTCCACACATCATGTCAAAAATAAACGATTTCCTTCACGTTCCTGCCAATCAATTGATTTTAATCAATGTCGTTTAATACAAAGTCAAAAATGCAACTTTTGCCAGATAAGTTTAATATTGTATCTGGTAGGGAGCAATCATATTTATCTGTTTTCGTCTTTAATTTTCATTGGCGTTATGTTGTGCAAATGGTTTTACAATAACCCATACCGTAACATCGATTTGTAATAAATTTTAGTTGATTTAGAAATGAAATTGGAGCTAATTAAGTTACCTGGTTCCCATTGCCCTGTCGAACGTTCTTGTAGGGTTGGAACAGTACTAAGTAACCCTTTGGTGTAAATAGACATCCCAAAGCGACAGTAGCACTGATGTTCAAGCACATGCACATGCTCACTATCTGGATCTGGAACAATGCAAATAATTCGCTTAATTAATTTCCGATGCACACATTGGGCAAATATTATCGTTTAGTATCTATTATTATCGCTGCACTATTGTGCACGTAATTAGTAAATCGGTGAGGTTACCTTATAGTCGTTGTTGGGGTCAAAGTAAATTGGCAAAAAGGCTAGCCATACAATACAGGTCGAGTACATTGTGAATTTAATATATTTGGCTTTGTTGAAGTTTTCTGGTATTTTCCTGGTTTTGAACGCATACCAAGTGCGTAGGATGATTAAGATCATGTTGTAGACCAGTGACATAATTAAGGAAAACTTTGAAACGCGACATGTCAAAACTGCAGTCAGTGGGTATGGGTACATTTCTCTGATATCAGGACGTTCAATTACCAACCAAACGATTGCACCGATAAGCTGAATCGACACAATTCCTAATGAAAAATATATTCATTGTAATGAAATATCGCTCAATATTGTCACGTAAAACTCGGCCGAAAAAATCGCTTTAATACCTTGTGATGAACATTTGTGTTACGGGTGAGAAGCGTTTTTTAGTAGTTATGTGGAGCTAATTGACAATTTTTTTTGGGAAGTGTTGGTTGTATGGTTGTTATATACTTTCAGCCTTTAAACATCTAAATCAGTTTAATTGAAATTTTTTATTCATAATAATGGCAAAAGTTTTTCGTGCTCCTCAAGCGAACATTTCATCCGGTTGAAATTATAAGTTGACTACAAAATTATTATACAATTACTCTTTGTTTGACTGTGTCGAGACTCCACTGGAAATGTCATCGACGAAGAATTAGATAAAACGGGATAGACGATATCGATTTATTAAAAAGTATCAGCATATTCTTAATAGCGCCAGAAGCATAAGACTACAGAATCAGCAATTATATCAGTCACTTGCACGGAATTGATATTGGAGATTTAAAATTCATTTTCAGCTCCAACCAATTAGTGATTAATTATCGTTAAATGTTTATTTTGTATTGTAAAATCTATTTTAATTTTCATCGTATTGTCTGTCACACCCTGGGGTATATTTATGGGACGTAGCCGGGCGCGACGGGTCAATATCACAAATTTTAATAAAACCAAGAAGAATTCGAATAAAAATAATATTTTTATTTTCTACTTACATGTATAGACACTTTAATCCCGTGGGCAGCGGTCGGGCGGAGGAGGCTCGCATCGTCTTCCCTTGTTAACTTGTTTACTCACTCGAATCTTTTGTACAGGTCTGTCCCTGTACTTGTCGCAAAACGAACTAACTCCAATTAGTTTGAAAACCTGAGCGCGGTTCAATTGCCCGGCGATGCTGATTCGCGTTATTGGTACTATCTCAGCTATTGATGAGGTCAATAGCTGAGTGTTCGTGACATGCCTCCTCCTCGCGAGCGCTGGACCCACAGTGCTAAAATTAAAGGACATATAAATCATAATTAATACCTAATAAATTAACCGCCAATGTTTTGTACCGCTGTGGTTGTCCCTAATTAAAACGACACAAGAAATTTTTTTTACTACCGCTACACCTATACTATTATTCTACATTATTCGTCTAATTAGCTGAGTCTTTATAACGAAACGAGACGAGATTATCGCGCTACGTGCTCTTTTGATAATCAAGGTGTCTGATTACTTATTGGACCGTCTTATTGTAGTGAATGAACTCTTACGAAACTTATTCACTTAATCAGCATTGTTGCAATAGATGTTCACCTAATTAAATAGTGTGGACTAATACTGTTTAATAAATGCTGATACTGCTGATCGACAATTATTAGAAATAATGTTTCGATAAGCAGACAGAATTATTCCAATCCTTGTAACAACCAGTTGGAATAAACGGTGTGTTAGAAATAAGAGTATTATTTCACCTAAACCCTGTCTTGCCTTCCATCCATTATTACATGGCGATCTTGCCAGGATCTGAGTTGGTATAACCCTGGTTGAGAAGAAGTCTACGTTATTAAGGATTGACACAAATCAAATGGATATACAAATATAAAAGAAAAACTATTCAAAACAAATCGGTTATGGGGGCCAAGCAAAGCAAGGAAGAAATCATCATCGCTCAAGCTGGAAACAGTGGGAATTCTACAAACAACGCGGCCACCAAAGGACAAGGTTTTTCAGCATCAGAAGTTCTGGGAATAGTGTCCTTTATCGTAGTATTATTATTAATTTTGATCGTGGCGCGTAACAAGTGCAAAAAGATGTTAGAAAAGAAGATTCGTCGAGAACTTAGCAGAAGCCAAGAGATAGTGTAAAACCTTTTGGGAGCAGAACTGAACAGAAGAAGATACATGTGTGTTCACAATAAATTACTGTAAGTCATGATTAGTTTTTTTTGTTATAAATGTAATGAAGAGGCTTGATCCATTTAGATATGTATATGAAGAATTAAAAGTATTTTATAGAAATGTCAATAAAGACCCACAGGATAGACGTGTAGATTTAAATAAAACTAATAAAAAACTAAATAAACTAAGAATTATTCAAAGTGAATACGAAGCAGATAAAAATAAGTTTAATCAGGAAAAATGCGAACCAGAAGTAATAAAGCAAGCAAATACTTATGTAGAAGCTATTGAAAAATTATTTATAGATATTACTAACATTTTAGAAAATAGATTAGCAAATTGTACTGTTAACTTAGGGAAGTCAGAAAACATGGGTGAAAAATTTGACCTAAAGACTGCAGCCAGTCTCTTACAAGTTATGGACGGTTCAGAAAATACTACCAAACAAATAATTGATGCTATCGAGCTATATGATTCCATGTTAGACGATAATGGTAAAAAGGTTTTAACTACATACATTTTAAAAACGCGATTGTCTCAGAGCGCTAAGTTGCGATTAAATAATACATATGCGAGTAACGCACAACTAATTGTCGATTTGAAAAAACATTTCATAACTGCCAAATCGGCAGCTGCATTGTCTGTTAAAATAATTAACGCGAAACAAGGCTCGAAATCAATAGAAGAATTCGGTAGAAGTATCGAAGAAATGTTAGTGGATCTCACGATTACGCAATCAGAGGGCGACCCAAACGCAACTCAAATACTTCAGGGTGTAAATGAAAAAATAGGGATTAATTCTTTTGCAAATGGTCTTCAGATTCAAGACCTGAGAACAATTATAAAAGCTAGAAATTATTCAAAATTAAACGACGCAATACGAGGCGCGAAAGACGAGGAAACGCCGCGAAACGAATCTCAACAATTGTACTATATGCGGGGCCGAGGAAATCAATTCAAAAATAGTTATAATAATAGAGGAAATTTTCAAAACAAATATAATAATTCTTATAAATATAACAGAAATCAAAATGACCGACAAAACACATACAAATTCCGAGGTAGAGGTAGATTTAGCAATCATAATGATCGGGGAAATTTTAAAAACAATTTTAACGAAAGAGCACTTTACGTAGAAGAAAGTGAAGAAACAATCGACGGGGTAGCAAATACGCTACCACAATCGTCATCGTCATCTGAAGCGGGACAGTTTTTTCGTGACCCATCAGGGGAAAAAGAGTAATACGGACAAAGAAGTAATTTATAATAGTATTATTAATAGACACGGGAGCTTCGGTTAGCATAATTTTTAAAAATAGTATAGGGATAGGTCAGTCTGTTGACTCAACAAAAAGAGTTAAAATAAAAGGTATCAACGGGTCAACAGTTTCACTAGGTTTAGCAAATATTAAATTACATAATAATAATAATAAGGATAATAAACCTATTAGTCATGATTTTTTAGTATTAGACATAGTTGAAAACAATATGCATGGCATAATCGGCTCAGATTTCCTTATAAAACATGCAGCGACTATTGATTTTGAAAAATTTAATGTATCATATTGGCAAAATAACACTAATGTCGTTATTCCAATGTACTCAAAATACAATTCATATTTGAATATTCCAGCACGATGCGAAATAATCAAATATTTTAAGATAAGTTCTAGAGATGATTACGTTGTGCTAGCAGATGAACTATGTGAAGGAGTGTTTATAGCAAGCACATTAGTTAGGGCTAATCAAGACAATAAAATTCCAGTTAGAATACTTAATGTTCGAGACGAAGAAATAAAATTAAAAAATGTAATTCCAAAAGTGGAAAAATTAAATAACTATAAACTATGCAAATTAGAGAAAAAACTCATTTCATCAGTAAAACGTGTTGATAAATTATTAAGTTTAATAAAAACCGATCACCTTAACACTGAAGAAATTTATTCATTGCAAAGAGTATGTGCAAAATATTCGGACGTTTTTCATCTAGAAAACGACCCTTTAACGGTAACAAATGTCTATAAACAAACTATTCATTTACAAAAAACCGCTTCTTCAGTATACGTAAAACCTTATCGGTTGCCACAAGCGCAAAAGGAAGAAATTCACAATGAGATTGACAAAATGTTACAAGAAGGAGTAATTGAAGAAACAAGATCAGAATGGTCGGCACCATTACTGATCGTCCCAAAGAAAGTCAATCAAAACGGAAACAAAAAATGGCGCGTAGTCATCGATTATAGATTATTGAACAAACGTATAGAAGACGACAAATTTCCTCTTCCATGCATTACCGAAATTTTAGATTCATTATCAGGAGCAGTATATTTTTCTCACCTTGACTTATCACAAGGTTATTATCAAGTAGAGCTAGAAAAGCGTAGTCGACCCTATACAGCCTTTACTACTGATCGAGGACAATATCAAATGACTAGGCTTCCAATGGGCTTAAAAATCAGCCCTAGGGGGTTTTCTCGGGCAATGAGTATCGCAATGGCCGGGTTGACCTATGAAACATGCTTTATTTATTTAGACGATCTTATCGTATTTGGTAACACGTTAGCAAATCATAACAAAAATCTGACGAAAGTGTTGCAACGGTTTAGGGAAGTAAATTTAAAATTGAATCCAAATAAATGTAACTTTATGAAAAAAGATATTTTATATCTAGGGCATATCATTTCAGCAAAAGGCGTTTCACCAGATCCGTCAAAAATTGACGTAGTGCGAGAATACCCAGTTCCAAAAGACGCAAACGAAACCAAGCGGTTTGTTGCTTTCGCAAATTATTATAGAAGATTTATAGAAAACTTTGCTCATATGGCAGCACCACTAAACTCTCTATCGAGAAAAAGCACTCCGTTCAAATGGACTAACGAGTGTCAAAGTGCGTTTGAAAAGTTAAAACTGGCATTAATTAATCCGCCAGTTCTACAATACCCCAATTTTGCAAAAGAAAACACGTTCGTTTTAAGGACTGACGCGTCAGGATACGCAATTGGTGTTGTTCTGTCAAATAATGACGACAAGCCAGTAGCGTACGGTAGCAGAAGTCTTAACAAAGCAGAGAAAAATTATAGTACTATCGAAAAAGAGCTCTTAGCGATCGTGTGGGCAGTAAAACATTTTAGACCATATTTATTCGGTAGGAAGTTTATAATCTTTACGGACCATCGCCCATTAATCTATCTATTTAAAATGACCAATCCTTCGAGCAGGTTAACTAACTTTCGATCAATACTCGAGGAATACGACTTTACAGTTAAATATATTAAGGGCAAAGATAATGTGACCGCGGATGCGTTGTCTCGGATTGAAATCACCGCAAACGAACTTAAAAATATTAACGAAAACACAAGTAAATCTGTTTACGCAATTACTCGATCTCACACAGCTAAACAATCCAGCAACACCAATAATTCACACAATTTGATAGATGAACGGATTAATCACCCGGGAGTTATAGAATTGTTAAAATGTCCCGACGATTTTACAGAATTACGATTCATTTTAAGTACAGATTTAAACGATTCAGTAAAAGTAAAAGAATATGATTGCACGTTAGGAAACGTAATTTATAAGAAAGATATTAAAATAATTTATATAGTTCAAGATCGTGGATCAACGTTGACATCAAGTACATCGTTGAGCGACTTGAAAAAAGTTTGCCTTGAATATAATATTCCAGAATTAATTCTTATTAAAAATAAAACGTGCGCACTATTATTAAATAGTTTAATTGAAAACTCAATTGAGATAAAAGGCAGGTATAAAAATATCAATTGTCAAAGGTAAACAAAGTATAACGGACATAGAAACGCAACAACTTGTATTAAACGATTATCACATGTTACCAACAGGAGGACATGCGGGAATAAACCGAACTTATAACAACATTAAAAAACACTACCTCTGGTCTGGAATGCGAAAAGACGTGGAAAAATTTATAAAAAGCTGCGATGACTGTCAACGGTATAAACATTCGAAACCCAATAAAGAACCAATGACAATAACGTCAACCGCATGTTCAGCTTTTCAAAAAAATTTTCTAGATTTAGTAGGACCTTTGGAAGCGGACGAGGAAGAAAATCGGTACATTTTAACGCTTCAATGCGATTTGAGTAAGTTTGTCGAAGCATATCCAATTAAAAATAAAGAATCTATAACGGTTGCGAAATCCTTTGTAGAAAATTATATTTTAAGATACGGAATTCCAGAAGATGTCGTAACCGATAGAGGTACTGAATTTTTGGCTAATATATTTAGAGAAGCTTGTAAGCTTCTGGAGATTAACCAATTGAGTGCTACTGCATATCACCACCAAACTCTAGGTGCGCTCGAAAATTCGCATAAAAGCTTGGGTAGTTACTTACGAATGCAAATAGACAAAAAATTAGGATCTTGGAGTTCTTGGGTTCCGTATTGGTGTTTTGCATACAATAACACAGTACATACGGAAACAAAATATACGCCATATGAATTAGTTTTTGGCAAAACATGTAAATTGCCATCTAATGTAGCTAACCGTGTAGATCCACTTTACAATTTTGACGATTACCCATTAGAATTAAAATACCGTCTACAACATGCATGGAATGATGCAAAAAATAACTTGATAGCATCAAAAATTAAGAGAAAATTTTATTATGACAAAACCTGTAGAAATATTAGCTATAAACAAGGTAGTAAAGTCATGTTAAAAAACGAAGCTGGCATCAAATCAGATCCATTATATAAGGGACCGTTTGAAGTTATAGAAGAACAGAGTCCAAATATTGTAATAAAAATAGAAAATAAGAATATTATGGTTCATAAAGATAGGGTTAAGTTATACTGTTAGAAATAAGCAAAATAGTTAGGTGTTTGAATTATATAATTAGGTTAGGGGTTTAAAATAGTATATGTATTGATGGGATAATTGTTATGAATTATATTCAACTAAAGGAAATTAAAGTAACTATGTTAAATTAGATTTAAGAAAATAATATTAAGTTAAAAAAAATATATCTATTTTTTTCTTTTTGCAAGGGAGGTGTAGTGAATGAACTCTTACGAAACTTATTCACTTAATCAGCATTGTTGCAATAGATGTTCACCTAATTAAATAGTGTGGACTAATACTGTTTAATAAATGCTGATACTGCTGATCGACAATTATTAGAAATAATGTTTCGATAAGCAGACAGAATTATTCCAATCCTTGTAACAACCAGTTGGAATAAACGGTGTGTTAGAAATAAGAGTATTATTTCACCCAAACCCTGTCTTGCCTTTCATCCATTATTACATTATGCTAATTGCTGAGGAGATGCCTCATTTCCTTTTCAACCATAGACCAATACACAGTAAGTACTTGTATTAATATATTAAATATTTAACTATTCTAATTCTAAACCTTCTAATATTAATTTTTTTTTTTTTTTTTAGCTCAATATTCAAAACTTGATCGTCGTCGGCTGTGTTGAGCAGTGTGCTCCGGGGCCGGCGTCGGCCCGAACAGAGGCGGACTTAATCCAACTCAGGGGGGGGGGGGGCTGACTCTAGCTCCAGCGTCCAACTTGGAGCTGTTGGAGGAGTCCAGGGTGTTCCGGGCCCCTTCAAGGGGTTCACCCCCTCGTTCGCCTTCCAGCGAGGGAGCTTCCGTGGGGCCCCGGATGGCCACCCCATTTCCGCCCCCCTGGCACCCTTGAGTTTGTCCGTTGGTAGCGTCAGCTTTTATTACTCCGTGGCTGCCTCCTTGGCACCCTTGGGTTCGTCCATCCGGGCCCGCGGAGGTGCCGGAGATATTTACCCCGGCCATCTCATCACCAACTCCGTGGCTCTCTTGGGTCCGTCCATCCGGGCCAGCGGGAGTGCCGACCAACCCCGAGCGTCGGTATTTTGTAAATCCCCGTGTTCGCTGTTGGCGTTGCGCGGGGTATGCCTGCCGCCGGCGTAGGTGCACCGGGCGGCCCGTAACATTTTTCTCCCGGTGTGGCCTCATCGGGGTTCAGTCGCGGCACTGTCGATTCCCCCTTCGCCCGGACGCATAAAAAAACTTCTTATTATTATTATTTTTTTTCAATAAAAGCTTGATTAAATTGATAAAATTGATTATAAAAGTCATTTTAAAATGCCTTTTACTGTCAAACAGTATTCTCCGATCAACATATTTTAAATATAAAATTCCGATCTTTAATCTGATTGGTTGAATTTGACAATAGTCAAAACTAATTTTAAAGACGGGTAGTACCGTCTCTTGAAGTAAGAAATGGCTGAGTGGCGAGTAGGTTTTGAAAGAAATGAGCTTCTAGACGAACATAACAGAAGAAGAAGAAGGATTTTTCGAAATAGAATTAATCCATATATTTATTATAATGAACGGGAATTCAAAAGCAGGTATAGATTGTCCAAAAATGGGGTTCGATATGTTATGGACTTAATTCGTGCAGATCTAGAACCAAATTCGACAAATGGACAGAACATATCCCCTGAAACTGCACTTTTTGTTACATTAAGATATTATGCAAAAGGATCATATCAAATTGAAACTGGTAAACAGTGGTTGTTTTGTGTAATTCCTTTTTTATTCCAATTTATTTCAATAGGGGACATTCACGGTGTAAGTCAAGCGTCGATTAGCAGATGCGTTAAAAAAGTTTCTGTTGCGCTGGCTTCAAGAAGTGCGGAATTTATTCGCATGCCTAATAATGTGGCAAATTTGAAAGAAGAATTTTACCATATTGCTAAATTTCCGAATATAGTTGGTTGTGTAGATTGTACACATATTAAAATAAAAAATCCAAATGCAGCGCAAGGAGCTTTATGGATAAATCGCAAAGGTTACTACTCACTAAGTGTTCAAGCAGTTTGCGATGCTACTTGTCGAATTATTGATATCGTAGCAAGATGGAGAGGAAGCGCTCACGATTCTAGAATTTGGGAAAATTCAAATTTCAAAAGACGCATTGAAGAAAAGAATGTGCATGGAATAGTATTAGGCGACAATGGATATCCGTGCAAATTTTTATTTGTTGACGCCTTTACTAAATCCTAGAAATGCTATGGAGGAGCGGTATAATGTATCCCATACGCGAACTCGCAACACAATCGAACGAACTTTTGGCCAATGGAAAGCTCAATTTCGTTCGTTGCAAAATGGGTTACAAATTAAGTTGGAAACAGCAAAAGCAGCAATAGTGGCAATGGCAGTACTCCACAACATAAAAAAGAATTTCGAATTTGATTTAGATGATGAGATTGAAGACGATGCGATTGAACAGCAAGATGAGATCATATTGCAAGACCGACATAATGAAGATGTCAATCTGTTTCGTCAGAGATTTATTCGACAACATTTTAATTAGTTTTCATTAACATTTTTTGAATATTACAATAAATTCAATTCTTTCTTTCTTTAATTTAATAATTTCCAGCTTTTCTTTTTCTTGTTGAAGTTTTACAGTTTTAATTTTTTCGTTGTATAATTCTAGTTCTTTTTGATAAATTATATTTTTTGAGTTTTTTTTTTTGGATACTTTCTTGTTTATAGATATCTAAAAGCTCGAGTTCATATGTTGTTAGCTTTCGTTTTTTATTAGGTTTCATATTGGAACTCGAATACAAAGAAATATTTTCAAAGTTGGAATTTGAATGTGCTTCATTTGATTGAGTTATCATTACACTATTAGAATTGTTCATTAAATTCATTTCGTTTTCTATGAATGAATCTTCAAACATTATTGGAATATCATCAATCGAGTCCTCAATATTATCTAAATTATCAGCTGGTGTAATAAATCTATGTTCAGTTTGCGCGATAGATGCAGCTTTACAAGCGCCATCAGAATCAAAACAATTTGTATCTACCGCGAAGTCTTCTGGACAAATTTTTGAAATTACCCAATCAATATCGCTTGGCTCTCGACAATTAATTTTTCCTCCTCCCGTTAATTTCTGTTCTTTTAAGTAGGCAGATACTTTTTTCTTTGCTTCGCATTTTAGCCGAGTGTATAAATCTCTTATTGCTTTCCAGTCTCGTTCCAATCCTTGACTATTCAGTTTCGTTTGTAGTAATTGCCATTTTTCTTTTTTATAAGCAAACTATCACTTGTGGTCTTACTTTCAATAATATTTCGATGCTCATTAACAAAATTAACAACTATTAACTTTTCATCTTCTGTAAAATTAGTAGCTCTTTTAGCTTTTTTATCCATATTAATATTCGAATAATATTGTAAATATTATTGACATTGGATATGACATTAAATAGTAACAAAAATTCCAATGTTGCCAGACGTAACATGATTTTAGTTAAAATCGTGACTTTTAGAGCGGAGAATGTAAAACAATTTTAAAAGGGATTTTAATTTTAAAATCATTTTAGTTAAAAGGCATTTTAAAATATATCGGAGAATGCGAGCCATATATATTTTTTTTAATGGATTTGTGTCATTCCTTTATTGCAAGTAAGTGTCATTATACATTCATTATACATAGTTTGACAAAATACTTCAACTTTTTGGAAGTAGATAACTTGATTTGAATTTATCGATAAAAAACGCGACTTAAAAAGCGATTCCAAAAATCACTTTTTCAAGTATGTTTTGCTTCTATTTAATTTTTAGAAAATCTGCCTAAACCCCTGTTTTTATTTGACACACTTACATAACTAGAATACTAATTCATTTAAAGTTACAATAGTAGCAATCGAAGTGTAGTAGCAATAAAAAAAAAAAAAAAATACTAAACTAGCATTAACCTATAAATAACTACGTAACGCCACCTTCTGCCCCGAGTTCTCATCTCACTTCGCTTTCCGACTCAGCTACACGGCTACCTTTGTCATCTTTCTTAAGCCTACTTAAATAAAATTGTCGTTTACATGTTGTACTATCCTTATATTAACTAAAATCATACACATATTCCCTAAAAATTATCTCACCAAAATGTCTCTTATAGGAGTATTATATCGAAATATCCTATTAAGCTGTTAGTTTTTGTTTACCAGGCAAGAACGCGCTAATAATAAAACTAATTACATCCCCTACTATCCTACTTTATCCTAACAATATCCTTATGCATTGCCCGAGTCCCAAAATGTTGGTGCCGTATCCCGAATTCCCCCGTTAATATGTTATTATTAAAATTATTTTTCACTCGTATGCAACTTTAAAACACTTACTTAATTACCTCGTTAATCACTTATATAATTCAAACATTTAAATTTTCCGCGATCGCGTAACCTAGTCTAGAGCATTGATTCTGACCACCATTTACTACTTATTTCTTTATGTAGCAAACGATGGTTAGTCCAATCCCTTGGATTTCGACTACCTCACAATAGGTCCGTCTAGTCTTGGGCACCGAAAGACCAGACGTTATATTACCCGTTAGCCCGTGTCACTTCCATGTAACACCAAGCTGACTGCTTGTGCTTGAGACAGGGATCTCAGGTCTTCCTTTTCTACGTCTATTTTAATTCTCCTCTCTAACCTCTCTTTCGACCTGTTAATTCTTCCTTCTTCTTTGTAGTCTTCCGTCCTTCTCAAGTGGTCCAGGGACGCACTTAAATTTCTTGTTTTGGGGTAGGTCCTGGTCGGTTCTTCTTTATTCGTCTCTTCACTCATCGTTCTTCTTCTACCCTCTGGTCGTAACTTTGCCCGCGATTGAACAAAGCACCTCAAAATCCAGAACACAAAGTACAACACAAATATGACCAGCCCGGTTAGAATGCTGGCCAACAGCACTTCGTGGTGGATTGTGCTCTCTTTTTCTTCTTCTCCGTTGACACCGGTCGCCGTGGCCACCACGATTCCCACTGGATTGCGATGGAATAATAAATAGGCCACGCCTATTGATAGAAGCGAAATCCATAACAGCACCATGGAATCGCTGTGTACACCATACTTCTCCCTGTATGTGAGGATACTCTTTGGCATGGCCTGGATGGCGTTTTGAATATCCCTCAAATTTTCCCTCTGGCTGGTTAGGTTGAGGTGTGGTATTTTAAGGGTCCAATTTGCGTTGAGGCACTCCGTGAAATTGTTGTACACCAATTTACGGGATGTCTCAGCTGGGTGGACCTTCATAGACTTCAAGGTGGACCACATCGCTGGCAATATGTGTATCGTCTTGGCTTCTGTCGTGGCCTCCTGACGGCAGGGAAAGCGTTTGGGTATCACCACTTCTTCCCCGATGATCAATTCACAATGGCACGGTAAATTGATCTTCACTGCGCCCGTCTTCTCCTCGTTGTTGTCGATTTGAGTTTGGTTCGTCCCGCACTTGATCTTCGTTCTTCCTTCTCCGTGGGTCAATATGTACTCGCCCTCGATTGCTTCCACAATTGATATGGCTGTGAATGCATGGCAAGACATATGGCAGTAGTTGCTGATTTCTTCTACAGTGGCGCCTAGGAATAATTTTCTTGCACACATTGGTCCGTGGATGGAATCAGACGAAAACCTCGGCAAGTAGCATAACTTGTCGTGATATGGGCGGCAATGGTGAAGGGCCACCCCAGCAATAGTCCTGATGTTCTCCTTGTGCGATGATGATGCCAAGTATAGGCTTTCGTGGGGTATTCGGCACGTTTAATTGCGCCAAGCAAATGGAATCGTGACGAGTTCAAAGAGTCTCCATTCTTGATACCTCTGCGTAATGAAAATCCGGATATGAATGGTCAAAACTTCCCTCGTATAGGCACAGTCACACAGCGGCAATTGGTAGTAACGACTAATATCTTTTAACGGTATGGCGAACCCTTGGTTTGATTCGGCCAACTCTTCTGCGAGTCTTTCGAGATCCTTGACTAGCACCTGCTGTTTCAGGACTGCTATGGGGATTTGGTGCTGCTTACATGACATGCGGACTTCGTTACGTCGCACCACTCTAAACGTCGAAATGATCCGTTTTAGATTGGTGTAGTTGTCGTAAAACACTGCCATGAGCTGCGCTTCGTCATTTGCTTGCCTATTCTGCAAGTTTTGTGCGGTTTCCTTGGCGTAGCCTTCAATGGAATGGATCCTCTGCTCTACCTGGTGCATTGTTGTTGCTGACTTCCTGGTGTATTCCTCGAACTGCTTTGACGTCGCCCCGATGCTAGTAATCGTGTCCGACAGGCCTCGATGCAACCTCTGGATCTCTGCCTCTAATTCCTCTTCTCTAACATGAAACTTGTCAAGTTTATGTTGCGTCGCCACCCCACAACACCACGATAGTCCGTCCCCCACAAAGTCAATCGCCCTCTTTGGTCGCCACTCCTTGGTCTTAGTCTTCGCTTCTTCTTCGTTGTCCCAGTCCTCTGTTCTTCATCGTATTCCACCTGGAACGTCTTGACCAGTTGGTGGATTTGGTAGAGTAGTTTGCAACTTAGCCCTCTGGGTACCTCCGAGACAGATCTGCAGCATCATCGACTGCTTATCTGCCTGGTCCTTCACGGGGCTCTGTATCGTCCATTCCGTTGTGTAAACTAGCGGGATGGTTGCCTCATAGCCCACTGTCTGTGTTAGGGGCCTCCAGAATGCTCCAGCATTCACTTCTACAGGATGGTCCCTCTGGCTGCTTGTAGCGTGGATTAGGGCCATCCACAATCTATTATTCAACAAATGTAATTCCTGATTATCCTACCTTAGCCTAATCCTTTTCCCCTAAATTTTGAATTTACTCTATTTTTCGTGTCCCTACCTGTATCTTAGCCGTTAATCGATCTACCTAACTATTAACTATTATCTATCTATTACTTAATTAGGACGCCCGATTTTCCTAGTTCTCGTCGTCACAGCCCGGACTAATGGGTAAGGTCCAAGGGTCGTTATACCTAAGTATTCTCCCGACATGTGCAACGTCCTTTTTCAATTTGAGTGTCGGCCCTTTCTGAACCTCGTAATTCACGTCGCTCAGTTTCCTAGTTATAAAGTAGGGTCCAAACCATCTTAATAGCAACTTTTCGCTACGCCCTACTTTTTGTACTGGCATGAAAACCTTCACTTTGTCCCTTACTTCAAACTCTACATGCCGTTGCCCTCCGTTGTACCTGTCCGTATCGTGCAATTGTCTCTTTTCTATCTCTTCTACGGCTAACGCTCTAGCGGCTAGCGCCCTTTCTCTGAACGCCATTGCGTCGGAGTCGGGGTTTGCGGGCACCAAATTGGCCTCAGTGGGTAGTGCCGCTTCTCTGCCATAAACAAGCATAAATGGCGATACTTTGGTACTGTCCTGTCTCGCGGTATTATATGCAAATGTCACGTGGGCTAAATGTTCATCCCAGTCCGTTTGTTCAGTATTCGTATACATGCTTAGCATGTTCGCGAGTGTCTTGTTCAGTCTTTCAGTCAGTCCGTTGCATGAAGGGTGGTAAGCTGTCGTGAAGCTGCTTACTGTATCCATACTTTTTAAGAGTTTGGTTACTAATTCTGATTGGAAGGTTCGGCCTTGATCACTTAGTAAATGCCGAGATGCCCCATGTCGCGTTATAATGTGCTCTAAAATAAATTTTGCAACTGGGCCTGCTTTACCGCTTGGCAATGCTTGCGTTTCGGCCCAGCGGGTAGCGTAGTCCGTGGCTACGATAATTAGTCACCAGGCCCAGGTCCCTTTGAATTTCTGATTACCACATATTTTATACTTTGGGAGGTACTTGCCATGATCAACTCCGACAACCTCCCGTCGATATTTTTTTTCAAATTAGTCTGCTTTTTTGCGCTGGACACCCCTGAATATGGCGATTTTCCGGGGTCGCAATTACTGATTACCACATATTTCATTCAAATGGAGTGGGGTGAATATTTGATTTGAAAAACGAATATAAACTTGTCCTATCAAAATTCGACCGCTTTTGCCACGTCCAACAGCCCAAACATGGCAAAATGGCGGAGTAGCAATTACTGATTACCACATTGTTCATTTTTACGGAATCGCTTATTAAAAATATATATAATTATTCAGTCATATTGTCCTACAAATTTTCGACTGCGTTTTTCTAGTCCGACGACTCAAAGTCGGAATTTTGGCGGGGTACAGGTTATTAAATACCACATGTCGGACAAAAAAACATATGATAAACTAGCATTTTTTATAATAGAAAACTGTGATGTCGGACAATATTATGACCGCGTAACGTGAGTCCGACAAAAAAAAATTAACATTAACAGCAACAAATTTTTGTAGTAATACAGGCCACACACTATACACTACTGCATGGTGTGTGGCCTAACTGTATAGTGTGTGGCCTACTATACTACTGTATTACAATCATCCAAATAAATAGTGTTTTGTACTACAACAAACTTTAACAATTTTTAAGTTTTTTTTTTAGTTAGTTTTTCAGAACAATTATTCAAAACAATTATTCTGCTAATTACGTAACATAAAAAAACAAAAGATAAATATGTAATTTTTTATTGCTTTTGCGGACATTTTTTTGTCGGGCAAGTGTATAAAGATATTGTACAAATAATAACAAATCTAAAATAAAAAAAATTAGACATGTGGTAATCAGTAACCGGTACCCCGCAAAAATTCCCACTTTGAGTCGTCAGACTGGAAAAACGCGGTGGAAAATTTGTAGGACAATATGACTGAATAATTATATATATATTTTTGGTAAGCGATTCCGTAAAAATGAACAATGTGGTAATCAGTAATTGTTACCCCATCATTTTGCCATGTTTGGGCTGTCGGACGTGGCAAAAGCGGTCGAATTTTGGTAGGACAAGTTTACAATCGTTTTTCAAATCAAATATCCACCCCACTCCATTTGAACGAAATATGTGGTAATCAGAAATATGTGGTAATGGTAATCAGTAAAGTTAGAGAAGTCCCGGATGCCCGCTACCTTCTCGTCGTCCACTTTTATTCCTTCGGCTCCTACTACGAAGCCTAGGAGTTTGACCTCTTCCTCCAGATAAATACACTTACTTGGTTTTAGTGTCAATCCTGCGCTGCGTAGTCTCTGAAAGATCTTTTCTAACTTTTTCAGGTGCTCGTCTATATCTTCTGAAAATAAAACTATGTCGTCGAGGTATATCAGTACTTTGCTCCACTTCATCCCCTGAAATACCGTGTCCGCTAGGTGCTGGAAGGTCGCAGGTGCGTTGCACAGACCAAACGGCAGTACGTTGAACTCGTACAACCCGTGTCCTTGCGCGATAAAGGCCGAATGCTCCTTGTTTTCCTCCTTTACATTTACTTGCAAGTATCCGCTGAAAAGGTCCAGTGTTGTGAAGTATCTGGATTTGCCAAGATACGTCATGATGTCGTCGATATTTGGTAAAGGGTAGGTCGATTTTTTGGTGACGCTGTTCAACTTCCGGTAATCCACGCAAAATCGCATGGTTCCGTCCTTCTTTTTCGCCAATACGACAGGGCTCGCCCAAAGAAAGTGACGGTTTCGGATGATCCCATCCTTTAGCATCTCATTGATTTGTTTGCCAATGACTGTTCTCTCCGTGTGTGACACCCTGTAAGGCTTGCTTTTTATGGGTTCTGCCCCTTGTACGTCAATTTCGTGTGCGCACGACCCCGTACTTCCCATGGTGGCTGTCGTTTTTGCAAATACGTCCGAGTATTCGCTTAGCAGTTTCTTTAACTGTTCCTGCTTCGGCTGTGGTATTGTTGGGTTTATTTTATGATCTGCGAGCGTAACTTTGTCTTCCGTTTCTTCCATGTACAAAATCTTCCCGACATCGGCGACTCCCCTCGACTCGTGCAGCCATCCTATCGTTGTACCCTTAAATACCTTTTTTCTGGTGTATCGTCGGTTTTCCACCACTAGCTCTATTCCTGTGTTGTTTATCTCTGGTGCTGACTTCAAGGCTAGCCCGTATTTGGTTATGTAGCTCCCGGCTGCCTCGAAATCGTAATTTGCTTCCCTATGTGCGGCCTCTCCCCCGCTAACTGATAATCTCATAACTATCTCCCTCTTTGAGATGAGGTTATAATCCGCAGCTGCTCGTAGCCTCAGCTTCGTCGGTTCCGCCTCAATTACTGGTACTATCAGCGAAAAACCTTGTTTCGCCTCTCTTCCAAAGGGTAGTCTGACCCTTTTACCTTTATCTTTTAACTCGATGCTGTTGTTTGCAAAGTCGATCATGACCTCGTACGTCTTCATGAAGTCCACTCCCAGGATTACGTCCTTCGGTGTTTTCTCGATGACTATCATCTCGTGCTTGCATCTGAAAGGCCCTATACAAATGGCTACTTCGGTGTTTCCTAAAATGTCGACAGAATATCCTCCCGCAGTCCTCAAAACTGCTGGCGAGTACGTCAGTTCTAGGCCTTCCGCGACGCTTTTACTGACTACGCTTACCGAGGACCCTGTGTCGAGTACAATTCCCATCCCTTTCTGGTGGTTTGCTGTACCTTCGACCGTCAGGATCCTACTATATGCCCCCACTGGTTCATTTTCTGTGTGGAGACATCTGGGTCATTTAGTGCCGTCTCTCCCGAAGGATAACCTTCTTTCGTTGTTTTGGGGCCTTTATCGGCACATTGACGCTATGTGGCCAGGTCTATTGCAGTTATAGCATTTAGGCCTGCCGTCTGTCGTCCTTGTGTTGGGTAGTTGTCCTCGCGAAGGTGCATTATACCTATTATCCGCCGCGTTCGTCGATCTACCTCTATAACCGCTATTAATATAGTTGTTACCTTGATGGCCTTGTTATTCTTGCCTGTAGTTGTCTCCTCTGTAGTTTTGCCCTCTATAGTTGCTCCCTTCTTGTCTGCGATTAAAGTTGTCTTAAGGTTGATAGATTCTGCGATTGAGGTTGATAGATTCTATCTTATTCCTCAGCTGAAAATTACGAAAATTTCTCTGAACGAATCCTGTTCAATGCGCTGTATTAGTGTGACGTATTTTTGAATGGAGTAAATCTAACTTCTGGGTCACACAAACAACTAGATCGAAAATCGACTTACGTCGAATGCGTCGATGAATCAAAAATCAAAATAAAAACGTTGAATAAAAACATTAAGCAAACAAACAATATCAATTGGTTTACTTACCTTATACCAATTTAGCAAGTAAACATCTTAAAACTGAACATAAACTTTTTTAAAACATTAATATGAATGTTTGATGTAGGTTGATACTATTGACACTTCCTATTGACAGTTATTTGTTTGACTCAATAGTCAGTTTTACTCCAACAAAAATTTCGTGGCTACGTCATCACTAATACAGTGTATTGTGTATTTGAATATCTAGTGAAGATGAAGTGAAAAATATTTAAATCAACTCTTTTGCAATGCCAGCAAAAGGCCACATAGCGTCAATGTGCCGGGAATGGCCCCAAAATAACGAAAGGAGAGTGTCATTTGGGAGAGGGTCATCGCCGCACGGGGTGGACGACTCTAAATGACCCAGGTGTCGTCCTCCACACAGAAAATGGACCAGTGGGGGCATATAGTAGGATCTTGACGGTCGAGAGTAGGACAAACCACCAGGGGCCTATTTTATAAAAGCGACAAGTGTTGTGGGACAAGTGTAGTTTTTGTTTTACAAGTGTAATTAAAATTTTTGTGTTTCATATAAATACTAGTCTAAATGATTAGTGACAAGTTACAAGTACTGTACGACAATCATCTTTTACAACTGTAGTTACTATCTCTGTTTCATAAACAATATTGATAAGAAGCACCAAACACAAGAACATTGACACTTTTAAGTGTCAATGTTCACAAACATTGTCAAATTTTTTAAATTTAAGACACACAAACATTGTCATATTTTTCTAATAATACCAGTGTAGATTGACAAGAAATAGATTTCATCATTTTTATTGTCATATTAATTAGTGTTGTAAAATGTGGTCTAGTGATAGCGAAGGTGAAGATGTTGCAGACCAAAGGCCTCGTGTATTTCGTGAAAGAATTAATTTCAATTTGCAGACATTATTTGAGTTTAATGAGAGGTTCAGAATGACCAGTGCCAAAATAGAAGAAATTATTACAATTATTGGCTATCGCTTGTACGATCCAACTAAAAGAATTATGCTTTATTTGCATCTAATCAGTTGCAAGTTGCACTCCACTGGTTGGGAACGGGTGGACAATACCATAGTATTGGAGACATGCATAGTGTTTTCAAATCAACTGTATATCGATGCATAAAAAAGTGGTCAATGCTATAGTCGAAATTTTATTACCACAAATAGTTCATATTCCACAAAATATTGTCAACAGTGTCCAAAATTTTAACGATATTGCTAGAATGTCTATGGTGGTAGGATGCGTTGACGGTACTTTAATAAAAATTGACGCTCCAACACAGAACGAAGAAGCTTTTGTAGATAGAGATGGAAATCATTCAATATACGCAATGGGTATTTGTGGTCCTGATTATATGTTTTACCACATTGATACCAATTGGCCCGGCAGTGTCCATGATTCCCACGTATTACGAAATACCGAAATTTTTCGGAGAATTGAAGAAGGTATCTTTGTTGTGTAAAGATTTTTAGACTATTTAAAATACCTATTTATAGGATGGAGACCAATCCCTGGAGCCATAATTTTGGGGGATAGTGCATATTTTTTAAAAGATTGATTAATACGTTCAATTTTAAGAGATGCATAAACAAACTCGTCGAGTTATCGAGCAGAGTTTTGGTATTCTTAAAGAAAAATTTCTATGCCTGAATCACTTGCGGGTACAACCAGTGTTTGCCTCAAAAATTATTAAATGTTGTGTAACTCTATGCAATATTTCAAGAGAGTTTGATGACGAACAATGGATCAGAAATTTTGGTGTGAGAGAAGATAATGATAATTTATACCATTTCAACTTCAATTTCAGAATTAGTAAGTTCATTTTCGGAAAAAGTAAGTTAATCTTCAGAATCGGTGCGTTTAATTTCGGAAAAAGTAAGTTTAATTTCAGAATCGGTAAGTTTAATTTCGGAAAAAGTAAATTTAATTTCAGAATTGGTGAGTTTAATTTCAGAAAATGTCAAATGAATTTCAGAAATAAATTTTTAATATAATTTATTTATTAGTGAAATAAAAAAATATTTGTTAATAACAAATTATTTAGTTAACGAACGGTTACAAGAAACAGAAAAAAGAAAGAAGTTAAACATTTAAAATTATAAATTATTTAAAGTTATGTCGTCCATTCGAATGGCTGTTGGATAAAGGCGTTGCACGTGGTTGTAAGAATGAAGACACACCTGTGCAGTTATTTTTGTCATTGCAAGGTCAGCACAATTCTCAAGATTCCGAAGCCTAATTCCGTTTGATTTAGCACTCGGTTTGGATCACAGGAAACGATTCTCTGACGATTTTCTTGCAAATAGCTTTTGACTTCAGATTTAAAAGCGCTCCATATATGTTCTGTTGGGTTCAACATCTTGAAATTCTTCATCCATGGTTACTTCTTCTGCACTTGAATGTGTAGGAGCATTGTCAATGACTGCTACTATGGTATTCGCCGGATGACCATTTAGGATGCACATTCTTAAGCACCGCTTTAACCACTCAATAAAATAATTTCTCTTAAAGCCTCCTTGTCTTCGTTCCCAATATTCAATACCCATATGTGACATGCATCCAATATCATGTAAATTTGATCCATTGCTATTCGGTAGTCTAACAACAGCTCTTTCACCAGGGTGCGCTCTTCCTGTGCTTCTTCTACAAAATAAGTTGAAATTTGTTTCATCAATAAAAACAATATATTTCTGTAACGCCACAAATGCAAGTACAGATTCAACATAAATTCTTCGCAAATTCTTGTTGGCGGCAGTGTTCACTCCCTCTGCTAAGTTGTGAACTTTTTTTTACAGTAAACATACGAGTATCAATATGCTTTAAAATGGTCTGCTGCGATACATTGACGTTTCTTACTTCTCTTAAACGCTGACAAATAGTTTTCAGTGTAATTTGGCAATTTTCTTCCAGCCATTCCAATATCAATTCTATAATATCGTCAGTTACAATGGATCTACGTTGACCACCTCTCATCTTGCGCTCTTGTTTGCTAGATTTGATCCAACGATAAGCAATTTTATAAGGAATACCATTAGCTATAGCAGTAGTCTTCCAGTCGTCCCCGCTTTCAGCTTCACGCAAAACTCTATGAAAAGCTTCGTTCGAATGTCTGGAGTAATTCCCTCTTCTAATTTGTATACTATTGTCGTTTTCCATCATACTATTGTCGTTTTCCATCATAAATCATGTCGTTTTCCATTGACCAAAATGTCAAATTATAATAACTTGCTAAAAATAACAATAGCTTATTTGATTAATTCCTGGCTTCTTGATAAATTTATACAATTAAGTTTAATTTCTGGAAATGGTAATAGTTTGTACGTTCAAATTCGAATAAAGATACTTATTTAAGTGATAATTAATAATAATAAAAAATATATCTTCACAATTAATTCCAGCCATTTCAAAATTATTTCTATCATCAGCAACATTGGTTTTACGTGGACCACCCTATTTATTAGTAGGTATTAATTATTAATACTTAAATAATCATCCTGATTCGACTTACAGACTAACGTTGTCTGAAATTGAACTTACCGATTCTGAAATTTAGTTTACTTTTTCTGAAATTAAACTTACCAATTCTGAAATTTAGTTTACTTTTTCCGAAATTAAACTTACCTATTCTGAAAATTAACTTACTATTTCCGAAATTAAAGTTACCAATTCTGAAATTTAACTTATTTTTTCTGAAAATGAACTTACCATTTCTGAAATTGAAGTTGAAAAGGTATAGAAGCATATGTCGGAGTACTACATAGTAAACGAAAATGATCGGTTAACGCAAATTATAAATCATTTTAGAGAATAATTTTAGATAATAATTTCAAAAAATTATTTTAACGAAGCAAAAATGTGGTTTTTTTCTAATTAAATTAATAAATAACTACAAAGTATACAAAACAATAATAAAAACTAATCTTCATCGATCTCACTATCAACCAAGGAATCAACACCAGTCAACAGGGGTGCTGCATATTTTGAACAGTTGATCGCTTGTTTTTTTCCAATTCGAAAATTTCTAATTTGATTTTATAATTTTGAAGTTCTAAATATTCTACCTGTAACTAATATTTTTAAATTAACAACAATTTTAGTAAACTTTATACAACTTGTAATTTCAATTTCTGTTCATTTAAATTTTTTCCATCGTCATTACTCTTAAAGCGTTATTTTTTGGTCCGTTCTTTGACAAATTAAGTTTTTTTTATTAAAATATTGGATGGATCTGGCTCTATAATATTGGTTTTCTTTTTTATAGTTGAAATACCGGGCATCATAGTAGTTGAAACTACTGGAATTGCCAATTGAGATGGAAGTACTACCACAGGGTGCTCTTCTTCTGCTACAAGTTCTTCTTCCCCTTCATCTGTTAAACTGTCAATTCCATGCAATACAGGAGATTTTTTTGCAATAATTTCATAAACTAGTTTTTGCAATTTTCGATTATAATGACATCTTTTTAGTTGCCATTTTTGATGTTGAAGCGGCCTTCTTTTTTTTTTATTGTTCTAAAAAAAGCGTGAAGAAATAGTTATTTACGTAACAAGTCCGGAAAGTAGTGTCTTGCAGGACAAGCAGGCGAGTTTCAGGCCGACGCCGCAGGCGGAGGCCTGAAAGTCGGCGTGTCCTGCAAGGA
Source organism: Cryptophagus acutangulus (assembly GCA_963556235.1). Taxonomy (NCBI): domain Eukaryota; kingdom Metazoa; phylum Arthropoda; class Insecta; order Coleoptera; family Cryptophagidae; genus Cryptophagus; species Cryptophagus acutangulus. The sequence goes on along the minus strand of CAUVYR010000253.1, from coordinate 14,400 downwards.
ATCTTTCCGGACATGTTGCGTACAATATTTTTTGTGTCGAATACTCTTATAAATACATAGTTCTTCAAAAAAATGCTAAATAATAAATTGACAATGCAAAAAAATAAATAGAGCCATCTTTTGTTTTCTTTTGACACTAACAAATGTCAATGTCATATACAGTAATTGCAAACTTTCAAAATATGGATACACCAAAACATATTTTAAAAGCTGCAGAAAATGTTATAAACAATTTATTGCCACAAAAATCTTCAGGCCGATATTGGAAAAATAACTAACTATGGAAACACTTTGGAAACACTTTGCAGGAAAAACTAAAAATGGAAAAAATATGTAACTATGGAAACACTTTGCAGACCGAGGCCGGCAAAAACCCTTTTCTGGCGGATTTTAAGATGTAGAAATCTAGTCATGCCATATGAAGGCGCAACAAGACTTTTTTTCACTCTTTTTCTACTTTTTTTCATTATTTTTACATTTTTTCATTATTTTAAAAATTGCTCAAAACGTGGCAAAATGTTACAAAACAGCATTGTTTTAATAATTAATAAAATTAAATACACAATTAGTAAGATTATTTGACTGAACTGGAACATATAAGCAACACTTCCATTAAATTTGAGTTAGCAAACACTTGTATTCAATTTGAATTATGTGAAGGAAACTGTTTGATTTTTTGTTCCTAGGGGCGATTTCAACTGTTTTATCAATGCTTGCTTCAATTAATAACAAATTAAGCTTGAATCAAGCAACCGATTGTCATCTGATTATTAACTAATATTTAATATTTATTTTTGCACGATCGTGTAATTTGACATGCTTACTGATTTTATAATAATCATAGTATGGTAACTTTTTTGCACGATCGTGTAATTTGACATGCTTACTGATTTTATAATAATCATAGTAGGTTTCTTTTACAAAATACCGTGCGGTAAGTTTGCTTACTGCACGGCATGCGGTAAGTAAACCCAATTCAATTTTTTGTTTTTTTTTTAAACGATTCAATTAAAGGCGTTCTTTAGATTTTTCAGGAATAATTGCCGAACATCCTATGTTCCACGTACTTTCAACATCCGAATCATCACTGTCTCCTATTTCTGATAAGTTAATTAAGAAACTAATTGGAAATTATTAATTCACTTATTAAATGACAGTAGTAACCAAACCATATGCTACTTGATAAAAATTAATTTATTACATTTGTAATTTATTAATCAAATAGTAATTTTCTTATGTCCTCGATCGTGCAAAAAACCTAATAAGCATTGCGGTCAGTAAGTGCCTTACCGGTATCGGGCGTATTGGAGATCTCGACTACGTCTCGATCTCCAAACACACCCTCCACCGGTAGTATGCACTTACTGACCTTAATACTTAAATAACTATTACAAAATACCGTGCGGTAAGTTTGCTTACCGCACGGGATGCGGTAAGTAAACAAAATTCAATTTTTTGTTTTTTTTTTAATCGATTTAATTAATTGCGTTCCTTAGATTTTTCAGGAATAATTGCCGAACATCCTATGTTCCACGCACTTTCAACATCCGAATCATCACTGTCTCCTATTTCTGATCAGTTAATTAAGAAACTAATTGGAAATTATTAATTAACTTATTAAATGACAGTAGTAACCAAACCATATGCTACTTGATAAAAATTAATTTATTACATTTGTAAGTTATTAATCAAATAGTAATTTTCTTATGTCCTCGATCCTGCAAAAAACGTAATAAGCATTGCGTTCAGTAAGTGCCTTACCGGTATCGGGCGTATTGGATATCTCGACTACGTCTCGATCTCCAAACACACCCTCTACCGGTAGTATGCACTTACTGACCTTAATACTTATAATTTATAACTATATTTTAATTAGAAATTGCAAAAAATAGTGTATACAACACGAGCAAAATTAGTCGTATTGTAATTAGTCGTATTGCGTACACTCGTCGTATTGTCCAACTCGGCTGACGCCTCGTTGGGCAAATTTACGACTCGTGAAAAAATAACTTACATTTTGCTACTTGTTGTATAAATAACTATTATCTATTTCAGTTTTCTTTGCTTCCGCGCCTCCTCCAGTGGCCCCCTCCCCCATTTTTCTTAAATTTTGCCATACTACGTCTCTGCAGTAGCTATAACTTCGCGTTTCAGTGATTAAACCTAGCGAAATTGCAACTCTTCGCACTTCGTTCCAAATATCGACCTTAAGAGTTTTTGTGATGTTCGGACTAAACTGACCAAAAAGCACTTTCTTTCGATCATTGATTGCGCGCAAAAACTCTAGTTTTACAAGCTCTTTTACTTCGCGCGATGCCATTATAAAAAAATGTTACAATTGATTTGACGCAAAATATAACAAAAGCATTTTAATATAGCCAACTACTTAACTACACTTGTAAAACATAAATGTAATTTATATAATTTGACAACAGTAAAAAATTTATTTTCGAAACAAAACGTACTTGTCACCAATCACTTGTAACTTGTCAACTTGTATTTTTTATGAAATTGGCCACTGGTATGAAATGCAAACGCATTTAAATGCTCTTCCTTCTACCACTAAACACAAAGTGACAAAGTCAGAAAAAAAAAACCCTTCCATAAATAAATTAGAGGTTTTATTATTTTTTAGGTGTCAGAAATGATTCAATTCTATTAATATGATGTAATTAAATCTGCAGGACGCAAAAGGTTCCAGCTGCTTTTAAGTAAACGACATTTCCGTTTATTCACAGTATGGAAATAAACAGAGTTTCGCATTTTTCCTTGAATACTTCACTCAAAGGAGTTTTATGGGTACATTTAATCATTACTTAGACTAAAGTACTTTCAGTTATATTGTTCCCCTTTGCATGGTCTCGCTTTTTACTATGAAAAAGTCTTGAGTAAGACTGTTGTATTTCATTCACATTTTTATTAAATTTATTAAATACACTTGTGCGTTACGTGATAAAGAATATGCCTATAAAATAGATTGCCTATTTTTTTTCTTCAAAATTTATTCTACTTCATTTGATCCGATATAAGTAAAGATACTGAAACTCGTCATGTTGACCCAATTGCGCGATACAAGTTTAACAATTTATTTATTGAAAGAAAATTAATTACACTCAAAGTTCCTGATTTTGAGCAATATTTTTGTAATACTAAAGAAAGTAATTACTTTTTACTTTATAATGAATAAAATATTTAGCGAGAAAAAAAAACGTATCGAATTTATGCGAACGAAATGAGATGACCTTAGAGTAAAGAATAACTAGAGAAGACATACCTATTGAAACACGTCCTTTGTTATGTTCCAACATAAACCACTATGTTTATTTACAAAAAGTTTGTTTTGTTTTGCCGTTTTTAACAGAGTCCAGCGTCTGTGACAGAGAGTGGCTAAAGCAACGTCGGGCTCGCTAAAATTATTTTATAGTCAGTGGCGGCAGTACTAGAAGCAGAGAGAAACTTTTGTCCAACAGCAAATAATTTATTTGGACTTTGTCCTGCAATTGAGCCACCTGAAGCGGCACTTAATGTTGAATCATCGTCACAGGCACTACAAAATGCAAAAGTGTAATGTTTTCAATTTTTTTTACTAAACTCGCTAATAAAAAGTACGAACGTATAGACAACTGCAGAACTCACCTATCAACCAGAAAATCAAACAACTTATTGTTCATATTTTCAAAAAAGTTTTTAATAAACACAAATTATACACAATTAACTTACACTACGTAGGTCTACAACACAATATGCTTTCTTTGCGCCGGCACGTCACTCAATTTATTCTCTGACGCATCGAAAGTTGTGTGAAGTGTCTACTGCAACGGTTCTATATTGGTGTATTTATTTATTAATTTAAATGGGGAATAATTAAATACACTTTGTAGAATTATATCAGGAAAGTCATATTTATTTTTGTATTTATGTTAATTTAAAATAATTCGGAAGTGGTGTACCGAAGTACGAGTGAAAGTCAATTGTTCAAAAAGGCAACAATACTTTTAATATGTTCGACGCGTTTCGAGATACAAGCTCATCATCAGGAAACAATTCTAAAAAATTTAAAAAGCATAAGAGAGAAAATAAATACTATGTTTAAATTTAACGAGTGAAAAATTCCATTTCTTACAACGATTGTTAAATTACAAAAAGGTAAATAAGAAGATTATTTTGAGCGTCACAATTGAGGACAGCAAATTCGCTGGCAACATCACCTTTTAAATTGAAAACGGTAGTTTGAAAGCCTAATTAGTCAGAACAGAAGGCCATTTAATTAATCAGGTTTGAAGCGGTATTTTGAAGGCACAATATCAACATCGAAATCACTTAAAAACTAAACATGAACCGGTTGCAACAATTACAAATTTGAAACTAAGTTTAAATTTTAATAAATTAGATTAAAATTTTCTTAATAAATAATTAAATTAATTAAAAACGCGACCAGCGCGTGGTCTGACTAGGAATCTTTGGTTAAGTTCAGTGACGGAAGGTGAGCGAGAACATTTGACGTGCTGTTTTGTTGCGCGGAAGGCGCCAAATTCGAATTTGTGGATTGATTCAAGTTCATTGTAAGGACATTAGAAATTTCTGGTTGCATATAGTTGAGCATCGTAAAATCTTTATCGGTCGAGAATTTTAGAATTTCTAGGTTCTCCATAATTGTAAGTTTCGTACTCTTGTTCATTACATGTAAAATGATGAAATTATTTTCGTCGTTCGCGTCAAACAAATGATTGAATTCTCTTAGGTGTTTACCAAAATATGACTTATCGTTGTCAATCGCATTTTTTGATCTTAGGTGTTCTTTAATTCGAGTGCCGAAGGACCTACCGGACTGTCCTATATAACCTGCATTGCCAAGAATTGCATTTTAGTAAATAAACTCCACTATTGTCCAATTTTTTGTTTTTATCTTTTATTTTCGAAAAAAGTGATTTGATTGTGAAAAACGGTTTAAAAGCACATTTAATTTGCACTTCATGTAAAGCAAACGATATTTTGTCTGAAATCTCTCCGAAATAAGAAAACGATTTGTAGGCTTCTGAATTAATTTCTGAAGTAATTGAACTTGGGAAAGCCTGGTCGGTAAGCCTCAAAAAAGATTTTTTTGAAATTAGTTTATCTATCAACTCCGGTTTGTAACCGTTGGCCACAGCAATTTGTTTTATGATCCCTACCTCTTTTTTGAAATTAATAGTTGACACTGGTGTGTTGAAGAGTCTGTTTATGTAGCAATAAAACGCAGCGAGCTTATGGCTCATAAGCAACAAAATTGAATTTGACATTTTTAGGAAACCTTCCCAAACTAATAACGCTATTCCAATAGATTGATGCCACCCCATGAGCCATAAGCTCGCTGCGTTTTATTGCTACATAAACAGACTCTTCAACACACCAGTGTCAACTATTAATTTCAAAAAAGAGGTAGGGATCATAAAACAAATTGCTGTGGCCAACGGTTACAAACCGGAGTTGATAGATAAACTAATTTCAAAAAAATCTTTTTTGAGGCTTACCGACCAGGCTTTCCCAAGTTCAATTACTTCAGAAATTAATTCAGAAGCCTACAAATTGTTTTCTTATTTCGGAGAGATTTCAGACAAAATATCGTTTGCTTTACATGAAGTGCCAATTAAATGTGCTTTTAAACCGCTTTTCACAATCAAATCACTTTTTTCGAAAATAAAAGATAAAAACAAAAAATTGGACAATAGTGGAGTTTATTTACTAAAATGCAATTCTTGGCAATGCAGGTTATATAGGACAGTCCGGTAGGCCCTTCGGCACTCGAATTAAAGAACACCTAAGATCAAAAAATGCGATTGACAACGATACGTCATATTTTGGTAAACACCTAACAGAATTCAATCATTCGTTTGACGCGAACGACGAAAATAATTTTATCATTTTACATGTAATGAACAAGGGATCGAAACTTACAATTTTGGAGAACCTAGAAATTCTAAAATTCTCGACCGATAAATATTTTACGATGCTCAACTATATGCAACCAGAAATTTCTAATGTCCTTACAATGAACTTGAATCAATCCACAAATTCGATTTTGGCGCCTTCCGCGCAACAAAACAGCACGTCAAATGTTCTCGCTCACCTTCCGTCACTGAACTTAACCAAAGATTCCTAGTCAGACCACGCGCTGGTCGCGTTTTTAATTAATTTAATTATTTATTAAGAACATTTTAATCTAATTTATTAAAATTTAAACTTAGTTTCAAATTTGTAATTGTTGCAACCGGTTAATGTTTAGTTTTTAAGTGATTTCGATGTTGATATTGTGCCTTCAAAATACCGCTTCAAACCTGATTAATTAAATGGCCTTCTGTTCTGGCTAATTAGGCTTTCAAACTACCGTTATCAATTTAAAAGGTGATGTTGCCAGCGAATTTGCTGTCCTCAATTGTGACGCTCAAAATAATCTTCTTATTTACCTTTTTGTAATTTAACAATCGTTGTAAGTAATAAAATTTTCCACTCGTTAAATTTAAACATGGTAATTATTTTCTCTCTTATGCTTTTTAAATTTTTTAGAATTGTTTCCTGATGATAAGCTTGTAGCTCGAAACGCGTCGAACATATTAAAAGTATTGTTGCCTTTTTGAACAATTGACTTTCACTCGTACTTCGGTACACCACTTTTGAATTCATAGATTTTCAAGAAGAATCACCTTCCCATTCTAATTTAAAATAGTTCAAAATTGGATATTTTAAAGTTAAACCGTATAGTAATCAAAACAAAAACAACATAAATCAAAACAATAACAACACGGGAATTATTATGTTGGAACACAACAAAGAGCAAAATCTCCCCTCTAGTTATTCTTTACTCTAAGGAGATGACCTTTGCAAAAGAAATTAATATCATTCATTCTGCTATCTACTTTTAGATTAAATAATCAAAAACGCCCAACAAAAGCGAGTAGGTGAATTTGAATCGTTTTTCATTCTATTCTACAAGTAATAAGCGTCCTGTCAAATTAAAAATTCAAGATGTTTTTGGCTTGGAAAATACAATGCTATTGCGAATCAAGGTGGAACATTGCCGCCACCAAATTGAAACTTTTTTTTTTTTGAAGGAGGGAAACCTTCAAAATTCACCCTGCCTGGTTGTCTTGCGGCAGGGTAGTGTGGGATTTTTACCTCACTAAAACCCCTCCTATCTCTCCCTAACAGCAGCGGAACCGCCTCTCGGCATTACTTCACTGCTGTTAGTCACTCCTCCTTCGCCTCACCACCAAATTGAAACTACATTACGCAAAGGCACATGCGCAATAATCAAATTACGTGCTATTGACACGTGGCAATTCTGACTTTTATCCATAATCGAAACAAGTAAATCCACTCAGTGGTAAACAAACACTGATTTTGTTTTGCACGAGATTATAAGCAAGAATGAATCTAAACTACACCCTTAAAAATCTACTAAAAACGCATTTTTTGAAAGTTCTGATTTTTGATGAATTATTTTGTCCACAAATCACCCATTAATCTTTTAAGAGGATAAAAAGTTTTATGTGTTTTTGGTAAATAATGATGATTTATCTAAACTCTTAACTTTATAGATTTTTATCATCACAGTTGTTTACTGTATTTAATTTCTCCTATCAGAAGTTTCAAAGTTGCGTTTATGAAACATATTGCAAAAAACAATAATGATTGAGAATAATAAACAATACCAAAAAAGCTAATTGCTTTGAAACGAAAATACACCTCAAAAGAAAAATGCTAATAGATGTTAAGATAGTTTCCTTATTGCGAATATGCTCTATAAAATAATATAGTTCTAATTGATTTTTTAATATAATAATGGAAATTAAATTTCAAAAGTTGTCAAACTTTGTTCTGAATAAATTCATATTATTCTGCTTAAAAGATTAGAGCGACATTGTTAATAATGTTAAGAGTATACGGAGACTAAAATAATGTAGTCCTGTTTTTTAATTTAGAATTTAATCATGAAGTGAAAACTGTGTAAGATGCATTTTCTGTGTATAATAATTATACTCGTAATTTATGTAGTGTTTTTGTGGTGCACCTACCTTTGAAAACAGAGATCACACATGGCTCCCACACATGCCTCCCTTACCCGCCGATTACCACATGCCACCCTTACCCGCCGAAAAAGTTTAAGGTTTTGACACCTTAAATCTTTTTCCCACCTAACTATACCACATATCTAAATAGAATCAAAAAAGTCTTGCCAAACTACAACCTAGCCTAAAATACCCAAATTATTTCTAAATAACCATTATTTAACGGTATATCTAACAAACTAATACATATCACATAGCGAACAGCCCGCCTTCAAAATAATACCGATTAACCAAAACATTACTAATAGATCATAAACATTCTACTTTTAAATCTAGCGCCTTTTTTATCAAAATTGTTTGTTTTTTTAAAATTCTTTTCTAACTAAAATTTCTTAACTCCTGCCTGCCTTGTCTCTAGCTACCATGTTGGCTAACTCTACCAACCTGTCGCTAACAGTTGTACTAACTGCTCTCCATTAAACACCCGCACACTATTCCCAATAGTTGCACGATCCACCTCTAACTCTTTTTTCCTATTCTAAACTGTGCCACAGTTCTCTCCATTAACTCCTCGCATACTGTTCCCAACAGTTGCACTATCTACTTCTACTAACTTTCCTCCCTTAAACACTCGCAGACTGTTTCCAACAGTTGCACTATCTACTTCTAGAAGCTTTTCTCCCTTAAACATTCGCATACTGTTCCCAACAGTTGCACTATCTACTTCTACTAACTTTTCTCCCTTAAATACTCGCATACTGTTCCCAACAGTTGCACTATCTACTTCTACTAACTTTTCTTTCTTAAACACTTGCATACTGTTCCCAACAGTTGCACTATCTAGTTCTACTAGCTTTTCTCCCTAAACACTCGCATACTGTTCCCAACAGTTGCACTATCTGCTTTTACTAACTTTTCTCCCTTAAACACTCGCATACTGTTCCCAACAGTTGCACTATCTGCTTCTACTAACTTTTCTCCTTTAAACACTCGCATACTGTTCCCAACAGTTGCACTATCTACTTCTACTAACTTTTCTCCCTTAAACACTCGCAATCTGTTCCCAACAGTTGCACTATCTACTTCTACTAACTTTTCTCCCTTAAACACTCGCATACTGTTCCCAACAGTTGGACTATCTGCTTCTACCTTTGATAATGGAAGACTAGATTGCTAAAAGAGAGAAATTTCAAATCGGCTCAAGTAGAGTGAGATGAAATCAGTTAACTACGCCTCATGATACTGACTCCGCCTTTATACCATCCACTTCCTGGCGCGTATTTTAAGTTTCAAGTACTTTTAAATATTATCTGCAATTTATTGTTGTATATTTATTGAATTTTGAACACATTATAAAAAATCTCTAAATGCATTTCTGCGGTACTTCTTTCGTAATTATATTATTAAACAAAGTGAGGATATAAAAAAAATGCTTTCAAATTTATTGAAGGTATGCTGCCGGTTTTCAGAGTACGTCTGGTGCTGTTTTCAACTGTTTTCAACTGTTTTCAACTGTTTTCAATTTCAAAACAACATTCTTGAAAGTGATGCCCACAAATGTAAGTAAACTTTGTGATCTTTGATGGTTCTATACCTATGATATTACATTATTGCTCTGCTTCCACGTTGTTTGATGGAAACCTAAACAAAAATACGAATATAGTAAGCCAGTCATGGCAAAACAAACAAATTACTTACTTATGATAAGAAAGGCCACTTTTAGATTTATGCAGAATGCAATACATTCTGATTGTTTTTCACTTAAAAAAGATCAATTAAACTAACACAATAATATAAACACGAAATATCATAGCAAATAACATAAACTAATCACAAAAACTAAATTAAACAACGATGGTCGATGAACGATTCAGCAAAATGCGAGCTCTTAACAAGCAAAGCCAGAAGAAAAAGTAAACATTACCCAATATTGACATTTAACCGGATATAACGTTAAGAATATAACAACCCAATAAAACTTTGCCACACGAAAATGGGAGGAGTTTCTAAAATAGAAACTTGTTATACGTTACTTGAATTGGACTACTTGGCTCTACCTCACTTTTTTTATACTCCTTATCTGATGCATTGCTAGAAAACTCTATTAGCAATCCAGTCTTCCATAATCAAAGGCTTTTACTAACTTTTTTCCCTTAAACACTCGCATACTGTTCCCAACAGTTGCACTATCTACTTCTACTAACTTTTCTCCCTTAAACTGTTCCTAACAGTTTATTTGTACATCCTACCAACTACCCTCTAAATTTTTTTCAATACTATTCCCTTGATTCTCATATTCTACACTATCCACTTCCTTTTGTACCAATGGCAAACTAACTCCTCTAATAACACATACCATTTTGCTCCACAACAAATTTACCTACAATTTCTGTAAGAAGTCTAACCCTACTAACGAGTCGGCATTCATGGACAAATCCTCTATGCTGTGAACTCGTGGCTGATCATGGTGTTTTCACTTTATTCAATACGAATTTATGTCTTCCTTAATACGCCTACATTATCTTATAAAAACTTAACGTACTTTATTGCTAACGTTTAAAACACTTCACTCACACAAAAACAAACTAACAATGCACAATTTATTGAATACTCTTTATCTATTACGATATATCAAAAAGATAGATAATCAAAAACACGGAATAACCGCAATCAAAAACTAAAACTACTAATACAATAAAACATTGTCTCGAGAGGGAATTTATGGCCGTCACTGGAAACGGCGAGCAAATTCTGGCGCCTCGGATAAGGGATGACTCGCGCACCCGAAAAGTTATCTCTATTCATCTGATACGTGCAACTAACCTGAAGTCGACGATAATTATTCCCAAAATGCTTAACAACACAACCGATATCAATTCCCGCACTCACACACAGTTTTTGCACACTCTGCTGAAGGGATGAAGCTGTCCTCTGCGCCTGGGATCGCAGTCGTCTTTCCTTCTTGGCTGACTTGACCCTCTGTACTTGTAACTCCACTTTTGTAACCGTAGTTAGAACTTGCCCGCTACCATAAACTTCTCATAAAACTATCTCGACTATCAACCTCAAGACCGTTCACGACGCTTTCTGGTTAACCACTCGCTTTAAATGGTCTACTTTTTTGATCTCCAAGTCCATTTTGCTAATTCGTCATTTATTCGTTTTCCACGATTTTATTCTAGGGCGTACTGCCTCGAGTTCCCACTGCATCAGCAAAAGTATTATATAAACACTAGCGCACTTATCATATGAGAAATACGTTTGCGGCTCGCCGCTCATTGCTATCATCACATTTATCGATTTCCTGTTTATAACTCTTTGTCGCCTGGTACCGCTCAATATTCCGCATTTTTATGTACCGGGTGGTTTACCACATCAAATTCAGATTTAATCTGTGACAGATAAAAGAAAACGTCTTATGAGAAGTGCTTATTATAAATTCAATAAACTAGTAATTTCTCGGCGCAGCTTTGTTGAAAGATTCATGGAATTCCATCATGATATCATGTTAAGTTTGATAGGTTTTATACAGGATCTAATCTTGGAAAGATCATTTGCATTCCAAATTTCATCCTTCTTGAATATGAATTGATCAAATTTAATGGTTTAACATATTTTTTTATTTCTTTTCTATATGGAAATGAATGATTTAGAGCCAAATATAATGTCAGCATAAATAATGCATAAACATTTCCGGCAATGTTTGAGATTATTTATTATGACGTCAAGTAATTTATGTATTTCTTTAAATATAAGGACAAGTATACACGGTATATCTCTCTGAAGAGTTTCACCCAGAAAAAGTGATCTTCTGGCAAAGTGGAAAAAAAAAGAAGTCGAGGGTGGCTCCAACGGTATAAATGGTCCGTTTCAACATTACTTTACTAGTGTAAGCATAAAATGTCGTAACGAAGCCGTGTATTTTCAACCAGTGATGCCGTGAATACGATGTCGGTATTCATTTCCACTAACAAATACATAGCAGCGAAATCTTTACACAAAATCCCTAAATAACAAGCTTCTTTTAGTCTATAAATGTTGCGGCTTGTTATTTACATATTTTTACATGTTGCGTAAGATCCTTTTAATACTAAACTGCACATGGATTTAGTTATCCTTGTGGGTTCGATAAAATCCTACAACTATCTTAAGATTTCTATAGAAATTTGTTTAAATGCAAAATCGAAAGGCAAAATCGAAAATCATAGAATTTATAACGAGGCGAAACTTCTAATTGCTGAACGGGAAGAAAAAGAATAATGATCAAAATTTCGATATTTTCTAACCCAAATTTATATAAAAGTGGAACGTGGATCTGTGCTCAAAACGTAATTTGGAACACATAACTATTGGCAAATTTGAATTGATGCATTGGAAAGTTTTGCAAAACGTTTTCATTAAGAACAATGTATCAATTCATGCTGCCATTGCAAGGTAATACATTTACTACTGCCAAATTTGTGAAGATAAATTCAGCATACCGAATAGAAATAAAAAAAAAACTAATGTACGACTTAGATGTAGGAATTTAATGTTTTTGAAAATAAATGTTCTTGCAGTGCTGCACAGGTACTGTTGGGAGTTACTTGAGAGCACATGTCTTCAAATTATGTTGTTTGCACCGTTGCCTAGCAATGCAATTATTTTTTCCAAAGCACCCTAAGCACCATATTGCAATTTTTTCCAAAGCACCCTATTCTAAAAGTTTGTGAAAGCGCGGTACAAAACGGAAATAGATGGCGCGCGTGCTGATATTTCTAATGGCAACCATTTTAAAAGGGGCCCCATTTTACCTGTCTCATGAGATAAACCTTTAGCTAAACATAACGGGTACATAACGGGTGAAATACCGAATAGAAATAAAAAAATAATGTTCGACTTACATATAGGAATGTGGAGCATAGATTAGAAAATGGATAGATGCGCCACTCAGCGGAATTTGCTGAAACCACGTTTGATAATTCTGACACCAGTCTAGGGATGGCGCCACATTAAAATTTCGCGGGTTTGGCGGGAATTTTAAATTTAAAATGAAGGATGACAACTATGATTATTTACCAGTTTTTCTCAATATTTTCATTATTTTAGTACATTACTGACTAAAATTCGCTGGAAATGAGATTCCACAGTACTTCTCTCGTTGCTATATTAAAATTTGCTATTCAAATTTCTAGAATTTTGAGGCATTTTTTAGTGAAAAAAATTTATCGGGTTATTTAAAAATGCTTTTTAAATTTTAACTAGGAACCAAATTTTAAACAAATTTAAGCGATAAAGTTGAAACGTGTGTATGAAAAGATTAAAAAGTGAAAAATTTTGTTGTAGGTACTCTAATTTAATGAAACTATTTGAAGCTAGATTTAAAATTACCAATATAAATCAATGTTTGAAGTAAATCCTAGCACTATCAGTGTAAGGGGTGTGTTAAGGGTTAAAAACATGAATTGAGGATTCTAGGACATTTTTGATTAAACTAGTTTAAATTATATTTCAATTTATTATTAGAAAACAAATTTAAAAGAAATCTGACAAATCAAACTGTAAGGGGTGCATTAGGGGTTACAATTGTAATATGTAGGTCCTACCCTAATTTTAATTTAATTAACTAAATAATGGTAAGTCAAGTAAGTTAAATTACTACTAGGATCCAAATTTGAAAGAAATCCGAGCATTTTGACTGTACATGGTATATTAAGGGTTGAAATTGCAAAATAAGGGTTGCATACTATTTTAAATTATATTATTTGTAAATATGTTTAAAATGTATAGTAGAAATCGAATATGAAGAAAATCCGAACCATATGACTTAAACTCTATATTGGAGGGGTGGGGGTGTGTGGTAAGGGTCGAAAATTATTTTTACTCACTTTTTATGTAAATATTACTAAAATAACTGATGGAAAAGTGTGGGTAATGCTGCCATATAAGAATCACAACACCGTCAATTTTTGAACAATTAACTTAAATGGCAAATGGGTCGTAGGGGCTCATTTTTGGGGGATGAAATTTTTACCAGCATTTTCGTCAATGCATCCCTAATATGTATACCAAATTTGGTCTAAATTAAATATTCCTCCTGGCAGGTATTCACGTTACAACTTATTCATTTTTACAACTTTTTGACCCTTCAACCCTTAATAAAAAATCAACCCTATAATAAACTCCAGATTTTTTGAAAGCATTCACCACTTGGGGTATACACAAAACATATGTTTAATATTTGGTCAAAATCGGTCAGCAACTTTAGAAGATTAAGTGGATCTACCGATTTTGCCATTTTTAGCATGTTTTTGGCCTATAACGCGCAGGTCCTTAAGAATTTTCTAACTTTTTTTTCTTTGACCTAATCAATGGG